>CM077447.1:3134225-3434864 GCA_039654765.1 Mylopharyngodon piceus
TATCGCCCGATCAAACAGTTCAGATCCTGAAAGAGAGAGAACACACACAAACATATTAAAGAACAGCCTATGAACAAATATGGAATATGAACAATATATTCTACCAAGTATTTGACCAGTTTCATGGCTGTACAATTTGTTAATATCCCTGAGAGAGATATTTGACATATTTCCCTATAGGAACTGATTTTGGCAGGTGGTTTGAGGGGATGAGCTGAAAAATACAATGTCTATTGACAGTGCAAAAGGGCAAATTTGAACAATAAAGGCACGTTCACACTAAGGAAATAACTATAATGATAACAATTAAAAAATCGTTCTAATTATAAAAGAATAGCAGAGTCCACACCACAACTACAACAATAACAGCACAGAGAAACAATATTATTGGAATCACTTTTTTCCAGCTGATGAACGATAAAAACATTGACATCCAATCAGAATCCATCCTCCTTTAAAGAGCTTTTAAAGGATATAAAGCGACAGATGACAACACTGCAGAGCGTGCTTATAATAAACACAATGATATCATCCACTGTGGACACTAATATAGTTATCGCTACAGTTATATTTAATAGTTATTCTTGGTGAGTATGGGCCTTAAGTAAATCAACCTTTCCATTTAAAAGAACTGGTTCAAAACACTGATTCAGAGAATCATTTTAGAGTCATTTTAAGTGTTTTAGTAAAAAATACATGTAGTTCAAGTTAATATTTATGAGGATGCATTGTTATATTGATCCATATACAAAATGTATTTAATGTCAGGCTTCATTGTTAAAATAGAAAATGAACAACATTTTACATGCAATAAATATTTAAAAATCGTGGTAGGTAGTGGCTGTTTGGTCAAAAAAAAAAAAAATCACAATTAAAAGTCATAAATACATAAAGTAAATACCTTTAAAAAAAAAAAAAAAAAAAAAAAATATATATATATATATATAATCAGTGGCATGCAGTGGTGTTCTGAAATGAGGAGGCACATTTTTTAATTTTTTATGAATCAAATGTAAATTCATGTGCATTACTCTTAACGTAGACACATCTTCCTTGTTAAATGAACATTACTTTACATTACATCAAAAAAGAAAAAAAGAAACCAAATACAATTCTATTTTGTAATTTTACATTAACAATGTATTGTAATAAATGTTCTGTTTATCAAAACCAAGTTGATCTCATCAAGTTAGTGTTTTAAGCACTTCTACATTCATTCCAAAATAATAACTAAAGGCAATAATAATTTAAACAATATATGTTATTTGTGTATTGATGTTTTTCTTTTGAATAGTCAACTTTGCTATTTGAAAGGGAGGCATGACTCCTGCTGTAACTTTACCTGCGGGTGTCGCTGTTGGGCAGTGTTCCTTTAGAAATACGAGTGACTTGCGCTCTTTTTAATGTCGTAATTTGTAATATTTGTGTTGTTTTATATGTAATATGCATTAATTTCTCATCCTATTTTTTTTTTTGAGGAGGCACTGCCTCCCTTGCCTCCTCGGAGGAAACGCCCCTGATATATATATATATATATATAAATGCAATAAATATTTTTACACACTCATATCAGGTTTAATTTCTGCTTGAGTGCTAAATACATAAATACCTTTAATACATAAATACCTTTATATATATATATATATATATATATATACACACACACACACACACACATACACACACACACATACACACTCATATCAGGTTTAATTTCTGCTGGAGTGCTAAATACATAAATACCTTTAATACATAAATACCTTTAAATATATGTATATATATATATATATATATAAATGCAATAAATATATTTACACACTCATATCAGGTTTAATTTCTGCTGGAGTGCTAAATACATAAATACCTTTAAATATATATATATATATATATATATATATATATAAATATATATTTATATTTATATATTTTATATATTTATATATTTTATATATATATATATATATATATATATATATATATATATACACACACACACACACACACACACATACACACTCATATCAGGTTTAATTTCTGCTGGAGTGCTTTATTCAGACTGCTGATTTAGTTCTCTGCTCAAACAGGCAGACGAATCCGAACACAACACAAACATTCCCGACGAAGGACAGGATCTCATCTAATCTCAGACAGACGGGAAAATACTGTCATGTCTCTGTTGATAAGCTTGACACAGCAAGCAAATATGAACTATACAGTGAGAATCACTGTCTGTATCTGCCACAGAAAAAGATGGGTGTGCTCTGAATGGCATACTACCATACTACTACTTTTACAGTATGCAGTATGTAAATCATCTCTGCGCACAGATATTTGCCAAAAAGGAACAGCTAACTCATAGAATAACACTCTAAGCATCTTATTTTAACTATAAAGGGGCAGTCATGGTCTAAGAGAGTCAGACTTATAACCCAAAGGTTACGGGTTAGATTTTCAATACCAGCAGGAAAATGTAGGTGGGGGAGTAAATGAACAGCGCTCTCTTCCACCCTCGATACCCACGACTGAGGTGCGAGGCACCGAACGCCCAATTGCAGCTAACACTTGGGGGTTTGGATTAATTGCAAATGGCTGCCCACTGCTCCGAGTGTGTGTGTGCACGGTCTGCACTGTGTGTGTGTTCACTACTCAATGTGTGTCCACTAACTGGATGGGTTAAATGCAGAGGACAAATTCTGAGTAATTGTTACCATACTTGGCCTTCAAGCCACTCACTTTCATATCACTTTTTCACTTTCATTTTGCAATGCAGAAGATATTTCCTGTGAACGAGCACAACTTCCGATTCATTAGTCACTATAAAAAGCTCCACTGGTGCAATGTTTGGATTTGTGATGTGCAGTACTCAACTCAACTCAACTTTTATTTATAAAGCACTTTCAAAACCATTAGAATGGACCAAAGTGCTGTCCATAAATAGTAAATAACTATAAAATTGATACAAATATAAAACAACCAAACATAACACCAAGAAAATCATGCCATCAGTCACTCACAGTTCTCCGACTTAATCAAACTCTGAAAGCTTGATAAAATACGTAGGTCTTCAAGACCTTTTTAAAAATGTTTTTCTCTCTCAAACATTACACGCACAGACAATTTTTATTATTACACACATCTAAACCACACTCTGACATCCATACCAACACACACAATTATAGCTGCATAATTTATCCAATTGGCTAGCAGAAAACAGGAATAAAGCGAGTATTTCCTTTATAGGCCAAACTTGAGAAAATGGCACAGTCTGGTAAAAAATAGTAAAAAAATTTAATTTTGAAGCCTCGCCAACAGAATGAAAGCCTATAAGCAAAGACTGCATCATTTTATAGTTAAATGGCCCTGGGATTAAAAATTGCAGTTTTAATGGGTTTCAATTGGGACATTTTTGTCCTTAAGGTCCTGAGAGGAACTATTTTGTGTTTGTAGTGAAAGATAGATTTATTAAAGGAAATGGGGGTGAAATAGTAAAATTACAATAAAAATACACACTTGTGTCGGCGCCGATGGCCTCATGGGCAGCGCGCCGACATGTAGCGCCAATGCGCTTCGGGTGACCCGAGGTCGAGTCCCGGCTCGTGGTCCTTTCCCGATCCCGTCCCCCTCTCTCTCTCCCAATTCGCTTCCTGTCTAATCACTGTCCTATCATAACAAAGGCAAAAACGCTAAAAAAATAAATCTTTAAAAAAAAAAAAAATACACACTTGTGCCAAAATTTATGCAGTTGGCATTAACACAGGCAGAATGATCCAAAAAAAAAAAAAAAACCACTGAAAAAGACAAAAATGTCCATAAGGTCGCACAAGGGTTAACGGTAAAACTAGTTGCACCACAACTTTATTTATGTTTATTTATGACTATGATAATACATTAAAATAATAGCTAAGAAATACCAACTCGCAATATCAGGCAGCATAATGGACCGATTTTGCACAGCTAAAATAACTGGACAAATGTGACCCTGGAGCACAAAACCAGTCATAAGGGTCAATTTTTTGAAATTGAGATTTATACATCATCTGAAAGCTGAATAAATAAGCTTTCCTTGATGTATGGTTTGTTAGGACAGGACAATATTTTGCAGAAATGCAAAAATCTGGAATCTGAGGGTGCAAAAAAATCAAAATATTACGAAAATCGCCTTTAAAGTTGTCCAAATGAAGTCCTTAGCAATGCATATCCACTCACAAAAATACATTTTTGATATATTTACGGTAGGAAATTTACAAAATATCTTCATGGAACATGATCTTTACTTGATATCCTAATGATTTTTGGCATAAAAGAAAAAGCGATAATTTTGACCCCTACAATGTATTGTTGGCTATTGCTACAAATATACCCGTGTGACTTACGACTGGTTTTGTGCTCCAGGGTCACATATGGCAAATGGTGGCACCGCTCTTAAGGCCTGTGCACACCAAGAAAGATAACTATAGCGATAACTATACTAGCGTCCACACCAGTGGACAATATCTTTCTGTTTATTATAAGCATGCGCTGCAGTTTTGTCGTCTGCTGCTGTAAATGCTCAAGCTCATAAAGCAGGAAGGATTCTGATTGGCTGTCACTGTGTTTATTATTCATCAGCTGGAAACAACTGTTCTGAAAGAAATTTCAATTATATCGTTTCTCTGTGCAGTTGTGGTGTGAACTCTGCTATTCTTTTATATTTAGAATGATTTTTAGAACCATATCTTTATCATTACAGTTATTGTCATTGGTCTCAACGGGCCTTTGCGTAAACATAAGGTAAATATCATAAAGTGAAAGGATTGGTATTTTGCAATAAAATTTGTATTTTGCAGTAACCACTTATTATAAAAGCACCTAGCAAGTCATGCTACATGTTAAATAGGCATTTTAGCCAAGACTATATATATGTTCATAATATAGCACAGCTGTTCCATACTAACTGCTTAGGTATACAATAAAGCACACTGCATAGAATACTGAGGTCACATGACATTACTGTAGCCTTTTAAATCACTATCCTATTTTTAAATAATAGTAGGCAGTGTGCAGTATGTACTACGCAGTATACTAGTATTCCATTCCAAAAACAGCCAAAGAGTGAGTGGGTGCAGAAAAGGCAAGCCAAGGGCACGGTTTCTTTCCCTACAGGCCCGTCTCGATAAAGGGCACAAACTTCTGTGAGTAAAACATATAGATGAGTATATAACACACACACACACAGGTACTGACTTTGACGTAGGTGCGCTCCGTCTCCACCAGTTCGCAGATGACTTTGCGGAGTTTGTCGGCATCAGACAGCTGGCGCGGAGTGGCGTTGCTCGGAGGGAGCGAGGAAGACTCCGGGCCGGATGAAGGAGAGACGACCTCGGATGAGGGATTCATTTCGTGCAGACTGCGGCAGAAAGCTGCGACCTGCTCTGTACTCTACAGAGAGAGAAAGACGGTCATGATGAGTGAGACATCTCACAGTCCTGCACTGTTATTAGGACACACACACACACACACACACACACACACACACACACTCGCAGCACCTGCAGCTGGATCCTGCCGCTCAGATGCCTGTCAGAACGCTATAAAAATCATTAGCACTCATTTGCTCTATTTTCAGCCTCTGAAACTCTCTCCTCTCCTCCATCACTCCATCTTTTTGGCTCTCCATCTAGTTTCTCTCTCTCTCTCTCCCTCCCTCCCTCTCTGCTCTTCTGAAATGTCTTCATTTCGTCTGAACGGCAACCAAAACACAAGCACCTGTCCATGGATGCGGTTGCTATGGGAACGGCTGTGATGGCACATGGACTGTCATTCTCACAATAACACTGACGGACTGAGAGAAAGTACCATCCATCAACTAGGGCTCGGTGTCAACCGTTTTATATTTTGCGACAGTGTTTATACTACGGTAGATATATATATGCATGGATAATAGGCAGGACGACTTTACTTTGTTTGCACATGAGAAACATGGAGTAATGTGAAAATGAAAAGCTGGATATTGTCCCAAGATCACGAAGAACGCATTAATAAAGAACTTATATATGAAATATATATGCCTAGTACTTTGCAATGCAAATGAAGCTCATCCAATCAGAATCATTTTATAAAATTAGTCTTTTGTTTTCATCTCAAGCACTTCATAATGTGAAGTTGTTTTTGCACTGATGCCAGACTCGTTCATTTGTTGTTATGAATAATCTGATCTTTTAGATTGAGTGTTGAAGATTCACATAATTAGAGAGAATTGAAAATCAAAAGACATGAAGTGCCTTTCATTTCATTCACTGGATTATCTAACAATAGGCATTACTGCATTATTATTTAATATATAAAAATAATACATTCATTTTTACAATTTCCAGAGAAAAAAAACTATATTTTGATACTAATTAAACTAAATTAAATGCAGATGAGCTTTACTGGCTTGAATGTGTAGAGTAGCACAATGTTGCCAAAGCATGAAGCAACAAATATGTATTACACACATAAATTAATAAATTATTAAATATATATAATACATATATAAATTTATTAAAAATAAATGAAATAATTTATACAATAAAAATTAACTAAGGTTAAAAATAAGTAATTAAACAAAAATGAATTAATTAAATATCTAGTAATAATAAATAAATAAATAAATACACATGCACATATACAAAGTTCTGTCATGAAACTCTAGATGGCACAGGTCCTTTAACTCAACCTGCTTGTAATCACATCATTATCTATAGGACACAGCTGATTGGTTCCTGCTGTATCAGTAGCAGGGTTGTGACGGTGGGGAAATTTTCCCACCGGTTAATCGACGTGTGACAACACTGGTAATACCGGTAACACCGGAAGGGAGGGGGATGCGCGTTCCCCTCTTTTGCACCTCGCTTTTAAATCGCTAATCCGAAATAAAGCGATAGTAAAATGCGCACGGCCGCACAGGCATTCATAACGGTGCGGAGCGAGTGTTTTCAATTAATCCCTATGGAAGTTGGGCTTGAACTGAAAACACTCCGCGCCAATAGACTATGAATGCCCGTACGGATTTTACATTCGCTTTCAAATTAGCGCCAATTCGAGGGCAGTTGCTTGAATGGCGGGTTATTATTCTTAATGAAACACACAACAACTAGAAAAACAGAAGTAATCCTTTGCAGATTCCCTATTAGCACTGGGTTTAAATCCAAAATATTGCAAAAATCCAAAAATCTTCTCGTCAAGAAGTCAGCACCTCACTCTCGTGATAAATGAAATCTGACTCCTGCTGCTGATCTGTGCTGCAACTCACGCTGCATTAAGCAGATGCATTCAGTTTTTAATTGTAGTATCTGTTTTCTAACTGAACTAAATGATTTTTATTACTATAAAAAAAAAATCTAAACGACGGTGGGGGGCGATGCCACTGTGGGCAAATGACGCAACCAGTGTTGCGACTGAACACCGGTAACATCGTCAACACGACTATTGTAGCAAGCCTAATCAGTAGCCAATAAGCTTGCTGCTCAACCTTCAAATACTTGGTCAGCATTTCCTGTAGCAGTGCAGCACGCTTTCAGAAACCCTTCCCCAGCTCCACCAGTATAGATCTGCTAATTCATTTACGCTATATTGTACAGCAGCAGCACGTCTTACTTGCTCACAGTTGTGTAAGTATTGGCAGTAGCAAGTCCCGTACTTGCTCTGCAGCAGCAGCAGCGTAGCAGATCTATTCCACCATGACCAAACATATCAACATTGTCATATCCATTACCATGCCAAACACTCCAAGAGTTGTCATGACAGAACTAGAGTTACTGTGATATAAAATTTCTCATACCAGGTGATATAACATTATTCAAATATTTTGGTCATATTGCCCATCCATCCATGGCTCAAGAGCTTCCTTTTACATTGCCAAACTTTGTGTCCTTTTTTTAGTCAGCATACAGGGGAAAATATACATGAAATTGTCTTGGACATAACTTTGAGAAGAAAGCAGAAGGATATCTCATTACTAAGTGTCTCAAACAAAGAATATATATATCTTTAAAAGATATATATATATATATATAAGAAACTTAGCAAACTTTATTGAATCATCCCTGAAAGTGCTCATTGGTGCATGCAGCAAAGTTGAGCAGAGTTTCACTACATGCAAATGAGCAACAACACAAATCACAGACAGCCAATGAAAATTCATACAATAAAGTCTGAAGTCTCTCACTTCATCGCTTTAAAGGTTTTTTTCATTTTGCTAACTTTGACACAACTACTCAATTAAATCACATATCTTCAACTACATGATATCCTGAAACCGGCTATCAGCAAACCTAAATGCTTGTAACTAAAGCATTTCTGTTTATGCCGTTCACAAAGCTTCTATCAGGTGTGATTTCTCAGGGCACCAATTTTAGTGACACCTGTCAGGTAGTAGGAACATATTTATGCGTTATTAAAAAAGAATTGCTTCACAATAATTCCTCAGGGGTGTCAGGGAATATTGGCTTCACGTTGTCTCTCTGCTTGTTTGTAAACAAATAAATCAGTTCCTAAATCAGAGACGTAGAATTTCATCTCCGAGGGGCGTCGGGCTTCACCTGTCACTTTAGTCATTAGCTAAAAAATCATCAGCTGCCACAACCACGGCGTACAAGCGCCGAGAGAACTGTCAAGATGTTTGTGATCCTGTTATAACGGAGACAAATTCACACGCTTTCAGATACAGCAGCTGTCAGCTTTCCACCGCACTTCTCCATCATTCTCTGAAACGGCACAGTCAGAGACAAGTACATTAGGAAACGACGAAAGTATCCCTTTCCTACATCGCACATGATCCACCAACACAGTCACATCGGAGGCTTTTTTAAAAAGAGAGACATAAAAGATTATTTGAAGAGGAAGATCAAGGCTAGTGTTCATGGTCACACAGACAATCGCTTTTACAAAACCCAGCAAAGGCCGTCTACTAAAACATTTTTTACCTGAGGAGAGACATAAACAGTTGCTCTGAAGAAGCAACACATGACGACACCGACGGGTCTCCCAGAATGCACTCTTAAAAATGTTATAAAAGAGGGAAATTTTAGGTCATCATTAGCCATCACTATGATTTGCATTCTGCAAAGAGAAAGCACTAACATTGACTTTAAACTACTTTTATTTACTTAGCAGACTACAGGTGCTTGTTTTGGCTGACACAGTTTTTTTTAAACATGTGAAAGCTGCTTTCCGTGTTCATTAGCGGAGAGAGTCTTAGCGGTCCTCGACTGCCCACGCAAGGACACACAAAGGATAAATTGCAGTGTTTCTCCCAGCGTCCTTGAGTCTCAGAACAGCATAACAGAAATTACGACACCCCGCATGTCCAGCGCACAACACAATAAAACACATTAACTGCTGGGAAAATGCCAACGTCACTGCTGTGAAATGAAAACACACTTGTTAGTTGTGTTTACTTTAAGGTGTAGCACTCACACTTTGTTTGAACAAAACCCTAACCCTAAAAGTGCTTTCACATTAGCGAAATTTTGCAGGCAAAAAGTATATTGCCTATTGATAAAAGTAGGGTTGCAAAGGAGTGGAAAATTTTTGGTAAATTTTCCAGAAACTTTCCAATTTTGGAAATATTGGAAAAGTTGGAAACTTAATGGGAATTAAAGGGAATTAACTGGAAATTTGGGCTAATTTATACAAACTGTATCATATATATATGTCTATATAAACAATTTGTTTGGTCATAAACAGACATGATGCAAATTTTAAAATTACATTTTTGACTTCTTTCATTGAACAACAAAAAAGCATGAATGTTATATAAACATATTCCCTATTATTCCCCCTCCCAAAAAAAGTCCCATTCAAAATGTAAAATGAAAGCAGATTCAGGGGGTGTGGCTAATCAGCAATTTTGCAAAATTTTCAGTTTATTCCCATTAATTCCCATTGAAAGTTTCCAACTTTGAAAACTCCCAGAATTTTGCAACCCTAGTAAGAAGTCACTTTAAAACCAAGCCTCTTTCTGTTGGTCAATGTGGCGAATCTGCATGACCATCTTGAATCCGTTGCAAAATCTATGTGGGGAAATCTTGTGAAATTCTCGATTACGCGGATTCCTATTGAAATGACTGGATTTCGCCTGCGAAAATTCACCAAACAACAGTAATGTGACTACACCTCATTGAAAGTATGAAGTCTTGCAGTGTAATTTCACGGATAAGGGTGTTCGTATTCCAATATTAGTAAATATTTACCAAACACATTCCTGACTTCACAAGAATTTAGAGTTAAACTGGAATTACTGGTGTTATTATGAGTATAAAAAGTTGCATATTGTGAAGAAACAAACATGGGCATGCCGCACACATACACAACGGGAAATCCACACTTCCAGTGAACTTCCCTCCATTAAGTCCCAACAAGATCACCACACCCTGCTTAAAATAACAACTTAAACCAGCCTAAGGTGGTTTGATGGCCTCAATGGATAACTGTGGGTTTCTGCTTCTTCAAAATGTTCAAAAGTGCCCAAAATCTCTCTCTAAAAAAAAAAAAAACTAGCTGGAAACCAGTTTGGGATCTTGTTAAGACCACTTTAGGCTGGTTTAAACTTTTTCCAGCATGCAAAAAGCACAAAATTGCTCATAAACACAATCCGATTGGTCTATAAAAATAATTAAAGACTAGCAAGTAAAACCATGGTACAATCATAGTAATAAATGATACTTTGATATATGACAGCGTGCATATATATTTACATGCTAGGTATTTCAAAGAACACCATGGTACTATCATGTAAAAAAACATGGTATTACCACTGTAGAATATCCATTTGAACACTACGTAAAATGATGGCACTTTTTACTAGTAAACCCATCATTCAGTGACCATCATTCAACATTCCAAAAAAACTGCGCACAAACCCAAAGCATTCATAACTCCCAGCTCAGGATAAAAAACAAACAAACTAACTAATCAATAAAATAGCGCGATTTAAGAAAAACCACAGACATAAAACGGCTCTCACCAGGTGTAGCAGGTCATAGATGGAGTCGGACGAGCGTTTGCTGTGTCTGTTGCGTTTGAGCACAGACATGACTGACTCAGGATCAGTAGAAACAGCCTCGGAGAGAAACACGCGGGCCCACCGTCACTGATGCTGGATCAGTTACAGGAAACGCCTCAGAAATCACAGATTCACTGCTGCAGCACCCGACAACATCCCTCCGCTTATGACAAATAGAACAGAGAGAGAGAGATGGAACCGGTCGCTCTTCTCTCTCTCCCTGTCGCTCGCCCACCTCCTCTCTGCTCGCCCAACTCCGTATTCACCCGCCCGTTCTGATGCGACACTACCTCATTTATCTTCTCTCTCTCTCTTCCTTCCTGGCACGCTGAGCAAACACTGAGCTACATGAGTTAAGATACTCAACACACACGTGAAAACAATCAAGGGTGAATGGAGAGAGGAAGAGGAAGTGGAAGAAATCTCCTTTCCAAGGTTGTTGTTGTTATTGTTCATGATGGGCTGGGCAAGTTCAGCCGGATAAGAATACCAACACAGTGAGACTGAGAGAAAAAGAGAGCAATGTAGTTAGGGATATGCAAAACTACTAATCTTAAATGTAGTAGTTGGTGGGTTGTCTAGTTAATTAATCATCATAAAGTTCAAGTAAATTATATTTCTTACATGAGTACCTCATAAACAAATTAAAATCAATACCAATCATTTGAGAAAATACATGAGAATGTTAGTGTATAATGGGTAAAATTTAATGCAACATCACCTCTGATGGTTTAATGCAGCTAACTGGCTAATTAATTTGGCCACTGGTTAACATTATCCAATAGAAGTCAACAGAAAAAGTAGAGGAAAAATGAAGTACTACATTTTGATGAAGGATTACAATGTCAAACAACGTTTTTCTTCGGGATAACAAGCAGCGATAAATCGCGCACAATAAAACCAGAAATGTCCATTATGAAAATAAACAGATTTTGATTACAAGTTGACTTTAAAGGGGACTCAGAGTTTGTATGTGAAGTTTTAGCTCAAAATACCCCACAGATCATTTTTATAGCATGTTAAAATGGCCACTTTTTGTGTGTGTCCCTTTAAATGCAAATGTGATGCTGCTCCCGGCTAGAAGAGGGCGGCGCTTCAAGAGCTCATGCAACAACAAAACAGGACAATCTCACATACTGAAAAGTAAGCTGGATATAAGCTGAATCACAAACAGTTGGTACTGATCCATCCTTGAGTAACAACTTTTTAGCAAAACCTGTTTTGTATTGTCCCTTTGTACAAAGTAGTCTGATGTAAAATGATCTGTGCAGACATAAACGAAATTAGGTATATGTGGGCGCATTCCCTTCAAAAACAAAACTAATGCACTGCGTCTTCAGCTGCTCAGATGTCGGGTTTCCTGTTTACCTGACCACTATCAGGAGCATTTCTGAAGAAATAAACACACAAATGCCAAGCACCAACACTTCAAGTGAACTTCCATCCTGTACCAACAAGATTTAAATAACAACTTCAACCAGCCTAAGTTGGTTTGATGGTCTTAACGGATATTTGCTGGTCTCTCAGTCTGGATAAACTGGCTTTTAGCTGTTGAAAAAGTGCCCAAAATCCCTCTAAAACCATCAAAAATATAGCTGGAATCCAGTTTGGTGTCTTGTTAAGACCATTTTAGGTTGGTTTAAGCTCTTAAATGTGGAAAAAGCAAATGCTTACAATCCCAAACAGGCTGGATTCAGGTTGACCTGACCACAATATCAGATGCATTTCTGATGTGCTGTGGTGTGCAAAACAAGATTGACAGAATGTTCTTGAGGTGCTTTGTTAAAAGTTTAACTATTTTTAACTCGACACGCCATCTTAAAACGCAATGCTTCTGATAGAAGACTGAGTCATGACACAAAAGGCCAAAAATGTCTGTCTGCATGTTTATTTCTATGTCTATAGAAGCTGCGCTTAAAAGGGGATGAAGGGTTTTAGCGTGCAAACTGTCTAACAGCTGTCAGCATGCTAATAAAAGCACCACCGCTAAAAAAATATAAAACTAAAGATGATGAACTAGTCGACTAGTAGTGAAGTAAAAGATGGAGGCCTTTCTCACAAATAGAAATCGAATACTTTCTACCACAGTAGCTGTGCATTCAGATGAACAAATCAACTGAACAGAAGTCTCATGATTTATAATACAGGACTGGAGTGAGTGTCTGTTTCATAAAGATTGATCATCTGAACAGCCGCGTGGAGAGAGAGATAGAGACAGCCAGCGGGGGAAAATAAACAGAATGAATGCACTAGGACTTAAAAGAGCACAGAAAGAAATGCGCCGTCAGATCATGTGATTCAGGCTTCACTGCGGTTCATAAACACATGCTGTGATGGTAAAGCGCAGAAGCACGATCATTAAAAATGACAATGGGACGCGCCGCAGAACAGTGATACAGCAGAATCACTTCAGCCCTTCAGGATCATACTGCCTTCAAGCCACGTCAGAATGATTGTACTTATATTTGTTCTGCTTTTGCTAAAAAAATTCCTGTCTTTGTCAATATGTAAAAACTTTTAGCAAATAAATGCAGACTTCTTTCAAAAACATTAAGAAATCTTACCGACCCCAATCTTTTGAACAGTAAAGGCACGTTCACACCAAGAACGATAACTATAACAATAACCATATTTGCGTCCACACCAACGAACGATAACGGAGCTCACGCGCTGCAGTTTCAAAGTGTGTACAACATGTTTTTGCTGTTCTTATTGCATTTACACAGCTTTAACCAGCAGATGTCCTCAGCATGCTATGTTTCGAGTGAATAGCTAGTGTAATCGATCTAATCTAACAGTGAATTTAGCTGACAAAGTCAATATAGTGGAATAAAAACAACGCCTAGTCTTTTTCACTGCAACTTCAAAGGAAGCAAGACAATATTGTCGAAACTAGCGCTGGATAATATCTGAGGTAATTTTATGTTACTCTGTTTGCTAGCTTGACATTATGATTTCATCGTTAATACTTCTCACCATTTATTCCGAGGGTATGACCGATTGTTTTCCATATATCCATTTTCTTTAAAATATCCTTGAAAAGGGGGGTTGACTTCTCAAAAAGTGGTGGCTTTTTCTGGACCTCAGCGATTAACTTCTCTGCAATGTCATTTGCCATTTTAAATGTGCGAGCCCTTAAATTAGAATGGATTCTGATTGGCTGTCAGTGTTTTATCGTTCAACAGCTGGAAAAAAATCATTCTGAAAGTGATCCCAATGATATAGTTTCTCTATATCGAGGTGTGGACAGTGCTATTCTTTTATATTTAGAATGATTATTAGAACTATATCATTATCGTTATCTTTATAGTTATCATCCTTGGTGTGAACAGGCCTTAATGTACATGAAACGAGAATCATCCTTTACAGCAAAAACTAACTGCCACCTGAAAGGGAATGAGAAATGTTCACAGAAGAAGACCGGCACTGAAGACCGAACTTGTCAAATCCTCTACTGAACACTTTTAGCATCAAAGACGTCTCCTGATATAACAAATCACACACACCGCAAGTCGAATGTGGAGATCAGCGAGCAGAGAACGACAAATCAGACTGTAAATGTTCCTCTCACAGCAACAAATGATCCGTGAGACCAAATCCCTCTCTAGTCCATCCACAGAATAATATCCCACCAGACAGTGAAGCACTACTAATGTACCATTACTTACACATGAATCTGTGAAGTGAAAAGGTTGACAGCTGCTTTAGAAATGGATACGTTGCAAGTTTCCACAATTAAGACTGAATCCTGTAGTGGAGAGACTGTTAACTGGTTAGACAGATGTAGATGTACAACAATGAAGTCAGAGCAGTGGCACAGTTGTTAATGGCTGATTCATTAAGCTGTGGTGCTCATCTAGAACAGTCAAGTTCAAGTCTCTCCCCAGTCATTTCCAGTAATCACTTGTCTGTCTAATAAAAGACAAAGAACCTTAAAGGCCATGACACCAAGCCGACATATAAGAACTAGTGATGACGAAAGCTAACTGTGTTGTCGCCTCACGTCGGCTGCGTCTTAGTTAAAAAACTGCGCTTGTTATATAAGGAGAAGCCAAATGGACTAAAGCACTAAGTATCAATATCAGCAGGTACCAATAGTCTATATTTGTCATTCAAAAAGGGAAACTAAAACTAGGGCCCTGTTTACACCTGGCATTAAGATGCGTTTTGGTTGATCGGATCACAAGTAGACGAGGCAGACACATAACCGTTTACACCTGGTGTCTCTTTTGTCCACTTTCAACCACTTCTGTTCTGATTTCTTCAAGAGGAGGGTCTATGGACGGGTAAATGAGTGGGCTTTTTCAGATCTTTTAATCTAATGGACAAAATAAACTCGCGCAATCTACATATGAACACGCCCGGAGACGACGGAAAAACGTAGCAGCAGCTTTAGTTTCTACTCTGACAGCTGCAAGACCACGCCGAACGCTGTGGGTGTGTGTTAGAAATCAGAAATGGTGAGAGAATATTGTGCTTGGTACGTGTTTCATCTTCAAACCAAACTTGGGTCTTCAGTCGACAAACTTTAAATCCTGTCTGGCTAGCACGCTTCCCATAATGTTTACACATTAGGTCAGTAGGCGGAGAGTAGGTGGTCTTTTGTGGCATTTGAACACATCGGACCACATGAGCGTCTACACTAGCAATCCGGTCTAATGCATTTTCGACTACCTCTGGAAGTAGTCGAAAGTGGACAAGCTCAAAACATTTTACAACTTGAATTTAGTGTCGCCCATGTAACCCCTCCTGTTCGAACCGCCCGCTCTAAGCGGGACTTGAACCCGGGTCCGCTGGCATGGGAGGCGGGCACTCTAACAAGGAGGCTAAAGACTGCTGTCTCTAGCGTCAGTCACTAGAGTGCCTCTTGAGATCAGGGGGGTGAAGTTTAGATGCACAGCTCTTACCGGCCTACGTCCGTTACACTCACCCCCCTAAACCTCACTCCCTACCGGGTCATGGCACCAATGCAACCCCTCCTGTTCGAACTGCCTGCTTACAATTTTGAATATCAATCATGCTGATCACACTTCATTCCACACGGCTCATTATGAAAATATTCACGTATTGGAATGCTCAGTTAAGACGATGTAAAATTAGAACAGCCTTCTGCCTGCCTGTACCGTCTTGACCTCTTTGCTCGCCTTCTTCACTTTCGCTTTTATTCTCGTGCACTGACCCGTTCTCTAAGCTGAAAAGCCAATCAGAGTTCTCTTTCTCACCAACAGCGGTGATGCCAATTCAACATGCTCAATCAGCCAAAAAGCCCCCAACGGGGTCCAACTAGTGCCGATGGTGCGGAACACATCCCAAAATTGGGCCGTCCGATGTTGGCTTGGTATATCAAGGCCTTAAGAATAAGCATTTTCACAATGTCAGGTGATTTTAGAATTTTTAAAATACAAAATATAGTGACCCCAAAAAGTGTTTGGACACTTGCAATAGCCACAATTAAAATGCATGACTGACAATGCATTATAAAGTATCAAGCTAAGTGGCAGTTATTGTCAGCACAAGCCTTTTACACTTTTCTGAGTCATTTTCGCAATGACTTTTAGCCTCACCAGTTTGAAAATGTTTTGCTTGAAAAGTGACAGTCACACTTAATATGAATGTCAGTGCATTATAAACATATCAAACAAGAGTTGCATATATTTAAAAAAGAATATATATATGGCACAGTTTTAAGACTCATAATGGCCCTGAAAAGCCTAATCGCAGAGCAAGGTCATGTTTAACTCGGTCTCGGTCAAAATCATTCATATATTCAGAGCATGAACAGACCAAACGTGAATTAAATTCAATAAAGATACCCTGCATTAAATTCAACAGCATATGTGTGTGTGTATGAGGGCACACTAAAGCTGATTATGGATTCCTTTGCATTCCCCGTCTGCCCTCAATGCAACTTTCTCCTCTTTAATAAAGGCCAGAGAGATGGTGCTATGCAAAGAGGCAGACGCATGTCTATGCATGCCAAAAGCAATCTTCTCCAAGCTCCCAGCGAGACCCCGAGTCCCACTGTCTCTGCTGACCCAAAGTGCATCTCTCTGCATGGTCCTGACAGCCAACCAACAGCAACACACCCTTCAGATCCAGAACCAACTCACTCTGCACATCAGAGACGCTCAGAGTCCGGGCTTATAATGTGAGAGATCTAGTTTTATCATGCTGCGCCACTTGCTTGCAGATCAGACGGGGTGTAAAACTTATATTTATATTGCATTTAATTGGTAGTGCAACCAGATTAATTCCAAAAATGTTTCGCGAGTCATATTTCTGCATGAATAATAGAGACGCAAAACATCAGGATATGCAAATACTGTCATCACTGATTGGTGCAACAGCTTGGAGCATATTCAAACTGTGTGAACTGCACTTAGCAACAAAAAATGTGACAACAGCAGCAAATGTGCAAAGCTTCACAGTGAAAACAGACAAAATGGACTGATTTCTAAACTGCTGCATCCAATTAGAATAAGAAAGAATTGTTAATGACTTGACACATGAATAATAAGTATATAAGATATTTGCATTTGAGAAGCCAACATACTGGAAACATTTGTGATTATTGTGAATGCATTTGCATTGACTATAATGTTCTGGAAAATTAAAAAGGTAATTTAAAAACAGCACTTGCTTATTTTGATGAACGTGGTGATAAAAATATATGGCTGGAGTAAAGCATATCTGCACATTTAAGAAGATCAAGTACCATTTCAGCTCATTTTCTAAAAGTGGCCCCTGAGTAATTTGAGTATCCCTGCAGTATATTATTCATCTCACAGAGAGAAACACACATGTAGGACGTTTAGAAACTGAGACACAGAACCACTCTGAACCTACCTGGCAATGGACATTTATCAGAAAATATCAATTTTTCTGCTTCCACTACTAAGGTCTAAACTCAACAGTGCTTTTCTGACATGAAATAAATAGGGAACGAGTTTCTGAAAATAGTTTTCCTATGTAAATATGGAAAGTCGTGTGGAATCTGATTGGTTCCATCATCTCAACACATCCATCAACTCGTCCGTCCAATGAAACAGCTGTGACTGTATCCTGCATTGTAAACTGCAGCTTGGAGACATGGAAGAATAACTACACGCTCTCACGTCTAAATGCGAAACTGTTATGTCTGTCTGACACTTCTCAGATAGAGACCATCTTCTGAGACCATTGTCGCCTCCAAGATGTGGTTAATTATGCCTCATAATAAAGCAATTAGGATGCAAAAGAAAATCAGACAACCTCTGTTTTACTGTCACCCGTCTTAACGCAAACTAATTATCTTCAAACCCCCACCACAAGATACGCTGCAGACAGTTCATTATCACAGATAGATAGATAGATGGATGGATATAAAGACAGACAGACAGACAGACAGACAGATAGATGGATGGATATAAAGACAGACAGACAGACAGACAGACAGATAGATAGATAGATAGATAGATAGGGTCACGGAATAAATGTATCAGTGTGACACGACAAATTACAGAATGATTGAACTGTATCCGCCCCTCTGTTTAAAAACAGCACAGATGACAGATGGTGAAGCGTTTCTGCAGTGAGATTCTTCTCGCTCAGAGTTCAGAGTTTCGAAGGCCTGCAGTTCTAGATTTGGTGAGCGTGAACGAAACCCACGCACTGACAGGAAAAGTGTCCCGTCGTTCTGGGCAGAGCTGCACAAGATCCAGGCTGATATCTTGAAACAAAATCGGACTACTTACCTTTCCATAGTCGTCAAACTCAGCGAAGAGCTCTGAGTCGTCGTCTAAACCGTCTCCTGAAGTCTCCACAATCAGACCGACCCCATCGTCAAGAATCTCCTCTGTGGAAACACAATTAACGACATGACTATGATGTCACATGCTAGTTTTCTGGATAACTGCATTGAACCTTGTGACATTTCTAGATGATATATGAAAACATTTTGGAGATTGTTTGTGTATTTCTGACCACAGACTCCCAAAGACGACTTTTATATTGTTTGTATTGTATAAAAGTGATTTTGCATATTAATGCACGCTAGGTAACAGAGTTATTGAAGCGCTCATATCAAAACACAAAACCGATGAATTAAATGGGTCAGCAGAGGCCTGACCTCCCCTCACCCTGACTCTGAGAGAAGATGTCCGTGTAGAGGTTGTCCACAGCGTCAGAGCGTCTCGGCGGCAGGAAGCAGAGCTGTCGGCGGTCAACAGGGGGCAGCGTGTTAACGGTGAGAGAGAGAGAGACCTGAGCGAACGCCACCTTCATGTCAGCAAAGGTCAGAGTGCGCGCGTCCTTCCCGTTCAGCTGTAAAATTTCATCTCCTGCATTCAGACCTGCAAATATTTTAATGTGGTAATATTTCAGGAATAATTATTGCAATCATAGATGTTTCTTGAGATATGCAAAATGGATGAAATGTTTTATTAACTGCTTGTACACAGTTAATAAAACGAAAAGCAAAGGAGGAATTAAAGAATTTTAACCAAAGACAAACAGAACTGTGAAGCAAAAACTTAAACATCACAAGTTTTTAGTCCTAAAGATTGATGTCATTCATTTCTTAAGACACAATATTATTTTATTGTGCACGATTCATGAATGCATGTTATTCAAAAGAAAAAGAATGTTTGTATATGCCAATTTTTCATTGCTCCGTAGTTTGTCCTTCTTATGGAAGCTTGTTTCTGCCACTGAATAAAAAATAAAAAAGGTATCATTGCGACTTTTTATCTCACAATTCTGACTTTTTTCCTCAGAACTGTGTGATATAAACTCACAATTGCGAGTTGTAAAGTCAGAATTGCGAGATATACCCCCGGTTTCACAGACAAGGCTTAAGCTAGTCCTAGACTAAAATGCATGTTTGAGCTGTTTTAACTGAAAGCAACTTGTACTGACATGTCTTAAAATATGTCAGAGTCATTGTTTTGTCTCAAGATGCACACCAGTAATGTTTTTTTCTAGTGTACTTTTATAAAAGCTACTTAAATATCCTAATTGAACTAAGGCTTAATCCTGGCTTAAGCTAAGCCCTGTCTGTGAAACCGGGCCATAAAGTCGCAATTGCGAGTTATAAAGTCAGAATTGCAAGATATAAAGTCAGAATTGCGTGATATAAAGTCAGAATTGCGTGATATAAAGTCAGAATTGTGATATAAAGTCAGAGTTGCGTGATATAAAGTCAGAATTGTGAGATATAAAGTCACAATTGCGAGTTTTAAAGTCAGAATTGTGTGATATAAAGTTGCAACTGCGAGTTATAAAGTCAGAATTGCGAGATATAAAGTCGCAATTGCGAGTTATAAAGTCAGAATTGCGTGATATAAAGTCAGAATTGCGTGATATAAAGTCAGAATTGCGAGATATAAAGTCAGAATTGCGAGTTAAAGTCAGAATTGCGTGATATAAAGTCGCAATTGCGAGTTAAAGTCAGAATTGCAAGATATAAAGTCGCAATTGTGAGTTATAAAGTCAGATTTGCAAGATATAAAGTCGCAATTGCGTGTTATAAAGTCAGAATTGCGTGATATAAAGTCAGAATTGCGTGGTATAAAGTCGCAATTGCGAGTTATAAAGTCAGAATTGCGAGTTAAAGTCAGAATTGCAAGATATAAAGTCGCAACTGTGAGTTATAAAGTCAGAATTGCAAGATATAAAGTCGCAATTGCGAGTTATAAAGTCAGAATTGCGAGAATATAAACAACTGCGAGTTATAAAGTCAGAATCGCGAGTTATAAAGTCAGAATTGCGTGATATAAACTGCGAGTTACAGAAGTAATAAATACAATCGTCTGTCTCATTATGGTTATTGTCATCTAAAACCAAATCTAAAGCTAAAACTAAAACCAAATCTTTTTACAATCCAATCAATCTCCAACATATAAAAACAACATTTGCTTTACTTAAATATACTGTTTAACTTTGAAAAAAAGTCACACAAGTAATATAACATGTCCTGTTCTCACTGATGTGAAGGCCAGCATCAAAATAAATAGATGAAATAAAAAAGAGATTGTCTCTAGCTTTTCCATTTCGCCTTGCCTCTTCCCATCAGCTTGTGGGTTTGACCCAGTTCTCTGGGCGATGTGAAATGTCAGCAATAAGCCAGTCGGACCTGATCCTGCCACCCTGATCACCCAGACATCACTCAGAGAGAGGAGGGTCTTATTCAGCATGCTGACAGTGTCTGGATGTCCATAAGCCTGCTTTGATGGTCATTTAAAGGGGCCGTATTCTATATTTTTTTCTGAAATCCACTTATAATATTAGTGAAGAGAGTAAGAGAAATGCTAAATATAAATATGCTTCTAATTCATTCAGTATTGTAGTATAGTTCAGTGCAATCAAAAATGAATGGTTTGTTGTTTATATAGAGAGCTCTAAACTTTGATTTTAAAATTAAATGGGCCATTTTTGCTACTGTACCTTTAAAGATTCTCTCTGCAAAGTGCTTTTTGTAAATGCTCTACAAAATCTACGAGCATGGAAAATCCTGTTTTGCATGATATGTTTCCTTTTAATGCATTGCGTTCTTCATGCAGGTGAGCTACAAGTATGGCACATCAGTGAATCCGACTTTAATCGTCTCTCTGATTCCTTCTATCTTTTGTCATTATTCAGAGTTTAGAGAGGCTGAGGATAAATCTGCAATCTTTGGCTCTCAGAAACCCCATAGAGCTGACAACATGTTACATAACACCAGGAGCACAGCACAGATATCACAGCAATTACGTACAGCTTCATTTCCAAGCAATAGCAGAACAGACAGAGAGAGATGGTGTGTGTGTGCGTGAAAGAAAAAGAACAAACCAAGATACAGGGGTGAAAAAGAGAAAGAGAATGTAATTAGGAGGTGAAACGAGCTAATGAACCTTTAGCGAAAGCTAATCCTCCAGCTCTCACGTCAGTGATATAGAGCTGCTGCACGCTGTCCTCCTCCACCACAGAGATAGAAAAACCTGAGAGAGCAACAGAAGATGAAATGATAGACGTCATAATCAAGTACACTCATGAATCAGCCTTTGAAGCATTTGAACCTACAACCTTTCAGTTACAAGGTCAAATTTAAAAGGTCTGTTTACCCAAAAATTAAAATTCTGTCATCATTTATTCCCCATCAAGTCATTTTAAAGTCATTTGAATTTTTGGTTCTTCCATGTAACACTAAATAAGTTATTGCAGAATGTTTCATTTTTTGGTGTACTATACCTTTAAGTGCTACTGCCATATGTAGACATGTAAATGTATAAATAAGCATATTCTTTTCAGGACTTCCCACAGCTTATGATCAATTCATTTTTTAAGATTTTATTACAGGCGCATGCAGTAATTGCAATAAATACAATTAAATACAAAAACTGCAAAAATAAAAAGTAATACATACAATTGCTTATGACTTAGTGTTGTTATTGTAAAACTGAAACTATTAAAATTGCTTTTGGTAATTGAAATAAAATACAATAAAATAAAATCACATGAAAATTATAAACTTAAAAAAGTAAAGATTTCGCCTTGTTAACTAAATGAGTTGAAGTTGAAGTACTAATATTACTAAAACTAAATAGAATAAATTAAAACTAAAATAAATTAAAGCTAAAAATAAAACAAAATAAAATAAAATATCAGATGAAAAATATAAGCTTAAAAAAAAAAAAATTTGCCTTGGTAACTAAATAAGTTGAAGTTAAAGTACTAATATTACTAAAACTAACTAACATAAATTAAAACTAAAATAAATTAAAAAATAAAATAAAATAAAATATCAGATGAAAAATATAAGCTTAAAAAAAGTAAAACTTTTACCTTGGTAACTAAATAAGATGAAGTTGAAGTACTAATATTACTAAAACTAAACTAAACTAAAATAATAAAATAAAATAAAATATCAGATGAAAAATATAAGTTTAAAAAAAAAAAAAAAGTAAAAACTTTGCCTTGGTAACTAAATGAGTTGAAGTACTAATATTACTAAAACTAATTAGAATAAATTAAAGCTAAATAGAAATATGAAAAACTAGTAAAAAATGACACAAGCACATAACAAAATTACTAACATTTTAAACAAATTAAAAAGAAAATTGAAAATATAAAAATAAAAGCTAATTTAAAATATTAATGAATATTATAATAGTATAAAAATAATACTAAAATAACACTGCTACGACTTGTACTGACATCAAGTGGTGTGGATGTAGAATTACATAAAAACAATGTTTTTATTAATTATATTTAGTATATTCTCTCAACTAAAGTGTCTAAAACCATGCAGGTCACTGAGATTATACTAGTAGGATTTGGATAGTCATGTGATCTCATCATGTCGTCCCGCATGAGGCGACTATGCAAGATAAAACAGCGTTTATTAAGTTACTCGTGGACAGATTTTTCAAAACTACTGTTCATTTCATTCTATGTAAACATTTTAATAAAGGAAAAAATGTCTGAGAACACCCGTCATTTCCAGTTGCCATTTTAAAATCCCCAGTATAAACAGGTAGGTTGTATAACAGACATGATTTCATGAAGATAATGACACATTTCTGGCTCTCACCGTAGCCGATCATGCAGGATTCATCCCGATCAAACTGGATCACCTTCCTGATCTTACAGCACAGCTCGATTTCCTTATACAGCTGTGAAGAAGAGCACATTAATATTCCACCGAACAGAACTTTAATATTCCACATTCAAAGAGCATAAACAACACACAAGGGACAGTATTAAAGGCTGAGAGTGACAGAATACAGATCGCATTTCACAGGCAAAGAACTTTATGTTCTGGTTTGATGGACCGCGTCTGACCTGGACACTCAAAACATAATAAAGGAAGACGCTGAACAGAAGTTAAAGGATGATGGATGCAGTGCAGAGGGGTGAAGCTTTAAAAGCATCAAGTAATTCCATAGCGTTTTTTAGGTCAAAAGGAGAGGTGATGGGAAATGGGATCAGCAAAACATCTCCTTTTGTATTCCACATACAAAAAAAGATTTTGCTATCGTGAATCGAGAAGGAGAGTGGAAGAGAAAACGTGTTTGGATGAAGTGTGATGTCCCAGCAGGATGAAAGTAATGAGAGAGCATCTAACCAGCGGGTGGGAGGGCGAGTTTAACTCCAAACCTACCAGATCATAAATATCCTCCTCCGGTTTGGGGATGTAGAACTGCACTTGGTTCTCAATGAGGAACTTAAGCCGCACGTAGTGTTTAGTGGCGTCCAGTTGGTGAGCCTGAAGAGAGACAGAGAGAGATGAAAGGAGACGCACATTTAATGGACGACATGTTACTGGGCTGTATCTTCTACTTAGTAGGCCAGATGGACAGGAATCACACGCTAAAAAGGTCCAAATGCTCATATCAGACAGAATGCAGCACGTTTGCAGCAAGAGGAAAGCGAATAAAATGCTTTTTACGGCATGCACACATGCTTAAATCTTTAAAACCCTCCGAGGGACGTTTTGAGGAACATCTGAGTTTACTACACCAGTGACCTTCAAACTGAAATATTCAATTCCCTGAAGAGTGAAGAGACTCTCTGAATGTAAAAACCTGGCATCAAAAGAGAAGGAAGAATATTTCTCGCTCCAGAAAGATCTGGCATTACCTTGCAGATAGTTTCCAGCATGTCGAGGGCCGACTCTCCGGGCTGGATGATGGCTAACACAGGCTGGTCGTTTGGCAGCAACACCCATGATGGAGTGAGGTGGTCTCTGGACCAGATGTCATGATCCGTGCTGGGTCTTGGCAGACCTTTCACTGGGGTCTTGGTGTCTTTCTGTAGTGTGATAAATGAAAGCCACAGCTGTGAACGAGATGCTATTAATCATGTGAAATGATGATCCTCCTCATCTCGTCATTTCTAAGAACTCAGCGCCTATCTCAGGTGCAATGTATGCTAATAATTTCATATTAGTATACTATTATATTATTTCTGCAGAATTGATTTTGTGCACAGTATGCACATTTTTTTTCTGTGCATAAAATACATTTACAAAATGTACAGATAATATTGTACAATTTTTCACAATGCAATGCACTTAACTTGATATTCGAATTCAAGTGTGATCACTGAACTGGAAGCAATATCAAACATGATTTTAAACATCTTTTTCAAGGATGCATTAAAGGCACAATATGTAGTTTTTCACCACTAGAGGTCGCTTATACAAAACAAAGGCGTAGCTTGATGACGCCTTGATTTCGCAGAATCATGCGAGGTGTTGTCGTCATGTCTATAGCCGGTGGAAAAGAATCCGACTGGACTCGGGCAGAAATCATGTTCATGGATGAGCTAATGTATTAAAGATTTATTAACATTACTGTAGGAAGCAGGGTGTGACTGAAAGCCGTTGGAGCAGAACGAGGCCGCTGGAGCGATTGCTAATGAGAGACGAGCGTGACACACGGCTCAAGAGCAGTGGAGCTTTCATTATGCCGCAGTCGCCGCTTCCGCTTCTCCTGTAACGCAGCGCTGTTTTATCATATTAGATACATTTGTGTGTTGAAAGCTGTTAAAATGCTACTCTGCGTTCGCTCGGAGGCTACTATGAGACACTTGTTGCACACTGCAGTAAGCTAGATCGATATTAGTCATGGTAAAACATGGTACTCAAGGTAAATCAAGAAAACGTGATTTAAACAAGAAGACTTACTGTGTTGAGCTACATAACATGATTAGATTTCTGTCAATGAATGTATCCAAACAGTTGCTCACCTGTCTAATAAAACAAAATAAATTAAAGCGTCTTTGGTGTTTCCATTGATTTTTACAAAATAAATCTGGAAATCGAGGGTAACGCGGGTATGATGTCATTGGTTGTCCTGGTTAAAATTGCTTATTTCTCTGGATTTAAACATTCTTGGAAACATCTGGGATAATGCAAGTACACAAGTCAACAAACACTGTTCTAGTGGTTTTTGGATATATATTTAAATCCAAAAATCTTACATATTGTGCCTTTAAATTGATTAAAAGTGACAGTAAAGACATTTATGATGATACAAAAGATTCTATTTTGTATTCTTTCAGAATCCTGAAAAAAATGCATCACGGTTTCCACAAAAATTTTAAGCAGCACAACTGTTTTCAACATTGATGATAATCATAAATGTTTCTTGAGCAGCAAATCGGCATATTAGAATGATTTCTGAAGGATCATGTGACACTGAAGATTGGAGTAATGATGCTGAAAATTCAGCTTTGATCACAGAAATACAGGGAAACAGTTATTTAAAATTGTAATCATATTATTATTAACGTTTTTACAGTATTTTTGATCAAATAAATGCAGCCTTGGTGAGCAGAAGAGACTTCTTTCAAAAACATTAAAAAAATCTTACCAACCCAAAACTTTTAAACGGTAGTGTATATATTCCCGAACAGCTGTTAAACATATCACAATGTGTTTTCATCTCAACTAAAAGTTCACCATTTTTCTTTCTCTGCTATGATTGAGTGAGTGAATCAGAACATCAGCACTTTAATCTGCGGCCCAGGTCAGTGGATTGTAGCACAACCATCTATCGTTCCTCCCTGCCAGGCTGAGAGAAAGCCTACATCTCCACCAACGCCAGGGATGAATATACGCCCACACCACTGCCAACTCACACCAGAGATCCGGCCCAGAGCACATCTCTGAACAGGGCAGTTCTGATTTGGTGCATTGGGCTTATGTAGTATTGTGTGTTTTTGCCACTTTTATAGATAGTGTAGTATAGAGAGGGAGGATTAATGTTTCTTACCGTTGTCTCACTGGAAGAACCCTCAAACATGCCTTCTAGAGGGCTTTTAACTGGATCATCTCCCTCTGCAAAAACCTGTTTAAAAAGAACATCTAACATTCAACACAGAGACCCACCAAACTAAAAACAGCCACTCATATATCAACACTGAGGAACATGTAACTTGATAAACCAACAAAATGTGGCATGCATTTCATCTCCTTGTTAAAAAGAGTGGCATAGCTGCTGACCATCACATGTTGTGTTTATGGGCCTGTTTACACCTGATCACTTCATGTGTTTTACTAATCGGATAGCTATCCAATCGTGAAAAGACCAGGTGTAAATGCCCTCCAAAACACTTTTGAGACGGATTTAAATCCGATCACTCAAACCACTTCAGGATGTGGTTTGAGACGCATTCCAGACGAAACTTGACAAGTGTAAATGCATCTGGTTGTTTAAACCACATATGTAAATTTTCCTCCTCCCAAAATGGTAAAAAATAAACGTGTGATAGCGTGTTATAGGCAGATATGACAGGGCTACTGCAACACACATCACCGCAAACTGCTGCAAATTCAACTTAAAAATCGGAGCTGCATACACTCATCACACAGTCTTCTTCATTGAAAGAAGCGAGACTAAATTATCTTATCAGTGCTGATGCTGCTCTCTCTCCTATTTGATTTTGAAATTAGCTGATGATAATGTCTGGACCAGCATGTAAATTCATGTACATTTTATTTTTTAAGCAGGACCGGTTGATCTGTGCACATGCATGTTCATGCATTCAGGAAGAAAGCGTGAATTAAGTGTGTGTGTATTTTACCTGGTTAATGCTGGGATGACCTTTACTCTTTCTCTTAGAGTGGGTGTCCAGACCCCATAGTGAGGAGAAGCGACTCTTGCGTTTGCTGGTTGAGCGCGACATCGCCTGCGTCCGACGCCTCACGCCGCTCTCAGTGCGAGCTGCCACCTACAGACACAAAACAGCTGCATGAGGTATGGGAACAGCATTCATACTGTGTGTCCCAGCGATCAAACTGACTAGACTGCTCCTAGCAGGAGTCTGAGATATGAACACAACTGCTGGGCAAAATTCTCATTCTCAATAATTCGGTCACACTGATGTTCATAAGCTTCATTCAAAAAGTGGTTCAGGAATAAGTTGTTGAAGTCTAAAGTGATCATTAGCTGGTCTAAACAGGTTGTTAGCTGGTCTAAGCTGGTCATGAGCTGGTCTAAACAGGTTATTAGCTGGTCTAAACAGGTTGTTAGCTGGTCTAAACTGGTCATGAGCTGGTCTAAACAGGTTGTTAGCTGGTCTAAACTGGTCATTAGCTGGTCTAAACAGGTTGTTAGCTGGTCTAAGCTGGTCATGAGCTGGTCTAAACAGGTTGTTAGCTGGTCTAAACCGGTCATTAGCTGGTCTAAACAGGTTGTTAGCTGGTCTAAACGGGTCATTAGCTGGTCTAAACAGGTTGTTAGCTGGTCTAAGCTGGTCATGAGCTGGTCTAAACAGGTTGTTAGCTGGTCTAAACCGGTCATTAGCTGGTCTAAACGGGTCATTAGCTGGTCTAAGCTGGTCATGAGCTGGTCTAAACAGGTTGTTAGCTGGCCTATGGTCATGAGCTGGTCTAAACAGGTTGTTGGCTGGTCTAAACTGGTCATTAGCTGGTCTAAACAGGTTGTTAGCTGGTCTAAACTGGTATAAATGGGTCATGAGTTGGTCTAAAGTGGTCATAAAGTGGTCTAAACCAGTCACTAGCTGGTCTAAACTGGTCATGAGCTGGTCTAAACAGGTTGTTAGCTTATCTAAACTGGTCATGAGCTGGTCTAAACATGTCATTAGCTGGTCTAAACGGGTCATTAGCTGGTCTAAGCTGGTCATGAGCTGGTCTAAACAGGCTGTTAGCTGGTCTAAACTGGTCTAAAGTGGTCATGAGCTGGTCTAAAGTGGTCATGAGCTGGTCTAATCTGGTCATAAACTGGTCTAAACCAGTCACTAGCTGGTCTAAACATGTCATTAGCTGGTCTAAACTGGTCGATAGCTAGTCTAAACTGGTAATTAGCTGGTCTAAATTGGTCATTAGCTGGTCTAAAATGGTCATGAGCTGGTCTAAATATGTCATTAGCTAGACTAAACTGGTTATTAGCTAGCCTATACTGGTCATCAGCTGGTCTAAACTGGTCATGAGCTGGTCTAAACTAGCCATTAGCAGTCAAACTGGTGGTTAGCCAATCTAAACTGGTCACAAGCTGGTCTAAATTAGTCATTAGCTGGTTTAAACTGGTCATGAGCTGGTCTAAATAAGTCATTAGCTGGTCTAAACTGGTCATTTTGCTGGTTTAAGTAAGTCATTACTGTGGTCTAAACTGGTCAATAGCTAGTCTAAACTGGTCATTAGCTGGTCTAAACTGGTCATGAGTTGGTCTGAACTGGACATTTGCTGGTCTAAATTGGTTAAGATCTGGTCTAAACTAGTCATTAGCGGTTATGACTTGCACCAGCTAATGACCAGCTACCACGTTCCAAAATACAGCTGCTTTTCCTTATTATTAGCAGGAAATCTGTCCTGATCGAATCTGAATGAGACTTTTCCCCCAGCAAACACAAAGCTCACAAATGTTGATTGTTATTAATGGTGACTGCATCAATGCATTTTCAGGAGCTCTCCTGCATTTAAATTACTGATGAAATAAGAGAGCAGCAGCACAACAGTGTGCATTTAATAAATTCAAACAGTCCTGAAAAGACAAATGCCCATCATACAATTTTCAGGGTAAGGTTTCTCTATAAATTGCATTCAGTCTATTATAATTGTTCCTGCTCTTATTTACTGTGAGATTTTCCACCAAAAACAGTTGGCAGATGAGACTTTCCCGACCAAAATCGAGTTGGCTAGTGGGACGTCACATTTATAAATAAATAAACACAAATATTCATTCAATAATAAGCAGCAAACAGAAAAAAAGCCTTGCTTCCTGTGGTCACTCGGGTCTGGGTGAATTTTAAAGGTTAGTGAAGTGTTTGGCGAGCTCTTTTCAGTGTCATTCAAAAATTATACACGCTCGTTGTGTTGAACGCGCTGTGGCATTTCTGGGTCTCCTGATGGAGAAAAGCACTCCGGATGCATCAAAAACCCTCTCAACTGCTCTGAACCAAGCTATTATTTGTGAAGAACAGCACAAGGGCCAACACCACTTCATTTGGACTCAACACTTATCCTCTCTCTCCATCCTCTCAAAATGTGAATACTGAAGAATATCCCCACCCCCTCCACCCAAAAAATTCATCCAAGATGCAAGGACAAAAATAAAATCCCCCTGTATCCCAGCGTCCTCCAGCTCCTACAAAGAACGCCAGAGCTGGAGGCGAATCTGAGGATGGATGGTATTGATTAGCCGGAGCCGTGGCCCACATCCAACTGAAAATACACCGACCAACCTTTCAACTACTGTTTCTTTTTATGCCAAAATCCATTACCCACGTACACCAACACTGACGGCTGGGAGAGAACCAGGTTAATACATGCATTCTGGGTAAAAATAGAGCAATACAAATGCTCTTGATGTGGGTTTCTAAGCAATGCTGCTGCTTGAAATACGTTAGATACCAAACGTTTAAAAACTTATCAGTCGAAGTAAGTCTCTTTAGGCCACCAGGGAGCTGTTTTCTATGTCTGCTTGAAAGGAGAAAGACTGAAAGAAAGACTGAAATCTCGAAAACTGTTCGTCAATATTGTATTTTACTAAATTCTGACAACAATGGTAGCATAACATTTCTATTTTTTCACATTAAAATACACTTTTCACTACATATTAAAAAAGTATTTTTATATTATATTTTAATCTATAGTAATATAATATACAATTTTATATATATATATTATTTATATATTAATTATATATATAATTTAATATACATATATAATAAATAATATATATAATAAATTTTAATCTATAATATATATACATATAATATAAATAATAAATAATATATACATATTTATTACATATATTTATTACATATAATATATATATATATAGTTATTTAAAGATTAATCCTTCTATAATTATATAAAAAATAATTAATTAAAAATATATTACAAATTATATATATATATATAAAACACATTTTAAAATATAATTAAATATAAAATGTATTTATATATATAAATACATATTAATTACATATATAAGTATAGTTATTTAAAGATTAATTATTTTATAATTATATAAAAGTATAATTAATTTAAAATAATAATAATAAAAAATAATATAATATTATATATATCCCTCTCTCTAGTCTCTATGCTACATTAAAAATACTAGAAATAAAATACTAGCAAAAAACAGGAACAAAATTGTGGAATAAATTCTAGAAAATTGAGGGATAATCACCAGCGCATGAAAGGAGGAGACCGAAAAGATGCCCAGTCGGCCCATGGCCAGTTTGGTGGGACGGGAGGCAAAGGCCAGCAGGCGTTTGGGGTTGGGAAGCTCGCCGCCCTGCAGGCTGGACAGGTAACAGCGGAACCGAAACAGATCCATGTGGAACTGCTCTAAATTCTGCTCCCACAGGAAAATCTGTGAGGAAAAGAGAGAAAAAGTTATTGGTTAGAACTCCAGGCTAGCAGCATGTGAGAGTTGTCAAAATGATCATTTCATTCTCTCGAAGATGTCCAAAAAACAAGATCAAACCATTACATTTAGCCTAAAGGACCATCGCTTGATATCTAGAAGTTTCCGTGCCTTGTGTTTGGTCTGGTTTGATCTAGTCGTCTAATAAAATGGTGTTTCAAGGGCAGTGGAGTGGGTTTATGCACCACGCCGTCTCCTCCCAGCCACTCTGGGATGAATGTTTTTTTGGAAGACGGCGGAGGGGGCAGTGGTCCAGGCAACTCACAAAGTAGCAAACAACAGCGCCACACATTCCACTGGCAGCGAGGTCTGGGACTCCGCAGGAACTCAACCCTGCTGCCATTCACCAGGGCACAATGTGTAACACGACGCTGCCAAAATTAAATACCCACACAAACACAAATGCACAGGCACCCGCTAACCCTCCTCCTGATGGGCTGTGGGCCATTCTGATCTCCGTTTCATGCGTAAACATCCAATGAGGAGAACTTGAACTTTTGCAGCAAGTGTGCGCAGGGAATTATTGTTCTGTCAACATTTTGACAGCTTAAAAATTACAGTGATGAAAATCTGCAGATAATACAGCGCAGAGTGAGCGAACACCGAGAATGTTTGTGTCGTAATGCTTTATGATACTTATGATATTGATACAATAATTACCGGAAACAATACAGCACTGAAAGTCTATTCGACAGCTATGTAAAACTAACACTTTTTCTCCTAACCAGATGCAAGCAATAACAATTTTGAATGTCAAAACTGTCAAGACTGTTTTCATCATATTGTGCCCAGAAATTCATAAATAAATATGTGCGTGTGTGTGTGTGTGTGTAATATACAAGATCGGTATGATTTTTTTATGTTTTTAAAAGAAGTCTCTTCTGCTCACCAAGGCTGCATTTATTTATTTAAAAAAATAAAATAAAACATTAATATTGTGAAATATTATTATGATTTAAAATAACTGTTTTCTGTGCGAATATATTGTAAAATGTAATTTATTCCTGTGATCGAAGCTGAATTTTCAGCATCATAACTCCAGTCTTCAGTGTCACATGATCCTTCAGAAATCATTCTAATATGATGAATTACTGCTCAAGAAACATTTCTGATTATTATCAATGTTGAAAACAGTTGGATTCTTTGATAAATAGAAAGTAAAAAAAAAAACAGCATATACTGTGAAAAGTTTGGGGTCAGTAACATTTATATAATATTACAAAAGATTCTATTTCAAATAAAGGCTGTTCTTTTGAACTTTCTATTAATAAATAGAAATGAGGAAAATGAGGAAATGAGGGGGAAAAACTACTGAGTGCACCTCAACATCAAATATGTTCAGATTGGCATTTTGCTGCTTGGTGCCATATTTCACTTTCATTGGATGATCTGACTCTAAACATGTTGGATTTTAGGGCTGGGACAATAAATCGATGCAACGCAATTCGTGGATTGATTCTGAGATGTCCCGAATGCATCGCAATTCTCTCTCGAATTGATTCTGAGCTTAGCTTTAACAGCAGATGGCACTCGAGGCTAGTTTTTAACCACACACTCAAATGCTCATGAAGAAGAGCGCTGAAGAGCGCTCGTGCGTTCGGCTGAGTCTGAGAATGTACTTGCACCTCAGAATGCTTTTATGACGTGAGATTAATGTAAACAGTCCACTGCAAACACCTTTATAATTCGCTTCAACCTTTTCGAACTTTATGAATGATTATTTTATAGAGGTTCAAGTAGTGTGTGTAAGGATTCGGAAGCAAGCAGAGTACGGCTGTTTTAAAGCAAGCAGTGCCATCTGCTGTTAAAAACTAAGCTCCGAATCGATTTGAGAGAGAATAGCGATGCATTCTGAAAATCTCAGAATCGATCCAGAATCATTTCTCGATTCGCATGCATCGATTTATTGTCCCAGCCCTATTGGATTGTACGTAATTTGAACCCAAACATTGTAAATAACCAATCAATGACCTGCTCCAGAATGGTCTTCCTCTTCTTGGAGTCGGTGACAGCAGAGAGCTGCATATCTCCCATTTTCTTCATCTTCTCATCCATGTCGATCTTCTGCTCCAGCTTTCGTATCTCTGCCCGCAGCAGACGCACAGTGTCCTCGCGGTGATGCTGCCGAGCGAAGGCCGCGGCGCAGGCTGAGTGGATGGCTGTGATCCAGTTTTCAAGCTCTGTCTGACTGCAAGTCTACAGAAAGAGGTGAAGGGTCAAAGGTTAAATAGCATATTAACATACTACTCTTAATATTTCTTCCGGTATGTATACTGTGTACGGTAAGCAAATTCTCTGTATGCAAGGGATAGCTGCTATTCCACCTGGTAAACCACGGCATCCCACAATGCAATGCACTCAACTTGACTTTCCATTCTCAGAGTGATAAATAAAGTTATAAGTAGCAAATAGCTGAGAGTTTTGGCTTTCTGTTTTGGACTAAAATGCAAAATAAAAGTCACTTTTTTTGGCCTTGACAACAAAGTAGCATACTACTGTTAATTTTGACATAATGCACACTGTAAAAAATGACATACATGCATTTAGCAGATGCTTGTATCCAAATTGACTTCGTAAGAGGAACAAATGCAATTTGTAAAGAGTCAACAATAATCATAACACACAATACCAGGTTTATTAGGCAACTAGATTAGGGGAAAAAAGTAGTATATGGTGTAATAGTATGTTACTATTCCATTCTAAACATAATAGTAAGTCAAATATTTATATATGAATCTCTCAGTTCAGTATTAGTATATGAAAAGTGGTTTCCACAGGATGTTCAGTTACCTGAAAAAGGAAGGAGTCTCCAAGCGAGTTACTCAGGCAGAAGACGAAATCTTTTTTGGGGTGTTCCGGGACGGCCTGGACGATGCTGTTCTCGGCCCACACTGCATGTTTAGGGATGCTGTTGTGATCGATGCCCGATCGCCCGTCTGTCTCGTAGAAAAACAGAGTGCATCCTGGGAGGACAAATTAAAACATTCACTCAAGCATCATAAAGTAGTTAATGTGAGTTCAATTAACACTACAGTCACTGTTTCCAGGGGAACGGGAGCAGGATATCCAATAGATTGAAGTTTTACAGCTTTATTGATTGAACTCTGCTCTCCAGTGGCCAAAATAAGAAATGCAGCACTGCTTTCTTAAATAGAATCCAATATAATGTGCACAGACTTATTGGATTATTTATTTCAGCTTTGACTTTGTTCTGTTTTCACACTGCTGGCAGAGATACAGAGCTTTCTAACATATCAATACTCTTACATTGTTACATTGTCCAGGATCCAGTTGAGGTCAGTAAGATTTTTTTTTTTTTTTGGAAGGAAATTAATACTTTTATTCAGCAAGGACACATTAAAGTCACCATGAAATCAAAATGGACAATTCTTGTTTTTTTATGTAATATTCCAGTATTTATTATAAATGATTTATCTGTCCACATCATTTTTTTTAAATTCATTCGCCACGTAATCTTTAATCAAAATAACTTTCCCTTCCTCTTGCAGTTTACTGGTGTGAGGGCGGGGCAACCTGTCAATCACATGAGATCGACCAATAGCAAACCACAACCATCCAATCAGTTTGCCATTTGTGTGTGTCCCTTTAAATGCAAATGAGCTGCTGCTCCCAGCCCCCTTTTAGGAAGAGGGCGGAGCTTTAACAGCTCATGCTTCAGTTGCTCAACAACAACAAAGCTGGAGAATCTCACGCAGCCAAAATGAGGATTGTCAGTAACGGTGTTCAGCCTTACATTGTTCAAACCGGAGTCGGACACTGATGGAGAGACTCAGGAAGAAGTTACAACTTTTAGAATGAAACTGGACGTTTCTGAATGGTTATTGGATAAATTTATGTAGTTGCTGTGGAGTTGATTCAACTCATCGACTAGCATGTGCCGTCATGTTAATCTTTTGTGCAAATCCAGCGTTGAATTGACCCTCGTTTGTGAAGCAGTCCGGCGTAAAATGACGGCAAGGCAACAACACTCTACTACAACAACTCTTCCTCTTCTCTAAAGCAGCCCAACATGGCCTCACCCCCTTTGTTGCGGGTTCTCGGGCACGGGGTTTATGTAAGTTTTAGGGTTAGTGATGTCACCAACCCAGGAAGAAGCTCGTTGTAGTCCCTACCAGCTGTTTGTTGTAGTCCTTAAACAGAGAATTCTTTAAAAGACAATATCTCTCTTCGCATTGAACTTTGAGTGTCGTAACTTTGCAGATGTTTTTTATGCCCAAACAGCAACATTACACACTAACGTTAAAAAACTAAAGTTAAAAAAGTGAAATCATAATCAAGGACCCATTTAATATGCATCAAATCATCATATTAGAATGATTTCTAAAGGATCATGTGACACTGAAGACTGGAGTAATGATGCTGAAAATTCAGATATATATATTCAAATAGAAAACAGTCATTTTAAATTGTAAAAATATTTCGCAATATTACTGTTTGTATTCCTATTAGTAGCTGAAAACATCAAATTAGCCAGAATATGTAATAAACTAGTGTGTCAGAGGTGACTAGTGAATGATGGGCGTTTTAATTCTGCAGATCTTTTTCTGGACCTACCCACATATCATAACACAACACAACAAACATAATCTTCCCTTTCTCTTTCAAACGCTTTCACAGGAAGTTGTAAAACCTGTTTATGGTGTCAGGTAACCGCTCACATCTTTCAGAAACACCACACACACACACCTTTGAGGGACACCCAGTAGCTCTTCCACTTGCGGCGAGGGGCGAGCTCCACCTTCTTGTTCTTTTTATGCACAAGGAAGTTTTTGACGGCGAGGCGTCCGGCTTTGCGCACCGTACCCTGTACGGCGGCCACGTTCAGCAGCGGGTCCGTGTGGTAGGCGGAGCTCAGCGTCACGCTGCTCTGCTCGTCGCTGAACGCTGAGCTTCTCTCCTCGGGAACCTCCGCCGGGCTCACGTTCTGCTCCAGCTCCTGACGGAAGTTCTCATAGACACCCTGATCAGAGACACACAGATCTGTTATCACCGTACAGATGCTAAACTGCGTACAAATAACATACAAATCGCTTGTCTACCTCTGGTCTCAAGTACATTTGGTCATAGTTTGTTCTTAATGACAACATAAAATAAAAATATACCCTATTTACTTCCTTAATTAAAGCCTCTGATATCTTGTTGTATATAATGTTTTCCTAATATTGCATTAAAACGTAAGAGAGTTGGGCGCCTCTCTGAAATATCTTAACATTTTATTTATCAAAATGTCATTTAAAACTATAAATTGTATCTGAAAAAACAATTAAAAACATTAAAATGCTAGCGTTGCATCTATCTGATGTTAATCCGTTTTTACTGATGTTCGGATGGAACATTTTATAACAGAAGAACTGACGTAAACAGTAATAAATAATTTTGCCCACCTGTGTGCCGTCTGAGGGCCCCGCTCCAGCTCCGCTGCTGCTCCCACTGTCGCTCCCGGTGAAGGCGCCCCCTGCTGACGTGGAGTAGACGGAGAACGATGCAGACATAGTCTTGTAGCGGCGAGCCTGATGCTGAGACGCCTCGCTGTCCCCCGTCAGCCCATCGATACCGCTGTCCTCATAATCACTGCCGTCTCCCGCAGTGACGTCCTGAACACACACAGGTAGAAGGTCAGTGTGAGATACATGTACTGTATAAACCAGCTACCACTGTTTTCAGAGTTAGTTTGATTTCGACAGACTGAAAGAAAGATAAAGACTAAGATAAACGTGGCTTTTCTCCAACACATCTTCATTCCTCCTACCTGTTTGCCGGAGCACGTCGTGTCTTCAGAAGCAGTGGACATGCTGAAGTGAACATGTTACAGACGGTGACGTAAGTCTGAGAGACCACAGCACTGTCTGAACCGTGTGTGTCGAGTTATAGTGCTGTAAAGTTTACTGTACAATACCACACTGTACTGCTGCTGGGGAATGATGGGATATTACCCACCAAACCCGGCATCTAGCGGGAGTCACATGACTGGACTGTGCGACCTGGCATGCCATTCATCTTCACCGATGGTGCCTCACAGGAAGGGAGAGTCACAGTGATTTTCTGGTTTTATCTTTTTCTTTGTTGCTGTAGCAAATACCTACATGTAACTGAAACATTTGTGTATGTATATATGCAAGAAATATAGATCTAGACCTCAACTCTCTCTACCTTTCCTCCTCATTCTCTCTCTCTCAATCACGTTCCTCTGTCAGTTACAGCTCATTAGCATGACAAAAGAAGCGAGCTGTTCTCACAGAAGTCTGACTCCAGGATCTGGATCATCAGGAAAAAAACAACCACCAACATATGGACAGTGTGACAGTCCACTACCCACAATGCACTATGGCTGTCAACACACGTCAGAGAGAATGACAGTTAGCACGTCTATAGAAAAGCACTGTTGTGGTACTATGGGGTACAGTGGTGTTAATACCATGGTACTTCGATATATCATGGTATTTACAAGGTACTGCAATAAACAGTACATGTCCTTAAAAATGATTGTACATGCTAGCACATGTCCAAATAACCATGGTAGTATAATGGCATTTTATTATATTTTATCTATAAATTGAATTTGTATAATTTTATGGATTTTTTATGTTTAAAAAATATAAAATATAAATACTTTAATAAATTATTTTTTAATTATTTGGTATTTTTTTTTAATTTTATCTATAAATATTCCAAATATTATTATTTTTTATAGTTATTTGTTTTTGATCTATACAAAAAATAAAATATAAATACCATTAAATTTTTATTAATTATGTGTTTTTTTTAATATATATATATATTTTATCTATAAAAATGTAAAATATAAATACCATTATATTTTTATTTTTATTGCTTTGTTTTTTTTTTATATTTTATCTATAAAATATAAAACACATAACATTTCCTAATTAATTATTTGTTATTTATATATGTACCTTATCTATAAAAAATTTAAAATATAATTACCATAACATTTTTGTTAGTTTACACCAACAATTGACAGGGATGAGCTTCTAGTGAAATCATAACACTGTCCGATGTGGAACAATAGTGGAGTTTGTGTGAACTGAACTCACACACAAATGAGTCATTCATATGTACAGTCTCTCTACATGAGGAGATTCTGATGGATTCTGGGGGATTAACCGCAGCGAACATTCACAGCAAGACTGAAATTCCCTACTGTACACCGACACTAGCACAACATTACACTCACATTCACACAGCACACCTACAGGGCGTTCACTCTTAAAGTGAATGACTCTAATCATTCAAACAGTCATTCATTTTCAGTGAGAGCTGCCATTTTGAGACAACACAAGTATCCTTAAAGTTGTACAGAGTTTAAATTTATGTAAATGTCTAACATGATGCAGTGGCGACCAATAGGAGAACAAATAGTGGAGCTCAGATCATGTAGAAAAGGTTACTAGAAACAAATAGTAGAGAGAATTAGAGATGTCAATTGATTTAATCGCTGTCAGTGTGTACAGGACCCAAATTTACACCAGTTTTGGAGAAGCTAGTTATGATTTAACTACACAGAAGCTACCATTTCAAAAGTACTTATCTACACTACACTTTACTGACATATGAAAGCTTTTCCAGTTTCTGTTTTTGATTGTTTTCACTTAGTAAACTAGACTGAACAGGAAAAGATTGCTTACATAGTTATTATATTATATATATTATAATTATCACAATCAAATGTTTGTTTAAAGTGACAAAAATATAATGGTATTTATATTTTGTATGTTTAATAGATAGAATATAAACAAATAATGATAAAATATAATGGTATTTATATTTTGTATGTTTAATAGATAGAATATAAACAAATAATGATAAAATATAATGGTATTTATATTTTATATACTGTAGATAAAATCTAAAAAAAAAGTACCAAAGAATTTTAAAAAATATAATGCATTTATATTTTACATTTTTACAGACAAAACATATGAAAAAAATACTTATACATAAAATATAAAAATAAATTCTAAATAATTACAAACATATAATTGTATTTATATTTTACAATTTTATAGTTAAAGTTAAATTTTATAGTTATAGTTGAAGTTTTTATTTTTATATTTATTTTATTTAAAGTTTTAGTAATTTTGTTGTGTGCTTTTGTCATTTTTATAAAAATTTAGTTTAGTTTAGTTTAGTTTAGTTGGTTTAGTTTTAGTTATTTTAGTACATCAAGTTACAAGTTATGAAAATAAGAAATGTATTGGCGAAACGAACAGAAAATGTTTTTTTTTATGGTTTTAGTTTTAGTATACAATAATATCCCTAGATACAACACAATTACATTATTTGGGGTATAATATTGAGTAACATGGAGCGGGGACCAATAAGATTTCACTGTGGGTGGGGCTACCCAAGCAAAACTCACCTGTATGGTTTGTGCCCGCCTCCCTTGCATGACTCCTTGATGATTGGTCGGTCCCTCTGACAGACAGTGAGACCGGCGGCAGGGCAGTGTGTACGCACCGTAGGCAGCACCATCGTCCTCGCAGGGCGAGATAATTTTATCCTCATCACCTTCTCTGCTTGTAGTGCCACCCTTGTGCCATTTGGCATAGCGTCCATGTGTCGGCCTGCAGGTGGGGCTCTTCGGTCCATAGAGCTCGTCTAAAGAATTGGCGCGGGTTGAGTCCAGCAGCTCCTGAGCAGACGCCTGCAAACGGGCTTCACAGTCTTCGGGCGTGTCTCCGATCTCCTCCGTGCTGGTCAGGTGCTCCTGGCTCAGGTCGGATAAGGACACCTCCAGCGAGTCCTCCCTCCACATGTCTGCAGACTTGGAGCGTTTCTTCTTAAAGCTGGACCCCTCTTGGGAGCCGTCCCGTGTGTGCTGGACTTGAGTCGTGTCCTCTGGCGGCTCGGCGTCGGCCGGTTTGGAGGTGATGGTGTGGGACGCAGTGGGAGAATGGGCCGGATGGTTGTGGAAGGACATGGGTCGGAGATTCATGGCCACGCGGTCCACCCAAATGGGGCCACTGAAGTCGGGCAGCATGTCCGAGTCGTTGAAGGGCTCCAGGCCGTGGTCGGCTAGGGACTGAGGGATGCTGGGAGTGCTGCTGGAGCGAGTGCTGGTTTCGGAGTTGCGGTGCTCCGGCTTTCCAGACGGCGTTCGGCGGGAACAGTATGTCTGCTTGCTGGACAGACGGAGCGAGCGGGACATGTGCTTACGGGAGAGGTGCCGCTGACCGTCTCCATAGTAACCATGGCCGCCGCTATGACTTTCTGTGTTACCCATGGCTCAGTATCTGCAGCAGACAAAAAAAAAAAAAAACACAGAGGTGATGCAACTAAATTTAAAATATATTTTAATGACAATAAAGTGAATATTGTAGAGTACAGTCAAATAAAACTTATGAGCTGGTTCATTTTAGTGAGTCATATAATGTGTAGTTAAAGATAGATATTATGAAATTTATAAGTATTATTTAAGAAAGTAATACTTTTAAATATATGAAAATAAAAATGAAATATATTAACACTTTTTTTAAATATATAATTAAGGCCAATTATTGGATTGCATTTATGGTGCCTCTGAAAAGTAAAAAAAAACGTCTGTGTAAACAAACCTTTTAATGTATTTATTATTAATTATTATTGAAATATATATAAAATAGATTTATAAATTATTATTGAAAATGTACTATATTATGTGTATATATATATATATATATATATATATATAAAATATACATTTTACATAATAATAAAATAAAAAATAAAAATATTTTTTTCCATAAAAACAACTGAAATTAATATATAAACCTTTTAATGTACTTATTATTGAAATATACATAAAAATATTTGTATAAATTATTATTGAAAATGTACTATATATATATATATATACACACATTTTACATAGTAATAAAATAACAAATGAAAATATTTTTTTCCATACAATTAAAATTTTATATATATATATTTTTTCATTAATAATAATTAAAGCAAAAGGTGTTTATATACATATTTATTTATTTGTTTATTTATTTTACTTTTAGAATTACATACTTAGTAAGCTTTAATATAATACATCACATATTCAAAAATAAAATTAATTTTGATATATTTTAAAATTCATTCTTAGTGAGATCATATTCATGAGTGAATGAGTTTCACACATGCATTTGCATAGCGCCATTCGAGTCTGACAGGTACAGCACGACTGTTTCTGACATTACCTGCGTTGTGGCAATGACATCACAGTCATGATAGATTTCACTCTGCATACAGATCAGCTCCTACCACCATGCCGTTCGTGGCGTTATGGATGACTTCCAAAATCTGAAAAAAGAGAAGGCAAGATAGTTATAAATTAAATTTGCTATTTAAAAGAATCCAAACACAGCAGTTTCTGAGGAGGTACAAGGGGAAACGCTGTTGTGGGATAAAATTAGACTAACCACCGAGAAATATGACAGAATTAGAACTGAAAGAGCGATTGAAGAGAATCGCGGCTATGGTTGGAGACCACACATGTTCAGGCTCTCTGGACAGCTTCAACAAACGCAAGATGACGGACTTCACTCTGAGCCGCCACATGAGAGGCTGTGCGTGTGTGGTCGCAGATATATCAACCTGCGGTTACTGCTGCTTCCAATAAACAGCAGCATGAATGGAAATATATACACAATGAAATCCAAAAGACACATTTTTCATTCGGTATGAGAGAGGTCGGTTAGCACACACTGCTGAGTGTACTAATGAATAGCATGCTCGAAAATTATTCAGCTAAAAACAAACACCCCAGACATTTATATGCAGTGGAGAGACATGCACTAAATTTCCTGACACATACTGATCCAGTGGCATTAGTTCGCTAGAAACACAAAGAACTCACTCCACTGAGATTAGTTTCATGACTATTCTGAATATTCTGAAGTAAAAAGCCTATTCATGCAGAATTTTCACAATGGATCCCTTCATAGCGAAAATCAACCATAAAAAATAAATAGTAATATCACCAGCTCAAGGTCAATGTAGAATTGCAGCTCCAGACACATGACTTATATGTTATGATCAGTGTTGGGGAAAGTTACTTTTAAAAGTAAAGCATTACAATATTGTGTTACTCCCTAAAAAACTAATTGTGTTACTTAGTTACTTTTATGGAAAGTAATCTGTTACGTTACTTTTGCATTGCTTTTTCTCATCTGGGCTGGGCTTGCTTTTTTGATAACAAAAAAAGTTATTCTATTTTTGGCAAATGTAAAGGCCCTTTTACACCATAAGTGAAATGAATACGCCTCAGGCTGAAGGAAACAATAAAGACAAAAAATGAAACACAAAGACACTGACAAAGACATTGGTTAATAAAGTGAGTTTAAATACATAAAGTATATTTGTGTTATTTAACATATTTAATTAGTGCAGATTTGCGTAATATTCTGAGTTTGCATTTCATTGTTTTTATTCATTTTGAGGGAAACTGAATCTGTTTTTGTGCAAGTGAGATGTGTAAGTGCATGTTCACATTTAATCTATAACTACAATAACCATCATGTTCACACACAACGCCTCGGCACTTACTCCCAATCTCTTTTGTTTCGAATCAGTGGTTCAGAGTGTGTATCAAACTGCCAAAGTCACGCCCCCCAGCGGTGAACCATTGAAATTTCAAAACACTTATGACGTAAAGAAGCCTCGTTTACTGAAATCACGTGACTTTGGCAGTTTGATACACGCTCCGAACCACTGATTCGAAACAAAAGATTCGTAAAGCTTCGTGAAGCAGTGTTTTGAAATCTCCCTTCACTAGATATTGCTGAATAAAGTCGTTATTTTGTTCTTTTGGTGCACAAAAAGTATTCTCGTCGCTTCATAACATTAAGGTTGAACCACTGTAGTCACATGAACTGTTTTAAATATGTCTTTAGTAGCTTTCTGGGTGTTTGAAAGTGTAAATTATCTTAATTTGTGTTCTGAAAATGAATGAAGGTCTTACTGGTGTAGAACGACATGAGGGTGAGTAATTAATGACAGAATTTTCATTTTTGGGTGAACTAACCCTTTAAACACCATTGACTTTCTTGCGTTTCAAAACTGATTGTCGCAAGTTTGAAAATGTGCATGTCTCCATTTAATCTGACAAGACTTTTTAGTTAATAACATTCCAAACACAAAGCTATCATATGATTTCGGACGATTCAGAATGTGGTATTTGTATTTATATAGGATAGTAGCTGTATGCACCACTTTTATGATGCTTTTTTGGTTGTTTTTGGACCTTCACAGCCCATAGTCAAAATATGCTCTCAAGAGCTGCCCTGAAATTATTTAAAATATCTTATTCTGTGCTGCACAGAATACAGAAAGTCATACAGAACTGGATCAACATGAAAGTGAGTAATTGATTAGAATTTTTATTTTTAGGTGAACTATCCCTTTAAAATCAATCAACATTAAGGTCCCAATATACTTCAAGTGAAATCAAAGAACGAACTAGTGTGATGTCATTTTGAACCAAACCAGGCCAAAATGAAATTCAATTAGAGCATGTTTCTGGAGTTCAAAACAGCTTGCTGGAAAGTTTGCTTTGGCTGGTAAACACCTTCGAACTACCATTGGCCCATGGTGATGATGTAATAGGTAGGTGTGGCTATAAGGCTCCGCCTTCTTTGACGTGAAAATCTTCTCTGGTTCACTTCTTCTGTTCAGTCTGTCGAGGTCAGACGCGAGTAAAAACATGAACACACTGGAGAGCTGCTTTACAGTAGATACTGAAGCTGTAATTCTAATTGGAAGTGACACTAACACTGGTTTTTCATGTTTAATACTGTAAAGCTGCTTGCTTTAAAGCAATATATTGAATAAAGTGGTATATAAATAAATGTAATGTGACATGACTAGAGTGCTGAATTGCAGAGCTTGTGCAAACATATCCACGTCAGTAACATTCACTAACATTATACCACTGTGAAGTATTTCAAACTTCTTTTTACCCCGTAAGCAAACAAAGAAAAAGAACTTTGCCAAGAGTATATCAGGGCCATTAGTTTCAAGAAGTAAATCTCTGTGCTTCCTATAGACGGCAGGAACCAGAGGGATCAGCTTGGAGCTGTTTTAGATTCTCTCCTATCCTGTCTTCATTTTCTCTGTCTCCTGACTAACACACCAGAGCAGATCTGGGATCTGTGTGCAGCGGAGCTGAGAGACGGTAGTGAAGGCTCATGACGGTGCTGCTAACTCAACTGCAAACAGAACCGAGCATCAGGACCAGAACGCAGAGTTCTTGTTTGGCACATAAAGAGCCGAGAAGCTGACAGGAGACATCTGAGGTAACAAGTATTTGATTTGCGTACGTCTCATCTGTTTCTCATTTCTTTCACTTTTAGCTAGCCTGTAGTAAATAACTGAATAGTACAAAAAATGGCTGTGCTTTGTATTGTTTTCCAGCAATAATATCAATGCATCCATTAAATTAGATCAATATAAATGAAAATCAAGTTTTTTAAAACAAGAAAAAAGGGAGTGAGAAAGTGCACATACACAACACACATTCTTTTAAAACTAATCTTAATATCATATAAAATAATTATAAGAAAAGTAATCTCATTTTATGGATGTTTATATATTTTGCTGGAAAACAAGACAAAGTAAAAAAAAAAAAAGTCTCCTATCTATGTACCTTTCTCACAGTCTCTACGTCTTGTTTGGATGCTGACCTTTTCCGTGGCGAGTCATAAAATGTGTCAGAATAATACCATCCCGTTGCACGATGGCGCAAAACTCCAGGAAATGTAAACACTGAGAAATTCTCCTGTGTCTCCGTGGAAACAGGGCCAGCTCTTCACTGATGGAGTGGGGTATACACATGCTAGCGTAAAACATTAGGATAACACTAAAATAGAAGGCACTTGAGCACAGGGCCAGCAACATCCCCAAGTGCCTGATCAAAGTTCTCACACTACAGCAGCTGAGAGCAAGTGCTCATGGGTAAAAAACATGCGAGTTCAGGACATCAGCTCGATGTGCCCACAGGCCTCAGGCTGTGATTTAAAGAGCTGCCTACATCATCTGCCCCATTTATTAATAAACAAATGTGAAAAGGTTATAAAACAATCTTCCACCATCATGATAAATCTACTTCCTGTTAAAAAGAGAGAATCCTCGGATGGATGGATGGATGGATGGAGTTCTAGATAGAACAACAGTTGGATAGATAGATAGATAGATAGATAGATAGATAGATAGATAGATATGATGCATTCAGTTAAAACAGCTCAAACATGCATTTTAGTCTGAGACTAGCTTAAGCCTTGTCAGTGAATCCGGCGGATAGTCTATCCTCTAAGTGAAGACATAAACCATCCCATGAGCCTGTTTAGTTGTAACTAATGGCCATGTCATGCCTTAACCAACACAAATCAAAACACACAAGCTCCTTCGACAGGGAAAATAACCGCTCTATATCACGAGGCCATCAGGATACGTCACAATCACACAGCGGGAGCGGTCGGGCATGACCCGTTCACGGAAGAGCTGATGAATGCTGAAGAAGAGAGGAGGACAAAAACAACTAGATAATTGCAGTGGTCCTTCTGTGATTCAAACTGAGGGTAGAAATATAAAACACCCTTTCACATTCTCAAGCAATCACCATTTTAATTGTTTAATTTATCAGTAATGTTTGCTAAGTCAAGCACCACTGTTACTAGTGCTCATACCAATGACAGGGTTAGTGATTTGAACATGTAAGCAATTGTAAAGCAACATTCTAGCAACTTCTAAGCAACATTCTAAAAACTCTCAGAATACCTTAGCAACACCCCAGCAACCACCCAGAACACCCTAGCAACTTCAAAGCAACATGCTAAATCATTTACTAATACAAATGGGGGCTCGTACGGGATTTGAAAACGGGACCTCTCGCAAAAATAAAAAGTTGTTATTGTTATTTCATGGATCTGAGCTAACGTGAACTAACAATGAAGAGTTGTATATTTTATTAATTAACATTAACAAAGAATAATAAATACTGTAACAAATGTATTGCTCCTCATTAGTTAAAGGATTAGTTCACTTCAGAATTAAAATGTCCTGATAATTTACTCACCCCCATGTCATCCAAGATGTTCATGTCTTTCTTTCATCAGTCAAAAAGAAATTAAGGTTTTTGAGGAAAACATTCCAGGATTTTTCTTCATATATTGGACTTCACTGGGGTTCAACGGGTTCAAATTGCAGTTTCAGTGCAGCTTCAAAGGGCTCTACACGATCCCAGACGAGGAATAAGGGTCTTATCTAGAATTTTATTTTCTAAAAAAATAAAAATGTATATACTTTTTAACCACTAATTCTCATCTTGCACTAGCTCTGTGATGCACCACGCATGACGTAATCACGTTGGAAAGGTCATGCGTGACGTAGGTGGAAGTACCACGGTAGGGCGAAAAACTCCATCTCATTTTCTCCTCCAACTTCAAAATCGTCCAACATCTTTGTTTTCCCTGTTTTTGTAAAGGCTGTTTGACTTTGCGCGTTCGCTTTGTAGATCTGGATTGGTACTTCCGTCATGCGTGACCTTTCTAACGTGATTACGCAATGCGTGGCAGAGCAGTGCAAGACGAGCATTTGTGGTTAAAAAGTATTTGCTAAACTCATCTGGGATCGTGTAGAGCCCTTTGAAGCTGCACTGAAACTGCAGTTTGGACCTTCAACCCGTTGAACCCCAGTGAAGTCCACTATATGAAGAAAAATCCTGGAATGTTTTCCTCAAAAACCTTAATTACTTTTCGACTGAAGAAAGAAAGACATAAACATCTTGGATGACATGGGGATGAGTAAATTATCAGGAAATTTTAATTCTGAAGTGAACTAATCCTTTAATGTTATTTGCTGCACTAATGGGACCTTATTATATTTACAAAATCTTGTTAACCAGCTCATTACTGGTCCTCTCATTTATATGCCACCAAAAACAAGTTGAAGACAGCAGTAAACTCAAATGCAAACCTACCACACTCATTTATATTCAAAGCATGTTTGTTTTATCAACAGTTATTGAGATGAGCTCCGGTATGAAATATCCTCTCTGTGAATAAAGGCCTGCTTTAGCTAATATGATCCCTAGCAGAGACAAAAAACAGTGTGGCATCAGACAGAGCTGTTCATCAAATCCACTCATGACGTCAGGCAAATAACCGACAGCCGTAAACATCCTGGAATGAGTGCCTGTCATCCCAAATCCCAATTCACAGAGGTGTGCAAACAAACACGCCCAGGGGCTTCATCACGCGATCCAGGAACCCGCTTTGCGGCTCCGTGTGTTTACCTGCAAATCTCCCAAAATATGTGACAGGTGTATTTTGCTGTCCTTTGTTATTAGAGTCCCCTGAACACACATTAGAGACATACCATGACCTGTCCAGACAGGAGGAGAGCGGTCTCTGAAAGTCAAGCCGATCAGCTTTAGGAATGCAAAGGGCTGAAAACAGCACCTTTTGCCCCAAAGCTCAACCTGACATGCGTTTCTCAGCGTGGGAGCTGGAGAACGCTTAGAGACAGCTGGAAACAAAACCTAAAACTTATCAGGAGCTGCAGGGTGGAAAAGAAGGAATGTTTCCTGCCAAGAAAATCAACGAGGGCCCGTTTCTGATGTTCATGCTGGGTAATTAATTCACAGCACTTTATAGAAGTACAACAATAACTAGCATACTGGATTATATAAGACAGCAACTCCAAAACCAAATTCAAAATGGATAAACAGCATTAAATTAACCTGAATTAATCACCCCCAGAGATGATCTTGTTTGTCTGACTAGTCCAGTGGACTGCAGTCAAATTTACCTATGCTTGGTCAAATTTTGTGTGTCATTTCAACAGGAATCCGCAATCTAGAGTTTCATGCGAAAAACTTTATCATGCAGAATATACTCATGTTCAAGTTGGTCACGCAGAATCACCACATTGACCAATAGTGCTTCATGTATTACTACGCTATTGACAATTGACCTTTTTGCTAAACTATGCAGTTCACGTCAAATTTATTTGTATAGTGCTATTCACAATACTCACTGTTTCTGGTGTTAGTGTTTTTAATATCTTAATACACTCTAAAAAATGCTGGGTTAAAAACAACCCAAGTTGGGTTGAAAATGGACAAACCCAGCGATTGGGTTATTTTAACCTAGCGAATGGGTTGTTTTAACCCAGCAGTTGGATTAAATGTTTTATTTAACTCAACTATTGTTTAAAAATGACTGTATTGCTTGCTTAAAATGAACCAAAAGTATGTCGGAAATGAACATTTATTAATATGTTTAATGACTAATAATTAAACAATAAACATTTATTAAATTGCTTATTATTAAAAGTTCACCTTTTGATTATTACTGTTGCCTCTAGTAATTATGTGTCTGATTTTTAATTTCCAACCTATTTTGGGTTCATTTTAAGCCATCCATATAGTAATTTTTAAACAATAGTTGGGTTAAATAAAACTGCCCAGCACGTTGAGCAAACATTTAACCCAACCGCTAGGTTAAAACAACCCAATCGCTGGGGTTTGTCCATTTTCAACCAAACTTGGGTTATTTTTTAACCCAGTGTGTCTTGCCTTATAGTTGCATTTAGCAGATTAGAGCTGTGCAATAATATAGTTAGTGTAGATAATATATAGTATGAGTTGTATGAGTATAGTATAGTCAATATACACTCTAAAAAATTCTGGGTTAAAAACAACCCAAGTTGGGTTGAAAATGGACAAACCCAGCGGTTGGGTTAAAACAGCAGTTGTTTACCTTTTGATTATTATTGTTGCCTCTAGTAATTATGTGTCAACTATTTTGTGTTCATTTTAATCCAGCCATATAGTAATTTTTAAACAATAGCTGAGTTAAATAAAACTGCCCAGCACGTTGGGGAAACATTTAACCCAACCGCTGGGTCTGTCCATTTTCAACCCAACTTGGGTTGTTTGTAACCCAGCATTTTTTTTAGAGTGTAGTATGAGTATACAGTTGAGATTTGCTATATAGTATACATTGCTTTACATGTGTACTGTATGTATGCAGATAAAGTTGGATATTATATATATATATATTTTTACATATAGAGATGTATGATAATAGTTTACATTTTCTAGTGATATAAAAAATTATGCTGCTGCAATTTGCTATATAGTATATATTGCTTTATGTCAGTATACTGTATATATAGTAGGATTACTAGTTTTACTAGTTTTGACTTCAGTTTCCTGAAAAAACCTGAAATGGAAACAACTGCTATTTACATGCCAGGATAAGTGTGATGTTTTTGTGACATGCTCCAGGGGTGATCCTCTTTTACGAGATGTTTTTAAGAGACCATATTGGAGATGGTCTGAAAACAAGCCATTCTGGTAATACCCAAAATGCACCTGGAGAACAAAATGAGCAATATGAGTGTGCGTTTAAATGGACATTCACAGTTTCAGCTCTGCCAAATATATTTCTATTAAACTGGACAAAGTCTTCAAGTTTCTATGCCTTCAGCTGCTGCTCTTAATTTCCCAAGTTTCCTATTTTGCATCACAAAGAGGGGAATTTTAGGCAATTCTATAATTTTCTATCATTCGTCATCAGCATTACCTGTAATGCTGTTTTGTTGTCTGTTTTGCTTGCTGAATTAGTTCAGAAGCTGTAGAAACGTTTAATTGAGAAACGCCGGGAGGGGCATTGCAGCAATAATGAAAACAGCACAGATTTACCAACTGCCTGAAAGAGACACTGAATGCAACATAAAACACACAGCCAGTGTAATGAGGTTCAGAAATATAAGAACATTTTATGATTTTAAAGTATGTGCCTCTGGCAAAACTGTGCAGGGAGGTCACTGTGGTGTGACGAATGATTGACAGGTCTTTCAGAGGATCCCCTCGAGTGACAGGTCGACTCAATATCCAGACACACAGAAGACCCGAGAGACAACCAAATTAGTAGAAAAGATCCAGCAAAAAAGAACCATAATAGTGCTGTACAAACTGTACAAAAATGCAATAAACAGTGTGATATCCATGTTGTTTTAAGCATACAGGTGGAGATTCGACAAATGACGAAATTACTAAAACGTAAAATAAAAATAAAATATGAAAATAGAAGCTAATTCAAAATATTTATAAATACTATAATAGTATGTAAATAATATTAAAATAACACTGACTGGATTGGGGGGGGGGGGGGGGGTAGATAGTCCCACCCCAAACGCATACCATTGGTTGAGTGATCTGTAAACATTAAAAACATAACTGACATTAATGTAAACTAAAAGCAGTAATAAAATAATAACATTATATCAAAGTGACCCTTTGAACGCTAATTTCAGACTAATCTCTACATAACCACATTAATTGGTCGTATACTTCAGTATCTTTTGATGCCCCCAAAATTGCCCCCGTATTTCCTGAGTTCCTCTCGGTCGGAGCAAATGTAGCATCCTGACCTAATCTAGCGGCTTTGAAGCCTGTGAACGACGTGCTGATAGGAGGTGCAGGCATGCCCTAGCACCTCCTCAGGGACATTTGGTGATGATCCCTGCCCCCGTGCTTGAATAGGTGGAAGGGTTGTACGGATGGGGGATGGGAGGTGGGGGTAGACATACCTGAGACCCCCGACAACAAGCCTGAAAGAAAGAATTTCAGAAGTACAACAGGGAACGTTCTCAGAATGTTCAGGCAAGGTTCTCTCAAAGTTCTGAACAAACGTTCTATCAGTAACATTAATAGAATGTTTGTTTAAAGTTCTTTATACATCGTTCATGGAACTTTTTTCTGAAACGTAGTTTGTTCTGAAACATTTTTTAAATGTCACAACTTATTTCAGAACGTTCAGGGAACTTTTAAAAGTAACGTTCTTATAATATTTGCAAAACTGTAAAATGTAATGTTCCCTTAACATTCGTATAACCAAGAAAAACATTTTGAAAACATTTTTAAAAAAAATGGAAAATAACTTTAAGGGAACACTAGCAGAACGTTCTTAGGGGCAGAACACTTTTCTCCATTTCAGTGCGCTACTTTTCCATTATTTTTCTATGTAAACACACTAGACGGACATCTTTAACCTGCGTCTCGCATTTTTTAACAGCAAAACCCTGAACCCTGAACATTTGCTTGAGGAAATGCTTTATTTTTTAGGTACACTGTACTAAATAACTAGCTAAAGCAAACCTTAAATGTTAATATTGAACAAATATTCACAAAAACACAGCTTCTATACAGTGATATTTTAGTATCATTGAGATTCTGTTACAGTTTTGTTTTTTTTACGATACAAAAATAAAAACATAAAACAAAACAACAAATAAGTGTTTTCTATTTTACTTCATTTAACATTTATTTTTAGTAACAAAAATGTTCTTTTTTTTTATGTTTTACTTTCAGTTAACTATTATAAACCTGCTTCTACATTCTGTAAAGCCTACAAGCCCTAAAATGCACCTTTCAACATGCTAAAGGTTTAACCAACCAGTTCACCCTTTTATACTTGTGCCTTTAAGAAGCAAACAACAGAAGATAAAGTTCATCTCAAGCAGAGAGGAAGAGTGAGGTCACATGATTGACCTTTAAGACAATCTGTGAAAACAACATTAGCATTAACAATAATTACTGTAAAGGCTTAAGCGGCTCTGTGCTACATGTTTACACATGAAATGAGCCACTGTGATGTTTCTGACTGTCAGAGACCAAACAAACAAAAACAGGAGAGAAACTGCTAGGCTAAGTGTAATGGCACAGCAATGGTATCACCGTGACACTTGGCACAACCATGATACTACTGACATTATTACTATAGTAGTAAAACTAATTACTAAAAACAAATAGGTTTTTTTGAGTCTTGACAAAGTTTCAGCAGACTGAGAAAGATGGTGGAGTAATTTTTACGTATAAGCACATGGGTCAACCTACTTTAATTCAATACTTATCCATATAAAAAGTGACGTCATTTACAAATGCAAACTGGTTCAGATGATGTTTTCTGCACTACCACCTGTTGTTTCTGGAGTGTGTGTGAAGTATAAACACCTCTGGAGTGCGTCTGCTTTGGTTCACACCAAACTGAACGTGTCAAGCATAAACAAGGCTTCACAATAGTATGATTTGCTCTGGAAGAGCCCACAGAAGAGCTTGCTTCAGGAAAAAGTGCTTGCAATGTGCAGTGCATTTTTAAAAACATTACGGATTGTGTTAAAGTTTCTGCTGCTACAAAATAATAATAATAATAATAATAAAATAAAATAAAGTTTACGGGTGTTTTTTTGTTTCGATTCTTCTAATTTTCTTTCTATCACAATCTCATAAGGTAAATACAAGGACTAGCACACACACAGTAATCCAGGGGCTGGTTGCACCAGCTGTGTGTAAGTTACAACTCAGCCTAGTTTTATTACATTTTAAGAGAGAGAACATTACGTGAAAAGATTACTTTGTTAGCGGCTCTTCAACACGAACCCGTTCTAAGCAGCCGCCGTGTGCATCGCTCCATGTTGTGCTTGTCAAATAAAATCAGTCATAATCAAAAATTTTCTTTTTTGCCTTTTTTTTTTTTTAAATATTTATTGATCCTCATTAATTTCATTTCAAATACAGTTTCTGAATGTTATTTACATTTAAAAACACGTGTTATTTATGATTAATTATCATATTTAATGGAAACTTTTACTGTTAGTTATGTGAGGCAGAAGTTAGAATGAAGGATAAAAATTCACGGCATTTAAACACAACTTCTGCTCACGTATTTAAACGTTTTTATTTATTGGATCATTGAGGGTAAACGTCATATTGTGCGACTACACATTACTTTATGGAGAACTTACGACCTACTAGCTACGTTCTGCCTTAAAGGGATAGTTCCCCCAAAAATGAAAATTATCCCATGATTTACTCACCCTCAAGCCATCCTATAGGTGTATATCTTCTTTCAGACGAAACACAATTGGAGATATATTTAAAAATATCCTGGCTTCTCCAAGCTTTATAACGGTAGTGAATGGGGGGCATGATTTTGAAGCCAAAAAAAATGCATCCATCCATCATAAAAGTAATCCATACGGCTCCAGGGGGATAATAAAGGCCTTCTGAAGTGAAGCAATGGGTTTTTGTACGAAAAATATGCATATTTAAAACGTTATTAACTATAATAACTAGTTTCAGGCAGACGGCCGTACGCATCGATTTGCGGCGGAAGAGTAACCTCTGACCCGACGCATGACGTAATGACGAACACGGAAGTGCAGAGGATAGAGCAAAACAGTAACACTTTACAATAAGGTTCATTAGTTAAACATTAGTTAATGTATTAACTAACATGAACTAACCATGAGCAATACATTTGTTACTGTATTTACTAATCTTCGTTAATGTTAGTTAATGAAAATACAGTTGTTCATTGTTTGTTCATGTTAGTTCACAGTGTATTAACTAATGTTAACAAGATTTTAATAATGTATTAGTAAATGTTGAAATTAATATTAACAAATATTAATAAATGCTGTATAAGTGCAGTTCATTATTAGCTCATGTTAACTAATGTTAACTAATGAACCTTATTGTAAAGTGTTACCAGCAAAACAAAACCCCGGTCACGAATTAGAAGTCTAAAACGATAATTTTTAAAGAGAAATGTCGGAGGATTTTGATCAGGAGTTTGAGTTTGTTGCCCAGCACTATTTGTTTGAACCACGAGAGGCGTCAAATCTTACGCTACTCCTACATCCTGTGTCATGCCAAAGTCCCTTTAAGACAAGTCATTTCACTCGGCGGCCATCTTTGAAACGCCTCTCGGGCATTCAAGTGCAGCTCCTATCTCTTTGAATGGGGAAACATCAAATTCTTCAAAGCTGTTTGCCAAGCTTTCGATTAAATTTCATATTTGAAATCACCAATGAAATCTGATAACAACTGTCTCATAAATTTTGTTTCTAAATGCTCGAATCATGACAAAAACGGTATTTTTCAGGCTGGATCAAGCTAATGCGCATGCGCAGTCCTAAATGCGCGTATCTTTTGGGGTTTTTATAAAGTTTTAAATATGGATATTTTTCTTACAAAAATGCATCGCTTCGCTTCAGAAGGCCTTTATTAACCCCCTGGAGCAGTATGGATTTTTTTTTTTTTTTTTTTTTTTTTTACAATGGACGGATGCATTTTTGTGGCTTCAAAATCTTCACCTTCCCTTCACTACCATTATAAAGGATATTTTTAAATATATCTCAGATTGTGTTCGTCTGAAAGAAGATAGTCATATACACCTACGATGGCTTGAAGGTGAGTAAAACTTGGGGTAATTTTCATTTTTGGGTGAACTATCCCTTTAAGAACAAATGATGCAACAGAGTACAGAGTTAGTTACAAACTAGCTAGTAGTTACTAAGCCTCTAGTGTGGACTTCACGTTCCAATTTAAGAAAGAACGTACAAACGGCTGCTGCAACCCTACCCAGAACACTCGATCCAAACCAAGAAAACTTTCTCAAATACATTCGAGGACAAACTTTTCCAGCTCAAATATTTTCCGAAAGACACGCGACAGCATGTGTTCCTCTGATTACCTGAGCCCCAGTGTGATACGCTGAGAACAGATTAACAAAATCCAGTTTCCAGAAAATCTCTCCTTCACATTATCTCAGTTTTTCCTCCACCGAACCCTGGGGTCTCCCCTCCGCCCCTCTTCCCTGTGCCGTGCAGCAGAGCATAACAAGACAGGATTCAGACACACATGACTACACAAAGCCGCGTTGAAATGAGTTTACTCGCTCCGAGCCCCGATCACAGGCCTTTAATTTCCACCCGACTCCAGTACAATAACGCCCCCTGTTTCTCTCTCAGAGCCGGAAGATCAAGAACAAACTAACCATGTGCACAAGTCTGTCTACCTAAACCACCTGTCTTGGGGTTAGACATCATAGACAACCACTTTAAAACAGCTGCCTTCAACCCAGAGATAATAACCCTTCCATTAAATCACTCATCAAAACGGAGGGCGGAACAGGTATGAATGGAGTGTTTGATGCATTCTGGGTAAACGGAATTATAGGCCACATTAAGAGGAACAGGAAACTAGTGAGACAAAACCTAGTGAGCTGCTTACCAAGACTGTATCTTTAATGCACCATCAAAAATGAAAGATAGAGCCAGATCATCATATGCATAATTTGAGGAGATAATGCAGTGCGCAAAGAAAACAAAATCACCCAATATGGCAAACAAAGTATGAGAAATGTCAACTATAAATAATTGTTTCATTCGGTACTGTAAAGTATTGATAGAAAAGTTCAATAATAAATTCATTTCATATTCCTTCATTAAAATAAAAATGAATTTTTAACTATATATTATATTTTTAATTAATAAAAAAATGTAATTTATTTTTATTTAATAAATTAAAATGTGTATATTTTTAAATTAATATGTGTATATTAATTTATCAAATAAAAATATAAACAATAAAGTCTAATGGAACTAATTAGTCAAGTCTCTAGTGTTGTAAAATAGTAGAATAATTGTGACAAATAAATTAATTTAATATTTGTATTTATAGTAAAAATAATACATTAATAAAAACAAATATAAAAAAAATAAATAAAATTATTAAAAAATTCTCTCTATTGGAATAAACTGTAGTCATGTCTCTAGTGTAGCTACAAAAAGTAACTAATTAATTTATTTTATATTTCTATTTATAATAAAAACAATACACTTAGTGCTTATTTTATATACTATAAAATGTTTTAAATAAAATTATAAATAATAAAATCTTGAAATAATTGTAGTCAAGTCTCTAGTGTATTTATAAAAATGGACTAATGAATTAATTTCAAATTGCTATTCATAAAACAAACAATAAATTTTTATAAATAATAAAATAAACTATTGGAATAAAGTGTAGTCTCTAGTATAGTTATAAAAATAATGAATAAAATTTATGTACTAATAAATTTTCTAATTTCTAATTTTAATAGAAATACAACACTTATACAAAAGTATATAAAAAATTACTAGATAAAATTCATCCCAATTCTCATACTTTTGCACTATTCAGCATAAATAGTGAGTAGTGTGCTCACAACGAAGATTTCAAATAGAAAAAGTGCACTTTAATTAAGCGCATACCATAATTATGTGCACTTAATTAACCGAAAAAATGAAGTGTGGAATGTTGGACACTTCATGCAATCAACTGTCACAGCTTTAATTAACACTACACGGGTGAGTACATAGTGTATAAGCGCATAGCGTATAGTGCGTCATTTGGGACGCAACTTTCATTTGAATAAATTGCAGTCAAGTCTCCCTCTGTGCAACAAGCATTTGAAATTAGTCACTTACAAGGTTTCATTTAGATTATGATGCTGCCTAAGTAGACCGAAAAGCAGCTAACTAGGTCATGGAAGAGAACTAGAACAGAGCGCCTTGACATGAAAGTTGAGACGCACACAGATAAAAGGGATTCCCCATGTCTAAATACTACTATCACTCGCCATACAACGCAGCTGCTAGTGTGAACACATGAGTGATGTGTTGACAAGGAAGTATTCCTGGTATGGCCTGTAAGTCATAAAACTCTTAAGGATCTGTTTGGAAAACAATGCATAAGTGCAGGCCTGATGGCCTGAATCCCTCTATCCCCCAAAACCAATCCAGGAGAGTTAATTAACAACTCCGAGTACAGGAAACGCAACCCAGCGGCAATGACCACATCAAAGCACAATGAAAGTGATCTGTATTTATGAAAATCACGTTCTAGCCTCATTTTTAATTATCAAAGTCAGTGTGTCCCTCGAGTCAAGGAGGAAACTATTTCAATCAATTACTTTCAAGGGAAGAAAAAGCTTGAGTCGAGATTAAACCTGTTTAGTTCTCCGCTCGTGCACAACTAAATAACAATCAAACCTTTGTTGACTTAATTGTTGGTTCCCGTATGGAGATTATGGAAACAGAACTGCACTCCGGTCAAAACAAGGTATTACTTCCACAAAGCTGGCATTGTTTCAAATACTGCTTGTATTCAGAAATATTTGCCCCAGAAACTGTTTTTGAGGAGGCATTTTTATCTTTAGAATGACAGAAACACATAATGTACTGATAATTTTTGTAAAATACTTCAAGTGAATCAATTCATTGATAAAACGTGAAAAATTATGCAGTTAAATATCAATCAAATCTATACAATTATCAATCATCAATCAAAACAAAAGTAGCTTATATCATTATGTATAATAATTTACAGCAAGTTCCCATTGTGCTAACATGTCCTGCTATTGGGGCATGTTGTCACAAAGGCCCTGTTTGATGCCTTTTGGTCGGATCACAAATACCCGTTTACACCTGGTGTTTTAATCCATCTCTTTTGTCCACTCTCAACCACTTCTGTCCTGATTTCTTCGAGGGGAGGATCTATGGACGGGTAAATGCATAGGCTTTTTCAGATCTTTCCATCTAATGGACAAAATAAGCTCACGCAATTTACATATGAACGCGATCGGAGACGATGGAAAAACATGGAGCAGCAGCTTTCGTTTCTGCTCTGACAGCCGCAAGACCACCCGAACACTGTGAGTGTGTGTTAGAAATCAGGAATGGTGAGAGAACATTGTGCTTAGTACGTTTTTCGTCTTCAGACCAAACTTGGGTCTTCAGCTGACAAAGTTTAAATCCCGTCTGGCTAGTGCGCTTCCCATAATGTTTACGCATTAGGTCAGTAGGTGGAGAGTAGGCGGACTTTTGCGCTGTTCGAACACATTCAACCACATGAGCGTATACATTACGAAAGCAATCCGGTCGAATGTGTTTTCAACTACCTCTGGAAGTGGTCGAAAGTGGACAAGCTCAAAACATTTTACACCTGGTTTACACCTGAATTTAGCGACATCCACTTGTGATCCGATCGACCAGAACGCATCTTTTTTTTTTTTAAAGATTTATTTTTGGCGTTTTTGCCTTTATTATGACAGGACAGTGATTAGACAGGAAGTGAAGTGGGAGAGAGAGAGGGGGACGGGATTGGGAAAGGACCACGAGCTGGGACTCGAACTCGGGTCGCCCGAAGCGCATTGGCGCTACATGTCGGCGCGCTGCCCATGAGGCCATCGGCGCCGACGACCAGAACGCATCTTAATACCAGGTGTATATCCTTGAGTTCTTGACTCAATTTTAAAGAACCCTTTATGCCAAAAAGGTTCTATACAAGGAGAAATGTCTTAAATAATTGCATAATATTAGCTGTTTTATTTAAAATAATAATAATAATAATAATCAAAATAGAAAAAAAATGAATTAAACAAAATGAACTGAATGAACAAAATGAAAACTAAATCCATAAAATGATCCTATGATGGGAACCCCTAAAAGTTTCGCCTGACAGAACTCTTTAAAGTTCTAAATGGAACTTTTACTTCTAAAAGCCCCAAAATACTTCAAACGAAATTGAAGAACGAACTGATGTGATGTCATTTCAAACAAAATCAGGCCAAAAACGAAGTTCGTTTTGGGAGTTTGAAACGGCTTGCCAAAGCGAACTCTCAGGAAAAGTTCACTCCAGCTGCAAAACACCTTCGTACTACCATTGGTCTGTGATGTAATAGGAGGTGCGCGCTGAGGCTCCGCCTTCTTTCACGCGGAACTCTTCTCTGACTCATTTCATCTGTTGAGTCCGTCAAGGTAGAACCATTTATGCCAAAAAGGTTCTATATAAGGAGAAATGTCTTAAATAATTGCATAATACTAGCTGTTTCATTCAAAAAAATTATCAAAATAAAAAATGAATTAACTAAAACTAAATCCATAAAATGATGGGAACCCCTAAAAGGTTCTATATATGAAGTGCCTGACAGAACTCTTTAAAGTTCTATATGGAACTTTTTCTTCTAAGTGACTTTCAAAAATAAACCCGTCTAAATAATGCTATATGAAATGTCAGACGACAAGAATTGGCTAAAAGGGCCTTTTTTGCCGCCACATATTAAAAATCTAGTGCATTCTGGTTACTGTGGCCCTGTTAATATCTGACCTTGTTTGTGACTCAGACCAGCTTTTAGGTTTTTTTAATATTCACATGAACTCACTCTCTCCATATGTGTTCTCTAATGGCTCTCTGTATGATGCAAGACTTCCCAGCTGCGTCCACTAGCGCTGACCTCCTGTCCTGCCTGACTGCGGATGGCTGATTCATTTCCATCTGTATACCAGCAGATGAGAGATTCCTCCTGTCTTTCTGCCTTTCCTTTTCTCAGGCCATTCACAGGGGCTCAGAGAATGAATTCAGCCCGTCTAAAGTCCTTCACACCAGGACACGCTCAGAGGGGATTCTCCTTGACTCTGACCGACTCACACATTTGCAATTCATCATCTTCCTCACACGTCTACACAATAGCAGCAGCACAGGAGCTTTGTCATTCTAACGACGCACGCATGGACTATTTACAGCGTCTGACACCCGCAGAAAGGCTGCGTTTGCGTGTTGATGTTCTGTCATTAACTACCAGTTCAATTAGCATTTAAGACCACAGGTGGAAGACAATAACAATCTTTTAAATAATCTTTGTTCTTTCAGGATGTATCTATTGATATGCAACAGTTCTGGGCAATTGGAAAAGCAGCATTATTAAGACAAGCAACTTTACTAGTGCTAAAATAAAACTGATTTTGCAAACCACAAAGAGTTTCAATTCAAATGCAACGCATACAAATTCATATCCCTAGTCAAACAAATCCAGCTGCAATTTCAGCCATTATCTGGATCCTAATGGGAATTCCAACGCAGGATTCCAGCATAACAACAAGTGGATCTTAAGAACACATAGTTCACAATAGGACTATTAGGTTTCCAATGGGATCAAATGTCCTTGTAGAGCATCACAAGAAATTTAAGGCAAATCTTTAAGGGTTTTAAAACTCCTGTAGCTTTCTTTTAACTCAAGTAGAAAGACATTTTTCCAATAAAATACCAGTCGAGTTCTGATAAAGTCTACAGATTATCCAGCAGGACTCAACAGACTTTCCAGTTATTCTCAATTACTGGATATGGAAATTTAAAAATATTTTATATTAAATGTTTTTTTCACTTAAAAGTATGGAAGCTTGTTTCCGCCACTAAACAAAAAATAAAAAGGTAATTGCACCTTTATATCTTTACAATTCTGACTTCTTTTCTCAGAATTGCGAGATATAAACTCACAATTGCGAGAAATAGTCAGAATTGCGAGAAATAAAGTCGAGTTATAATGTCAGAATCGCAAGTTATAAACTCACAATTTTGCGTTCTAAACTCACAACTGCAAGATATAAACTCGCAATTCTGACTTTTTTCTCGCAGTTGTGAGTTATTACCACGCAATAGTCCAATTCTGAGGAAAAAAAAGTTGTGTGATATAAAGTCAAAATTGCGTTATAAAGTCAGAATTTCGAGTTTTTGTCACAATTCTAACTTTTTTTCTCATAATTGCGAGTTTATATCACAATTCTGACTGTATAACTCGCAATTCTGACTTCATAACTTGCAATTGCGTGTTATAAAGTCAGAATTGCGAGACATAAAGTCATAATTCTGAGAAAAAAAGTCAGAATTGTGACATATAAACTCACAAAGTCAGAATTGCAAGATATAAACTCGCAATTCTGAGGAAAAAAGTCAGAATTGCAAGATAAAGTCGCAGCTATACCCTTTTTATTTTTTACTCAGTGGCGGAAACAAGCTTCCATTAAAAAAACAATTAAGTTAAAAAAAAAAATGAAACTACAAATTCATTAAAAATATCATCAATAGAAAACTTACTAATTAAAAATTCCTGATGTTTCCAGGTTGTGGCTCTCTTATTCAATTCTTAGGATTTTTTTTTTTTTTAGGATTGGCTGCAAATTATGTCTGAAATTCCAACAGGAATACTTTAACTAGGGATATACCATCTACACAAACCTCCAAGAAGAACAAACCTAAAGCAGAGAAGTCTAAACTTCCATTGAGATACAAACACCAGAAAATGACCAACATACTTTGCACATCAACAAACGTCTATAATACATGTGTTCAGTATATAACAACAAACATTAAACATGTAATGGTTATTAATGTTTTGCCGATGCAAACCCTTGTTTACCATGTCAATACGCTTCTTTGAATGTTCAGATAGAAACACAGAGCAAGCCAAACAGAGACAGACAAAGTCAGACATACAGACAGCGCTTTTCAGATGTGGGAAATCCTTTTCATCTGCTTTCTCTGCCTCTCAACAGACATCGAGACTCTCTGAAGCTGCGAAACTGCTCTAAAAAGCATCAACACAAACCCAAAGACTGCCGCCACACCTCGACAACCGCACAAAGTCTTACCTTCCCAGGGGGTGATCCTGTGACCCAATGACACACGTCCTTTCTAAAATCGCATGTTTCCTGCAGCGGCGTCCACATTCCGTCTCAAACTCCACAACATACTGACTCCCACGTGAGTGGACGGGAACTGAAACAGCTTGGGATGGGGGGGCTGTGTCCGTTCAACGATCCCCCCCTCTTCTCTCACCAATCTTCTCCTCCCCTCTCCCACACTCTCTTTACCTCCTTCCCCTTCCCCCTTTCCTTCTGCCTTGGAATCACTGTGAGATTGGGAGCAGGAATGTGTGTGGTTCTGCTCCTTTTGGTCTGTCTGAACGGCTCTGGTATGACCCTGCGGAGAGCATCAAATTTACACAAGAATTCAAACCCGCCTCTCACAAACACGGACCCCGCCCACTTCTCACACCTTAACCGCAGAGCTCCGCCTACCCATGGGCAACTTCTGCTAAATAAAGTCTGCAAAATAAAGTCTACAAAATAAAAAGTGCATCCCACCAAAAAAAAGAAAAAAGAGAAAAAGTGTCTAGAACGCATTTAATCACTACATCAAAAGAAAAAAATATTAATTATAATACTGACTTTAGAAGCATAATACATTATTTTTATTACAATATTTTTTTTAATGACAATTAAACATCATTTTCTCATTACTAACATGTGTCTTGGACATTTTATTTTTGATGATTTTTCTGTAATTTATGTTATTGTCAATAGATTATTGAAATACAATGATTTTTAATTATTTTAATCAACATTATTTAATACATTTAATAAAAGCAACACAAATTCTACCATGCACAAATATTTTAAAGAATATATAATTTTTGCTTTCACATAAAAATAATGAAAATTATATTTTTATTGCATTATAGTAATGAGAATACGGAGGAAATATGTGCTTAACTGTCATTAAAATAATGTCAAAATGCAATAAATCTATAAATAGGTTCCATTTCATCATGCAAAATATAATTTAGTATTTTTTCTTTTGATTTTGTGGTAAAAATATGACCCAGACTTGTAGGGGCCCTAAAAATGTTTTGTAATATTCACCCATCATGACCTTACATTACATCTAGTGTTGGCATCTACAAAAAACATCTATCACATGCCACAATACCCAGCCGAAGAGGTTAAATCTTAAATATTTGGACAGAACAGCATGCTTATGTCTCTGTGAAGATAGAGGTGTGATTGGTGGGAAGGCAGCAGCGTTGTTGTCATAGCACCAGAGCTGTAGGAGGAGAGAGACACAGACGTCAATGATGACGACCCTAGCCGAATTCATTTTCAACACACACACACATACACACGCACCTTGTGAAGGTATTCTGGGATGCCAGGCAGTGGCCACAGTGTTTGGGAGAAGGAAGCTGTTCCGTCACTCTGATCATGTGATCTGCGAGCTGCTTTGCATACATAGCAGCGCAGATGCCCGGGGCCAGATTGAGACCGGTGCAGAGACTGATATAACCCTGCGACAGAGCGCTGTGGAGGGGGCGAGCGAGCGCCTCAGACAGATGAACTGGACTGTGCGTAGCTCAGAAGTGCAACAGCCCGTCTAGACAATTGTGATTAAACTGTCTAAAATAAGAACCTCAACATTGCGGTTAGTCTGACGGCATATAAAGAGACTTACAACACCAGCCAAGGTTATGACCCCTAATCTGGACAAACTCCACAGCTGGATACTTTCTCCCAAACAAAACACTGAGCGAGACAGAGAGAAACAGAGAGTGAGCAAGAAGGAGGAAAGAAAGAAATGTGGTCTTTGGCATCCTTACTGTAATTTATGTACTAAATAATATTAAATAAAAAAATAAGAATAAATATTAACAATCATGTAATGATTTTTAAAAAATAAAAATAATAATAAAAAAATTAATAATGGCATATTATGATTTTTCCATAATAATTAATTAAATAATTAATTAAAAACAAAAATGTAAAAATCTTAACAATCCCATAAAAATCCTTACTGTAATTTATTTACTAAATAATAATAAATAAAAAATAAGAATAAATATTAACAATCATGTAATGATTTTTAAAAAATAAAAATAATAATAAAAAATGAATAATGGCATATTATTATTTTTCTATAATAATTAATTAAATAATTAATTAAAAACAAAAATGTAAAAATCTTAACAATCCCATAAAAATCCTTACTGTAATTTATTTACTAAATAATATTAAATAAAAAATAAGAATAAATATTAACAATCATGTAATGATTTTTAAAAAATAAAAATAATAATAAAAAATGAATAATGGCATATTATTATTTTTCCATAATAATTAATTAAATAATTAATTAAAAACAAAAATGTAAAAATCTTAACAATCCCATAAAAATCCTTACTGTAATTTATTTACTAAATAATATTAAATAAAAAATAAGAATAAATATTAACAATCATGTAATGATTATTTTTCCATAATAATTAATTAAATAATTAATTTCCATAATAATTAATTAATAATCATAACAATCCCATAAAAATTAATAAAAAATAAAAATAAAATTAAAACTCATAATAATTCCATAATTCATATTAAATAAAAAATAAGAATAAATATTAACAATCATGTAATAATTATTAAAAAATAAAATTAATAAAATAATTAATAATGGCATAATTCATATTACATGAAAATAAATGTAAAAGTTCCATAATAATTAATTAAAAGCAAATTTAAAAATTTTAACAATCCCATAATAATTAATAAAAATAAAATTAAAAAACATAATAGTCCTATAATTCATATTAAATTAAGAATAAATATTAACAATCATATAATAATTATTAAAAAAAAATCAAATAAATAATGAATAATGGTATCATTAATATTACATAAAAATAAATGTAAGTTTTAATTCCATAATTTATTTAAAACAAAAATTTAAAAATGTTAATAATCCCATAATTGTTAATAAAAAATGAATCATAATAATGCCATAACTCATATTAAATAAATAAAATTAATAAAAAAGAATTCACATAAAAAAAAATTATAATAAAAAAAAAAAAGAACTTTCAGTAACCTTTACCTTTCAAACTTGCACATATGGGTGGAGGGAAACAAAAATGAACCAATAATAATCACAGCACATGATCAAATCAAATCCTGATGGATAAAATCAAGTCCTGCCTTACATTTCCAAATATTCCATTCCACATGATATCGTGTGTAATCTCTTGTCGATGTTTAACGTGCAGAAAAGACAAAGATCAGCTTTAACGAGACGAGTCAGTGTTGTTTTTCTGAGGAGAGAGACAGACGTGACATGACGGTCTCCTCAGCACTGTGAGGAGGAACAGGGAGGGTGTTCGGGTGAACGCAGGGCCGTCTGAGCCCACAGGAATGCCAGACCGGCCGCAGTGTCTGCTCTGCATGATAAAATATCAGCTGCATCGTCTCATATTCTGCATCAAATGCTTCATTATGGGACTCGGTGATCTATTATAAAGGAATTAAGTATTCATGATGCTTCAGATCCTCAGGCCATTTTAATATGGTAATGTTGGGATATATGTGAAATAATAATTTTGTAGTATCAGAATTGGAATTGACCTCTGTGACCCCAATTCCATGAGTGACAGACAGAAAGTCCCACTGCTGAAGGAGACATTCTTCTTAATGATTCAGTCGTATCAAAACTGTGAAGTGATTAGCATGCTGGAGCCATAAATAACACAATATTCGACACAATTTATATAACTAAAAAACAGTGATAAACAACATCTACCTGGAACACTGGAATACATTCTGAAATGTGTTTGCAATTCATAACGCAACAAGTACATGTTGCAATCTCAGCGCTGCAAAGGATGCTATAGCAGATATTAGCATAAACTGTCTTCTAAAGCTGGTTTCCCTATATAGTTTCCCTTTATAGTTAGCTACCTGAATAACAACACCTGGGCTGCGTCCGAAAACTGAAAAATGCTGCCATTGGAAGATGCATTCCAAGGCAGGAAGGCATCAAGACACATCCAAATTCAATGTTCTTCAATGTTCAATGTACCAAATTCAACGCTTCACTTCCTGTCTCTTGAGATACCTTCCTTTGATGGATATTTGAAGGTAGCATAGATGTATCCTTCATTGCCAATGATATCCCACAATCCTGTGCATTTCATTCTGTGACAGCTGAGCTAAAAATAAATATGGCGTCTGAAAGTTGCGGTTTCTGGTCAGTTTGTGTAAATTTACATTTTCGACTTTTTCCACTTTTAAAGTCATTTCTAGCGAGAAATTACTATTGTAGTAATTAAATATGTGCTTAGTTATCACCAGAGCTCGCTTTATTTTGTTGTAAATCTTTACACCATTATGCTGCCTCAGAAGTCTGTCCGAAATTAGTTTCGTGAGGTACCTTTGTGCGCAAGCGCTGCCTGCAAAGTTATTGCTTGATAAAGGCTGATTTATACTTCTACGTCAGACCTACGCCGTAGCCTCTACACCGTATGCTACGTGTTGGTTTTCATTTATACTTCTGCGTCGTTTTCCTTTTTGACCTGAGGGAGGGGTTCTAGCAGACTAATCACAGCGCTCGCGGTAGGGCTGGGCGATACAGCTAAAAAATTTATCACGATATAATATTTCATATTGATCGGTATCGATAATTATTGAAAAAAAATTTAATAACTTTTTTTTTTAAAAAAAGACCAGTACAAAAAAAAAGTTTGAATTTAACCAATGCATTTTTAATTAAGGCAAGCAACAAATAATTTTAAAACAAAACAAAATTAAAAAAGTAAAACGTAACCAAATCTTTCTTATATTTTATATGAAGATTAAATAAATAAGTGTTAAAGAAACTTAGAGCTGCACAATTCTGGATAAATTGAGAAACTGCCAGCCAGAAACTGAGATCATGATTCTGAATGACAACTAAATGAAATAACATGTAATTACCAGAGGTTCTGACAAAATATTAATTGCTGCAGTCTATTTTAAAATTTTAAATTCATTTGAATTATTATTTTTTTTTTAAAATCTGTGTATGATTCAATGACTCACTCTCACAATGACATAAATACTCATTGTGAGAGTGTATTTAATACTGTTTCATTACTGGATGAATCAGTGTATTTGAAAGAATCTGTTGAATGAAGATTCAACTACATTTAACCAGTCACTTGTCGCCACCTGGAGGTGGAACGATGTAATCGATAAATGCGTCATTTTCAGCGCCAAGTTTCTTTCTTTCTTTCTTTCTTTTTTTTTTTTTTGATTGATATTATAGACATTACTATTTCTGAACTAAACTTTTATCTCAGTACTTCAGTGATAATTTGAATATTTGTAACACAGAAATAGAGATACTGTGTGATTGAAAACACTGTGCAGCTTTTTATACCGACATGACAACTCTCTCAAGACGAACTTTGAAGTAGATCAGCTGTAAGATGTAAGGAAACCATGAAACTGTCACTAAAACAAATTCCTAGTATGTGTAAACATACCTGGCAATAAAGCTCTTTCTGATTCTGATTCTGATTCTGATTCTGAAACTGCCACACTGACGAGCTAACATGTACTTTTTTATTCACAATCTCCTCGTCGCCGGCAGGTACAGCACTCATTTTCATGTGTTTGTGTGTTCTGATTTCACGTGCCGATTGCGCAACTTGTTTGCGTGTCACTCGTAGCGCATCTGTTTGTGATCCAGGGACGGAGCGAGCTTGAGAGTTGTTCATGCAACCGAACTTCATGTCTGTTTATATTTTAATGCATTTAAGTGAAACTATATCGAGAGTTATATCGAACATTTTTTCTATCGTTATCGATGAAGGCGTACCGTCGATAAATATCGATACCGTTTTATCGCCCAGGCCTAGCTCGCGGTCCACGTAGAATTGACGCGTTGTTACATTTTTGGAGAGGTGAAGGTCAGGTGTTAACTCGTTAACTCCAACATGAAGCTGTATGGAGCGGAAACCTGGAGGACGACCAAGATGACCATCAGGAAGGTCCAAACCTTCATTAACAGCTGTCTCAGAAGAATTCTCCAGATCCGATGGCCTGACACCATCAGCAATACCAACCTTTGGGAAAGGACTCCCTGCTGAAGAAGAAATCAGGAAGAGAAGATGAGGCTGGATAGGGCACACTCTTCGTAAACCTCCAACCAACATCAACAAGCAGGCATTGAAGTGGAACCCCCAAGGAAAGCGGAGAAGAGGCCGTCCAAGAAACACCTGGCGACGTGACCTCGAGGCCGACTTCACCAAGATGGGTTACACCTGGAACCAACTGGAAAGAATGACCTAAGACGGAGGGCTCTGGAGATATGTGGTTGGCGGCCCATACCCTGGCAAGGGTGACGGGCATAAGTAAGTAAGTACGTCAGGCTACGCCATTGGCTACACGTGCTACACACAGCCTACGTCATAGCTACGGTGTAGGTTCGATGCATAAGTATAAATCAGTCTTAAGACAGTGACGTGACAAGTCAGCTGCTGAAGCTTTCGGACGCAGCCACCCTGTTTAATGGCAAAAAGATCTGAAAGTATCTCTATCACCTCCTACAGGCCTCATGCATGAAACTTCTGTGTGAATTGTTCACAAAACCATTTTAAAGTAAGTCGATTGTTTGATTGTGCTTAAATATGTAATATAACAAATCAAGTAAAAATGTATTTATGAACGTTTTACACAGAGAAATGCATGTTAATATGAAATGTGAAATGAAATGTTAATAATAATGGTATCACTTTAGTTTAGGGTCCAATTCTCACTATTAACTAGTTGCTTATTAGCATGCATATTACTAGGATATTGGCTGTTACTTATAAAGCACATATTAATGCCTTATTCTGCATGACCATATTCTACATCCATTAATCCTACCCAAAACCTAAACTTAACAACCTTACTATCTATTAATAAGCAGTAAATAGGAGTTTATTAAGGGAAAAGTCATAGTTAGTTAATAGTGAGAATTAAAGTGTAAAGTGTGACCATAATATAGTATGAAATTGAGCAAAACTTCCATCATTACGCTAAGTACTCTTTCTTATGATTGCTAGACCTTAACAAAACAAACAGATCAGCTAATTCAGAGAATCACCACCAATATCAGCAAACCACGATAAAAAAGGACGAGCAAACACGACGTCTTCCTTAAAACTGAGACGACACGTGTCGCTTTCAATTACGGTCAGGGACTTTACCATCCCCGTCTGTCATGTTTGCATTAGTCTTTCTGAAGTCTGCAACAGAGGAATTCAATAAAGCATCCCCGACAGAGACAAAAAACATCACTGTTCCCACAGAGAAGCTGTTTTACATCACACCCCATTCTGTAGCATCTACTGTTCATGAATCCACATGACCCAGGAGAGAGGCTTACGCCGAACGCTTAAGCTAGCAGCCTAACTGGGATTTTCATTTAAAATCATCGACACGCCAGCTGCACGGAAATGCACTCCAAATTTGCTTACAGCTCTTTGGAATCACGCTCAAAGGCAATACATATTCATAACACTGGAAACAATGGCCTGGCTTTGCATAAAGGTACACAGAAACATGATGTGACTTGGGAATCACATTTTTGTCTGATTGTAAAACATGACAGAGATGAGAAATGCTGCACCTCTCATGACTGCAAGTGTTTGTTTGGTTTTTATGATTTATATGTCTTGTCTTATCAAGATCAAGTCAGATAATCCTGTAATAAGTTCATGGCGCCGTTCTATGAAGGCACTTTTTTCAACCAGCAGATGAAAATTATGATTCCAAATGCTTAGAAATACTTTATTTGTTGAACAATTGGAGTTATCATTAGCTATGTTTTCATTCAAAGTTGCACATTTAACTTATGAGCAAAATTGGAATATTGCATAAAACATTTGCGAGTAAAGCAGCGTTTCCTTCCCATGTGTTCAAGAGAACAATATCATCCCTTCCTGGGAAATTGGCGCAAAATATCTGTAATAAAAATGGAAGTTGCTACAGTTGGGGAAGAAACTATGACTCTTTTTTTCCTCCATCATAAATGACTCATGCTGTCAAGTTATCTTGAGTTCGGATGCCTGTTTGAAAACTCAATTGTTGAGATACTTCTGGGAGGTCCAGTTATCCAATCAAATCCTCTGTTGAGTCAAAATCACATGAGTTTTTTGTTGCGCATCAAAGGATTTATTCTGTAAATGTGTTTCCATCATAGTTTATGCGCATGTATTTTATATCTTATGAAAAATGTATCCGCCTCAATTGAGCTCATACGTTTTTTATGCATGTTTTTAGAATATATGTGCATCTTGGCGTTTCCATCCAGTGTTTTTTTTATGCAATATCCCAAAATGTGCATAAAAATAGTTGGATGGAAACATCTATATTAATGCCTGTTTAATAATTGGTGTGTAAAGTGCCAAAATTCAATACTCTAACACTGTCTATGAACAGTAGCAATAGTTTTAATGAACAGTTTGAGCTGTGGCGCAGCAGTTAACCATAGTGCATGTGGTGCAGGTTCGAGTCCAGTGACTTTTCCCAAAAAAATTCTTATCACTTTCTGCTATATCTGTCAATTAAAAAGTGGTTAAACATAAAAAAAAAGTAAGAGTCAACTATAATACAGCTGGGTCCATGAAGGTACTGCAGGGGATCTGTGGAAAATATAGGCCTAAGTATTTCAAAACGCATTTCTAAATGTGGTGATTTGTTCTATAGCTACCATTCAAAAGTAGGGGGTTAGAAAGATTTTTAATGAAATTAATACTTTTATTCAACAAGAATGCATTAAATCAACCAAAAGTGACAGTAAAAACATTTTTAACTCTTTCCCCGCCACTGATGGAATTTTCCAGCTTTCTGTGTTTTCACTGTTATATGGTAGGGGGCGCTATTATGCATCTACTGAAAGAGTAGAGAATCTCAGGATCAAAACAAAGGCAAAAAAGGAGCAGAAACAAGCGATAAAAGCATTGCTCCTGCACGTTGTAGTTTTTGAAGAAAAATTTACTTTGCGACCATTAAAAAAGTATGTTCTATATTGTACGACTGTGGGTAGTATGCATGAAATTCGGATGTACAGTGGCAAGAAAAAGTATGTGAACCACTAGCAGAATCTGTGAAAATGTTAATAATTTTAACAAAATAAGGGAGATAATACAAAATGCATGTTATTTTTTATTTAGTACTGTCCTAAGTAAGATATTTTACATAAAGGTCCTGCAGATTCTTCAGTTTTCCAGCATTTTTTGCATATTTGAACCCTTTCCAGCAGTGACTGAATGATTTTGAGATCCGTCTTTTCACACTGAGGACAACTGAGGGACTCAAACACAACTATTAAAAAAGGTTCAAACATTCACTGATGCTCCAGAAAAAAACATGATGCATTAATAGATGGGGGGTGAAAACATTTGGAATTTGAAGATCAAGGTAAATTGTATTTAATTTGTCTTCCAGGAAACATGCAAGTATTTTCTGTTGCTTCCGAAGGGCAGTACTAAATGAAAAAAAATGATATTCAAGCGAAATAAGAAAAATTTGGACCTCTTCATCCTGTTCAAAAGTTTTCACCCCCCGACTCTTAATGCATCGTGTTTTCTTCTGGAGCATCAGTGAATGTTTGAACCTTTTTTAATAGTTGTGTTTGAGTCCCTCAGTTGTCCTCAGTGTGAAAATATGGATCTCAAAATCATTCAGTTACTGTTGTAAAGGGTTCAAATATGCAAAAGATGCTGGAAAACTGAAGAATTTTTGGGACCTGGAGGATTTTTCTGAAGAACAGAGCTCAGTTTAACTGCTCAGAATAAACAAGGGACTCATGAACAACCATCACAAAACAAAAAAACAGTCGTAGATCATCCAGGTAACCACACACAGTATTAAGAATCAATGGTTCACAAACTTTTGAACGGGGTCATTTTAATAAATTCAGCTATTTTTTTTTCCTATGGATTATATGTAAACATCTTTTATGTAAAATATCTTACTCAGGACAGTACTAAATAAAAAATAACATGCATTTTGTATGATCTCTCTTATTTTGTTAAAATTTTGCACATTTTCACAGATTCTGCAAGTGGTTCACATACTTTTTCTTGCCACTGTATGTTGTTACTGTCACGTGATCTACCAGCGTCAGTTACATCGCTTCACTGCCATTCATAAATCCTCTCCCGTGGCCTCATGGGACAGTAAAGTGTCCATCGAATGTACACTTCAGAATCTCGGCAGAAGTAGTAGTTCATCCGGGGACTTTTCACCTACTGTTTTTCGAATACTATGTATTCGACATACTACTGTTTTTGCATATTATATAGTAGGGAAGTATTCAATTTCAGATGCAGAATGATTTCTGAAGGATCACTGAAGAAGACTGGAGTAATGATGCTGAAAATTCAGCTGTGACATCACAGGAATAAATTGTATTTTAAAATATATTCAAATAGAAAACAGCAATTCTAAATTTTAATAATATTTCACAATATTTCTGTTTTTACGGTATTTTTGATCAAATAAATACAGTCTTGGTGAGTATAATAGACTTCTTTCAAAAACATTAAAAAAAAATCTTACCAACCCTAAATTTTTGAATGGTAGTGTGTATACATTTATTTAAATATAATGCTTTTTAGAATAATAATATTCGTTAATATTATACAACGAATATCAAGAAAAAACAAGAATTTTTATATTAGGTGGTCTCTGGATTGGCTGAGAGTCTGAAAAGGTTGAAAGGATGACTCGGATGTTCCAGAAACCCTGGACTGAACCTGTAGGATTCTTATGTTAGGAAGCAACAGCTGCTGAAGATGTACCTTCAATGTACGAGATTCTGGTTCAAATCCCAATTAAATACCAGGCATGTTGGCTTAGTAGGATCTAATCTTCGCTCTTTCCCTCTCTAGTACATGAGCATGGAGTAGAGGACGCTTACCGGCTGTACCTCAGTTCAATTAGGGCTTAAGAAGAAAAAGAAATATTTATTACAGTCCTGCTAGGCTCGATCTGAAACAACAAAGAGTCAGCCTCAGTAATAGCGACCAGATGAAAGGGATTGGCCGGAGCATACTGGAGATCATTAGTGAAGATCCCCAGCAGACTCCATCTCATCTCCTTCTTCTCCTTCTCTCCAATATACATCAAAGGAGTCTGTCGCTATGAATGCAAACCAGCCAGAACATGTCAAGTAAACGCTCAGGCAAACTGGTTACGATGATATGTTGGCACAATCATGATTGCACACATTCGATTATCTCCAGGGCGGGGGGCGTTCCTGTGGGGTCACGTGACTTTGGGCTGCATGACTGCACGCTGATTACTGCACAGTGTGGTGGGACAAAGGTGAAGTTGTTCTGGTGAGTGGTTTTGAGGTCTTGCATGCTGTTTTTGTGTCAGTTGACCCAATAATTAAAATTCTGTCATGCTAAACCTAGATGTTTTTCCTGACCTTTTTGAAGCTTGAAAGACATGGTGACTATCAACTATCTCCAAATTTCATGACTATTCCTCCAAATATTTTGTGTTGCAAGGAAAAAAACAGCAGGGTGAGAACATAATCATTTTTGGGTGAATTATCCTTGAATATAGTATTATAAAGTAAATGAGCGTCTTTGTTTTGCAAGGAAAAGGGCAAATCAAACTGTCTAAAGCAACGATGCATTTCCATATTCATGCCAAATGCTTATGTGCCAACTGACAATCTTCGTGCTTAATAATAATAAAGTGTGAACACAGCCAGAGTTGAACTGAGGGACAGTCAATGTCCTTCCTCTCAGGCCATCCAGAAAACACATGCACAACAATAGCTGATTTAGCTAAATCACTCATTCCCTCAAAAGAACAATTGGAAATGTGCTGATTGTAGAGGAAAAAATCTGTGCATGTATATAAAAATAATAAAACTACGTGAAAGCATCAGGGTCATTCTCAGGAAATGTGGCTTACTTCTGATAAAATTTATGGCATACTAAAATATAGATATATCAATGAACACATTTAACTCTGTTTAATGTGTAAAGAAAAATATTTTTTAAATAAAAAACATGAATCTTATTCATTTTAATTGTTAATACGAAAAAACAAATATGTATTCTTTCACTGCCTGTGAAATATTTGCTTAATTTTTTGTGCATCTTCTGAAAAAAAAGGAAAAAAAAGTAATAATAATAATTAAATAATTTATTAAACTTATTAAATTAATAAGTTTGGGGTTGGTAAGAAAACCTTTTTAAAAGGTTTTGAAAGAAGTCTTTTCTGCTCATCAAGGATGCATTTATTTGCTACAAAATACAGTAAAAACAGTAATATTGTGAAATATTTTTACAATTTAAAATCACTGTTTTCTATTGTAATACATTTTAAAATGTAATTTATTCCTGAGATCAAAGCTGAATTTTCAGCATCATTACTTCAGTCTTCAGTGTCACATGATCCTTCAGAAATCATTCTAATATGCTGATTTGCTGCTTAAGAAGCATTATTATGATAATTATATAATTATTATTATCAGTGTTGAAAACTATGGAGGACCAAATTACTCAAAATGAAATAATTAAATAAATAATGAATTCAATAAAACAACAATTAAATGTACCAGTTTATTCTGAAATAATTAAATAATTAATTTATTGAATTATTAATTCAATTATTAAATAAATCAATAAATAAATGTATCTATTTATTTTGTTAAATTTCATGAAAACACATTTATTGTTTAATATATTTCACAATATCCTCTTTCACACACTATTATTGTGTTTAAATATCTATTTTTTCATAATTAAATGTGCTTTTTCAAAAAGACGTTTTTCATAATAATATGCTGCATTTTACGAATGAAGCCTATTTGACGAATCATGTATTTTCCAAAGCACCATTTTTCCCAAAGACATTTCACAAATGCCAATCAAGAGACAGTGGGCGGTGCTTGGCGCTAATTGGTTGAAAGTTGAAGAGCGGACAGACATGACAAATCGATCTTCGTGTGGTTGGTGACATTAGTCACTGAACGCCATGTTCCAATCTCATAAAGTTTTTTTCTCCTCATTAAAATCAAAGATGTTCAGCAATGATTGTATATCAAGAGCAGGGACACGTTTGTGTGCATTTTGTTTTGTGATTTTACTGGAAAGAACAGACCCTCCGCAACGGCATTAGCGATAGATTGACGCGCGCGCTCGTCTGTGTGAAGAAGACTGTGCACGAACCAAAATAGAACGTTCCGCCACGAATAACAGCGGTAACGAACACTCAGCGTGATTTCAAAAACAACACATTCCTGCTCCAGATCGCCTCTTTTTAACAACTGGATATGTTTTGTTTGCATTAGGTATTTATACGTACAGCAAGATTTAAAAAAGAAAAGTGGTAGGGACAATATGGACCCTGGCAAAATGTGGTGGGGACATCACATGTCCTTACACCTGTCACATAACTACTCATCTACAAGAACTCTGCGTTCAGTCGCTTGTAAAGTGTTTCATATGTAGTCATCAATTTTCTAGATCTTCTGACGCACTTATTGCCACTAGCAGATCCCTTATGTCATCTAATCCAGATAACAGAGCATCACCAAACAAAACATTTCCTCCTACTTCATCTGCAAATGAAAGCAGTGCATTTTTAACTTGACCAAGTTCTACAGCCATATTCGTTTCCAAGGCTTGTTCGAGATGCATCGGCGCTGTACAGGCCGATCACCGTATGACATCAAAGTACCGCAAGAGCGTTTGGAGAGCATATGACTCGTTATGCTTTTGAATCGCTCTCGCGGTACGTTGATGTCATACGCCGATGCATCTCGAACGTTCAGTTCACCTCGCCAGACCTAAGTAATTCATCCGAAAGGATTAGCCAATTAGCGCTAAGCACCGCCCACTGCCTGTTGATCGGCATTTGTGAAATGTCCTCTATTATTATGAAAAGAATCTTTGGGAAAACGGTGCTTTGGAAATACATGATTCGTCAAATAGGCGTCATTCGTAAAATGCAGCATATTATTATGAAAAACAGCTTTTTGAAAAATCACATTTAATTATGAAAAAATAATTTAAACACAATAATAGTGTGTGAAAGAGGATATTGTGAAATATATTAAACAATAAATGTTGTGTTTTCATGGAATTTTACAAAATAAATAGATATTGATTTATTTAATTAATAATTAATTAAATTAATTATTTAATAATTATTGAATTATTTCAGAATAAACTGGTACATTTAATTGTTGTTTTATTGAATTCACTATTTATTTAATTATTTCATTTTGAGTAATTTGGTCCTCCATAGAAAACAGTTGCGCTGCTTCATATTTTTGTGGAAACCAATCCATTTTTTTCAGAATTCTTTGATAAATAGAAAGTTCAAAAGAACAGTGTTTATTTAAACTTATTAAACCTTATTACCGTATGTTATTTATGTATCTTTTTTCTTTTTACTCTAAACTGTTTTAATATTCTCTACTTTTATTGCTTTTTCTATTTGTATGGTATTCTCTTAACTGTTTTAATGCATTTTATATCAATCTTTTTAATTCTTATGTAGGCCTATTTGTTCCTTTTTATGTAAAGCACTTTGAATAACCATTGTGTATGAAATGTGCTATATAAATAACCTTGCCTTCCCTTGCCTATTTGAATTTCTTCAGAATAAAAGTATAATTTCTGACAGACCCAAAACTTTTAATTCTCCAGGCAAAACAATTCCAGTTATAGCCAGTTCACATCAACAACAATGAGAGTTTCATTTCAATGGGTGCATCTGCGATCTGAAACACAATCACATCAAGCAGACAATAACATGTGCTGGTGTATTTACTCATGTATCAGATCTCAGATAAGGCTGGATATGCTAAACGCGGCTTGTACGGAATAGCTACACCGTGACATTTCTCCTCAGCAGCTGTCCTCCGTCATGCTAAAGTTACGAGGATCATTTATCTCCTGCATAATTAACAGCATTGATGGATGGCCCTGGTTTACAAGTTTACTCTGAACGTCTGGGCTAACAGACCCACTTTCAGTTTCCCCACAATCCTCTGAAGGTTCATCAGCCGTAGTGGCGTTATAATGGAGGCGGGGGATGCTGAGTCATTCCCGGTGTCAGAGCCATGAGCTGGAGTCGCCCCTCCAGACAATTCATATTTATCAGGATTAGAACCCATCCATGTGAATCCGAGGTGTGCGTGTCTTTTATCGGCCACGCTGGCTCAGCAGCCGTCCTCTCCTTCCCAGCATCCATTACTGGCAAAAATAAAGATGCATGGTCAATTATGCAAAGCCAACGTCACATCTGTCCTCTCCTGGACTAGAGTGCATGGAGATGAATGTTTTAAAACATAAATCAAACTAATTTAAAACAGATCAGAACCAATCAGAGGTGCAAGTGCTGAGAAAGCAGCCAATCAGGAGGAGTTTCACATTCACTCTAAAGCTGCTGGATATGGAACATTACACTGTACAGTCAGTGAAATATGAGCACAGGTGTATTGTGATACATATTTCACGTGTTGTGTTGCTGCACAGCCAGAAACACAATGAGTAAAAGCATCTAAGTGGGTCATCTTAAGCCCCAAGTATCTAGGACAAGCCGACGAGCCATGAGGACTGGTGAGAGTCCAACTCCACACGGTTCACAACGTCCAGGATAACAGCTCACTAACCAGATAAACAGACTTACAACTCTAAGAAGAAGAAGAAGGTGAAGTGGAGGCATTATAAGTAGTGACGGACCAATATATCAGCCAATATTTGCCTATGTTTTTGTAAGGGTGCTCCGATCGATTGGCCGCCGATCATTATCGGCCAGTAATCTTTTTATATAGTTTGATTGGTGGTCTCTATAAAGGCCGACAGAAGAGCCAATCAGATGACGCAAAACTCGTGAGACAATTTTTCTATGCGCACCTAAACTTGCTTCACTATATTCACCGATCTGCGGTGTATTTGAAGCCTTCTATTTATCATGTAGTATTATTTATTTCGGTGATCACATCAGCCAATACTGTTTCCAGTTATCGGAGATCGGCCCAAAAAATCCTGATCGGAGCATCCTTAATTTTTTGATTATTGCATTGGTTGATTAAAAGAACTGCATTTATTGTATTAATGTATTAAATACAATATAAATACATTAAATATATTACATACATTATATATCTATAGGCCTAATAACTAAAAATATTTAAATAAATATATTTATAATATTTATAATACGAATTAACATATTCAGTACAATATAAATATATTACATATTTAATATGACATTTTTTAAGATGCAGTAACTCAAAATATTTGAAAAATATAATAATATATTAATGAATTATATTTATAATATTAAATTAATATATTAAATACAATATTAATGCATTAAATATATTACATACATATTATATATTTTTTTTCAAGAATTAATACTGAATTAATTATTAATTATAATACTGAATTATTAATTATTCAGTACAATATAAATATATTACATATTTAATGACATTTTTAAGATGTAGTTAATTAAAATGTTTGAAAAATATATTAATATTAGTGAATTATATTTATAATATTAAATTAATATATTCAATATAATATAAATATATTAAACATTGCATATATTATACATCTTACATTATTTTAAGATTTAATATCTCGAAATACATGTATATAATTAATAATAATAATGAAAATAATATATTACATATTTAATGACATTTGTAAGATGTAGTAAATTAAAATATTTGAAAAATATATTAATATATCATTGAATTATATTTATAATATGAAATTAATATATTCAATATAATATAAATATATTAAACATTGCATATATCATACATCTTACATTATTTTAAGATTTAATATCTCAAAATACATGTATATAATTACTACTAATAATTAAAATACATGTATATAATTAATAATAATAATTACATAATTATAACTTAATTAATATGAACTACTTGAAGGAAATTAATTAAAAATAGTGACTACTTATCACAGCACTTAACATAATTTAATCTAAAAAAATGAATAGTCACATCACACTATATATAAATATTAGTTACTGAAAAACTCTTATTAAGCACTAATCTTAAGTGATCAACAATATTTCCAAAGACATTTCTGCACTTGTTTATGTAGTTTTGCTGCTGCACAAAGGAAGGACACACAGATTGTAAATAAGTGTGGAGACAAACAGCCTTGAGATAATTAAATAACAATCTTTCAGGGCTGGGTTTTGTGCACTGCATGACATGCCCAAAACAAATCATCTGAGACACGGCCATATGTCCAATCATGGGAAACCCAACACATCTCAAACACAAATAATCTGATTACACAACGTACATTTAGTTAAAACAACCCAACATTATCTAATAAGCAAATAAGTTGCTGCAAAGCACAGACATTATTATGAACCCATTGTGTATGAGAAGGAAGAAGTAATCTGTTGTTCTCCACAGAAGATTCAAATAACACTCACAAGACAATTCTGGCCATAAGCCCGTGATTAAGGCAATAGAGATGAGTTACGCACAAAGAGCCATTTAAAGCAACAAAAATGTTCTTAAGCAGTTTGTTTATCTCACTCAAGTGGGCATGTTGTCTGGACTCCCTCCATGCAAAGCTGCAAGTATATCAAATTCATTTAAGCCTGGACTCAAGCCAGTGTTTAACCTCAGAAATTATCGCTTCATTTCCTGAGCAAACACAACTGCACTACTGCACAAATGAGTCACCGGCAACAATGATTGATGAAGATCAAGTTAAATGCGCAAATACAAAGTTCTGTCATGAAACCCTAGATGGCGTAGGCTCATAAGTCCTTAACCCAATCTGCTTGCAATCACATCATTCTCTATAGGGCATAGCTGATTGGTTCCCATTGTATTGGTAGCCAATGAGCATGCTGCCATCTTGCCTATTGTTTGCTGTAGCAGTTTGCGGCGCGCTTTCAGAAACCCTCCACCTTCCCCAGCTCCACCTGTATAGATCTGCTTCAGGGGTGATTCATGTATGCTTGCAGCATGTTGTATGTATTGGCTAGGGATGTAACGATACATCCGGAACCGGTTGAAAATTGATTAAAACGTGACGATTCAAGTCGGTTGAGATGCTAAATGAATCGCGATACATTTTGAGGCGGGGGTTTATATGAATGTCTGAGGAGAGCTGACTGGGTTCAGAAAAGTTTAGATGGTATTTTCTTTTCATCTTACTTCCGTACAATGCATTTTAAAGTAGTTTTTATAAGCGCGCAGCACTGCTTTGTTTACAGCGGTAACCATGGAAGCGCTGTATTGCCGCTGTTCCATAAGCGCCACCTGCTGTCAGACAGTGAATTTGCGTTCTCATGCAGCCCGTCTGCTGTTATTAAGTTTTATGTAGCATAATTTCACAAAGCTAAAGTCTGAACATTTTTTTTCTTCAAATGTTAAAAAGTATACAATCTAATTTAAATTTAAAAACTGCTCATGCTGCATGTATGCAGCATCGTTGTTGGGATCGTGATTAAAATGCATTGGTTGTCTCTAATTTTAAATGGCTACAGATAGTTCAGCCTGTAATAGAGCAAATAAACATTGTTCATCTGGCATATGAAGAGATTTCTTTTATTTGTATTATTTATTTATTTGATTTAGGATCTGTTTTAAAATTTCAATTTAGTTTTGTTATAAAGATATTTCAATTTCACAAAGAAATATGCAGGATTTTGTCTGAGAAATAATAAAAAGACACTTTCTCATTTAAATCCCATTTTGTTAAAAAAAAAAATAGTGAGAAAATCATGAGAAAATCGAATTGTGAAACCAGTATCATGAATCGTATTGAATCGTGAGTTGAGTGAATCGTTACATCCCTAGTATAGGCCGTGGAAAGGTCACGCATGAAGTATCGAGCCAGTGTTTACAAAGCGAACATGCAAAGATTAAGCCTTTACAAAAAAAGGTAAAACAACGATGTCGGACGATTTTGAAATTGGAGGAGAAAATGAGATGGAGTTTTTCAACATACCGCGGTCCGTGGTACTTCCGCCTATGTCACGACGTGATTACGTAATGCGTGGCGCATCGCAGAGCTAGTGCAAAATGAGCATTTGTGGTTAAAGGGTATATCATTTTTTATTTTTTTTTTTTTAGAAAATGACCAATCGTTTCGCTAGATAAGACCCTTATTCCTCGTCTGGGATCGTTTAGAGCCTTTTGAAGCTGCACTGAAACTGCAATTTTGACCTTCAACCTGTTGGTAACTGTTGAATATAATTCATAATTAATTATTGATTATAATTCATAATTTCTTTTCAACTGAAGAAAGACAAACATCTTGGATGACATGGGGGTGAGTAAATTATAAAAATTTTAATTCTGAAGTGAACTAATCCTTTAAGTGGTGTGTGCCCGTGCAAAACTCGCCACCACCAAGATATAGTGTTGCTATGCAATTACTAGCATGTTTTTCAGCATGTTGCTGTGGGGTTGCTAGGGAGGTAACTTAGTGATCAAAGTCAAAAGAGTCCACCCTCAAGTCTTTGAGATATTCTGGTCTCCAGAAATTCTTAAAATTTACTGGTAGGGCTGCACAATTAAATCGCACGCAATTTGGCAAAGGCTGTGATTATTTTATGCGTAGCTTGTCAGAGCTGTACGGCGCTGTGATCAGTAGTAAATGCTTCTCCATCTGAAAGCCAGAGGGCGCTCTCGCGCAGAAACTGCAAATATGCCCTGCCGCCAAAGTAGATAACGCATCATTTCAGGAAATCCCTATGGGCATCATACTACTGCTGTAGCTGAATAAACAGAAGATTGAAAAGCTTTGATTGATTAAACGTGACTAATAAACACACGACTGCCTTATTCTGTGTAAGAAGCCACATCATCTCACAGAATGACGCTCAACTGTCGTTATGAAGTGAGTTTGGAGTAAAAAGATGTTATTAAATGTTGTCTTTTGTTGGACAAGATGTTAATAAATGCTTCTCATGTCTGGAAAGATGTTTGACGCGTGTTGCTTTTTCAAATGTACATTATAAGCAACTCAAACTCGCAGTGCTTTCAGATGGATCAGCATTTGGAGCCATAATTCACTGACAAGCCGCGCATAAAAAAAAAATATCGCAGCCTTTGCGATTTCATAATCGCACTAAGCCAAATCGTTCAAGCACGATTTCAATGTTATTTTTAATCATGCAGCCCTATTTACTGGATTCTTTTGCTGTTTTATTCTCTGCCAAAAGAAAAAAATCGCACATCTGATCATTTAAATAAGTAATAGCACACCAATCCATAACTTTAAGCAATAATAATAATTATTCTATCCTTGGCAAACATCACAAATCAAAAGAACTTACTATCCATATAGAGATTAAATATTCAAGACTTTAAACATCTAAAAAAAATCAACAATACTCTTAATTCAGAACATAAATAGTTCAAAGACAAAAGCATGATTAAACTGAATAATTCACGTTACACCCACAGAATTGTTCTGCTGACAGAGTCAATGAAGAACGTTTGCGGTCGGTGAATCCCGCTGCCCTTATTATAAACAAACACAAAACGAACTGTCTCAGCAAAAACAGTGCTCCATTTATTCTGGGCCATTTCTGGAGTGAATGAACAATTCTGTGGACGTGGGTATGATATGAATAATTCACGTCGAGAAGATTTAAAATATGCATATTTGGAGCCCTTACACTTGGCATGTTTCATCACGGCACAAAACAAACGTCAAGATCTGTACAAACACCCCTGATATTAAAACACAAATCACACAACAGGCCCACACAAACATTGTGTATGCAGATAAAGAAGATCCACAATGGCTGGAACATGACAACGGTGGCAGACATAAATGTAAAAGATTGTAAACTCCAAATTACCTCATAAAGCACAGGTCAAAAAACGTAAAGGCCATTTAGCATTCAAAATAAAATATGCATGAATCTTAAGCTAATACTAAATGAGTACTGATTAGACAGCGGATTGTTTAGCATATGGCTGATTGGTGCATATCAATGCATTTCAACGCTTTTCATCTCTCATTCTCAATCTTCTCAGAACACCAGAGATCATATCTGCTGTCTGATAAAGATTTCCTCTGGAGCAGAGCCTGTTTAACTCAGGATTGAACCTGAGAGAGAGAGAAAGAGAGAGAGACAGAGAGAGAGAGAGAGATCCAGTGTTCTCTTTCTACCCTAGAGACACATCAAGCTACAATTGAAAGATCTTTAACTAAACACTCTGTTCTCCACCGACCTCATGTACCACTCAAATGCTCTGGGGTTTCAAGTCCTGCTTGGGACTTTGTCTCCATTTTAATGAAGCATACTTTTTACAGTCTTTGCTACAAATGCTTTGCTACAATGCTTGCGGGAAACGCAGCCCTGCTCGATATATTGGTTAATCACTAGATTTTGGAGCTGACACAAAAGATCTTAGTGCCATATTTAGTTTTTGACAGGAATGAAAATGAGGCTGTAAGTGTTAACAACATACCGATTTGTTCAGCTGATGAAACATTTTTCCAAAAGTTTTTTAGCAGACAAAGTTCTGAAGGTTGGGAGTTTTGGACGTGATGTGATCTAGGACATTTATACCGTGATATTCATTTGCTTAAAATACAATATGGCGTTTACCCTGATTAAAGGTGTAGTAAGAGATTTCTGAGAAACGCTGTTGAAAGTGGATCAGACCGAGCAGCACAACACACTTGTAGCCAATCAGCAGTAGGGGGCGTGTCCACTCATGATGGGGAAAAGAGAGAGTGAGCCAATCATCAGTAGGGGGCGTGTCCACTCATGATGGGGGAGGAGAGATAGTGAGCCAATCAGCAATAGAGGGCGTGTCCACTTGTGATAGGGAGAGAAAGTGAGCCAATCAGCAGTAGGGGGCATGTCTACTCGTGATGGGGGAGGAGAGAGAGTGAGCCAATCAGCAGTAGGGGCCGTGTCCACTCATGATGGGGGAGGAGAGAGAGTGAGCCAATCAGCAGTAGGGGCGTGTCCACTCGTGTTGGGAGAGGAGAGAGAGCCAATCAGCAGTAGGGGCATGTCTACTCGTGATGTGAGAGGAGAGTGAGCCAATCAGCAGTAGGGGCTTGTCTACCCGTGATGGGAGAGGAGAGAGAGCCAATCAGTAGTAGGGGGTGTGTCCACTCGTGATGGGGGAGGAGAGAGAGCCAATCAGCAGTAGGGGGCATGTCCACTCGTGATGGGGGAGGAGAGAGAGTGGGGGGCGTGTCCACTCATGATGGGGGAGGAGAGACAGTGACACAATCAGCAGTCGGGGGCGTGTCCACTCATGATGGGAGAGGAGAGAGAGTGAGCCAATCAGCAGTAGGGGGCGTGTCCACTGTGATGGGGGAGGAAAGAGAGTGAGCCAATCAGCAGTAGGGGGTGTGTCCACTCGTGATGGGGAGGAGAGAGAGTGAGCAAGAGGGAGATTTGAAGACTGTAGAAAGAGAGATGGCTGAGAGACATTACAAAATAGAACAGGTCAGAGGAATATCACTGGAAAACTAAGGGTTATGATCAGGAAAGCGCCTTAGAATCAGAGTTAATATTAGAAAAGCTTTCCAGAGCTGGAGAGACCGAAGCGGGAAGGCCTGAAAACAGACGCCGAGGTTGCGTTGTTTCTGCTCCGTACGTGAGTAACATTGGTTTTGCTGTTTCACAGAACCAAGATATGCTGTTGTTGTAATGTTAGCTATAGTAACAGGACAGTTTTGAGTGGCATTACTTGTCTGAAACTGCTGCCGACTTTTATAATCTTGTGTACTGTATGTTCATTTTTTGTTCTTCCTTGTCATTCGTTCATCATCTTTGCTTTGTTTTTCATGAAACATTATTTTGCTTCGCTTCAGCTATGATAAAGAGACATCCATTCTTGCATTGCGTGTTTGTGCATTTTGGGGGCGGAGCAATGCAGGGAGGGGTGTGTTTCTCAGAAATCACTTCTGCACCTTTAAGAGCTTTGGGAATTATCACTTCTCAAGCAAGCAAGAACATTATTGGCCAATGCCGACAATCTCAAAATGCCCAAATATTGTCTGATCTCATTATCCTGCATGGCCATATCAGTATATTACTAGTAGTTAATGCAAGCATTATGATAACATAAAACAAAGCTGCCATAGTCTTCCAATGAAGGAGGAACATGAGTCATATTTAGAGACCAGAATAGACTTGGGTTGGAGTTTTTTTGACCTAAGCAAGCAAGCAACTTGCTGACTTGGCTTTTTGACTTGGCAGTAAGCAACCACCTAGCAACTACCCAGAACACCTTAGCACAACAAATAGCTATGCCCTTACAACCACCTACAACACACTAACATCATGATATTGACGCCTGAAATGTCATTACAGATGGTATCTCTACTATAATTTTATGCATTGTTTATGCATTTAATCAATTAACGGAAATGCACCAAAAACATAAATGTTTAATGAGGAACGATCTAGTGCATGTCACCATGTGGCACATATTCTGAGCATCAATGCACCAGATGCTAGACAGCAGGGGTCAGACCTTCACACACACCAAGAGAAGCCAATCTCTCCACATTTATTCTAGAGGAAAACCTCCAATGATACAAGCAATGATGGATTGTCACGGCCGTGTTTTAAAATCGGCAGTACAGTGAGCTCTGGGCTGTAAGGACAGGGTCACAGGGGAGCTTGTGCCCTTGGCATTGACTGAGAATCCTGCAGATGAATTCATAACACACGCACGGATGCGCTCAAACATCTGATGCATCTCTAACGCATCTGTTTGACTGACTGCTGGAAATAAAACACATTACCCATAATTACTTGCAAAACTCTGAGATTAACAGCATCCCAGAACACAGAACGTTCCTATAATGTTACCATATGGTTCTGGTTTGGTTATTTTTGGGAGACAATTCCTAACATTCTAGGATCTTTTACATTTGTATAAATTAACATTCCCAGAATGTTGCAAGAAGGTTTTTGTGTGACAACCTAATAAGAACTTATACAGAACTTTCTGTAAATTTTATTTTAGGCTTTATTTTTCAGAACCAAAAACAAATGTTGTTAGAACACTGAATGAAGGTTTTCTTTGGCACCCTAATAAAAATGTAAACAGAACGATCAGTAAAGGTTACTTTAAGGTTTATTTGACTTAAAACCATAAACTAATGTTTCCGGAACATACTCCACATAGTGAAAACGTCTTAAGCAATTTGTACAGGATTCCTATTGGAATTTCTATCATATTTTAGATCCAGAAATTACAAATCCTCAAATAATCAAATAAGATGTTACTAGATAAAGTGAAAGTTTTAAAATTCTTAATTTGTTATGTTCCACAAGGACATCTGGGAAACTATGTGTCCTAAAATACATACTTATTTTAATATGTTGGAAATTCCCATTAGGGTCCTTTAGGATGCTTTCAAATTATGACTGAATGTCCGTTAGAAACTGCTGACCAGGGCGGGAACAAAAAACGAACCACAGGACGATCGGAGAACCAGGACATTTGATACGGACATTCACGCAGTCTAGATAAACACAATTACTGCGAGTCAATTAACATTTCGCGCCCAGCACGTGCGGTCTCTAGTGATGCCGCAGTCACGCGCATCAGCGTTTGTGTCGCCTCAACGCAATTCCACACAAAATACTGCCATTCATTTGCAAATTTGTATTATTACGTGTACATACCTGTCATAATTCCGTATGGTGTTCTGCGTGTGGGGTGACTGGCGGTGATGTGAGACATCATGGCATCCAGCGCGTCTCTCCTGTCAGACTCGGCGCTCCGAGCGCGCACACGCGCTTCTAGTGTTTAGCTCGCGGCTGAAGGGAGGAGCGCGCGCGCTGTGCCCGTGGAACACCAGAGCTTACCTTTGCGCGCGCACACACTTGTTGGTACCATGCAAATGTGTGTGATGGCGTTTTTTTCCCCTTTTATTATAATAAAAATTTTTTTATAATTATTACTAGAACAAATAATAATTCTTACTCAATAGATGTGCTTTTTTAATTGTTATTTAAATAATTATGAAATAAAATAACGAAATATTAATTTAATAGTATGTATTATTATTATTATATAAATATACAAGACGTTATTAATACATTATTACTAAATAAAATATAATGTTTTTTTGTTTTTATTGGCATTTAAAATAGTTAAAATCTTTATCAGCACTAAAGCGAAATAATTATTCATAACAAAATTAACCATATCTATATAAAACTGAGAAATATTTAATATATGTCATGTTTTGTTTACCCATGGTTCGTGCTGAAATCTTCTGGAATGATTCACCTGTAACTGTACTACAGTTCGTTTCACAATTACCTGCCTTTACTCTTAACGTTTCAGGTTAATTAACTAACGTTAATTCAACACTTTACCAGACTGACAGGGGTCATTGAGTCTTGATAAATGGCGCCCTCTACTGAGATCACTGCAGAACTGCATGTAAATTCTTTGGGAAAAAAAAAAAAAGAAGAAGAAGAAAGAAAAAAAAGAAAACAAACAAGTCAGTTTACGTAGCCACACAACATTTAATCGAGTTCGTTTTAGCATGTTAATATAAACCTTTAAGACAGAAAAAGAAACCAAGAATGACTGGTAAAAAAATAGCTTCGTAAAATTAAACCAGCAAAGATGATGCTCTACCGTTGACGAGTGTAACCTACAGCTCTAATGATTACACAACACAGTGGTTACACTATTCTTCCTCGCTGAAAGGCTACAGAAACTTTAAACTAAATATTTCCTCCAAATATACACAACGGAAGCTGGGCTGAACATATTCCAGAGATGGTTTCTTCATGGTACAACAATCGTAAAGTGTGCAAACTGGACTATTTACATTAAACATGTTACACTAGACCTCTAATGTTAGTTTATGGTAGTGAGTGTAACTTCTGAAATATTACAGACCTCTTCTATTTTACATGGAGCAAGAAAGTGCAAACGGGAATTTCATAATATGTGATCCTTGGTTCTGTCTCGCCTATTCAAAACGAATATTACAACATGTAGAAAGGTGAGCACCATCACTGGTATTCAGAGACGTGAACTTTAGAAACAGTGTCCGTTAATTTCATGTGTTCTCCGTAATCCCGTTAACAGGACGCAAAGTCCAGTTTTCTGCAGTCCAGTCGGAGCTGAAGCTATTGGCCCCTAAAAAACACCCAACTCAGTTCCCAAAGCGACTTCGTCCACGAGGGCCGCCCCTGCCCCACCCACCCCGATGAAATGGTGGCTCGTTTCCAAATCTGTCCGGGCCCCTTTCGGGAGCTTGATCCCGCCAGTGCGGTTCCTCTCCCCTATGACTCATGGGGGGCCTGTGAGGGAGGAAATCATGTCTTGGAGGACCATTGTGTCTTGGAGGGCCCATCATGGGCATCCGAAATCGGCCCGCAGGAGGTTCGCCAAACATTGGGTTGGGGCCCCTGGGGGGCATCATTTGAGGGGGCATATTTGGAGGGGGATGGATGGGATGAGGCCCATTATTGGGGAAAGCTGGCATGAATGGTGGGCGGAGCCCCACAGGGGGGTGTGGCGGTAGGGGTCCCGGTCTGGGCCCCAGAATCCCTGTGAGATGTGGCGGACTGAGCGCTTGAGCTCCTGTCGGGTCCATGTGACTTTTGGGAAGCTCAGGAGTGTCTTCTGAAGGTTCTTTGGTTGGGCTTTCTGATATTACAAAAGAAAAAAGTCACTAGCTTTAGCATATTAATGATCTCAAACATCATTTACACATTTATCAATCTTCCAGTCCAGTTATGTGATATATTACAGGATATTCACCACATAATTTTATAGAGCATCACTTGATTGTGTTCATATGGAATTGACTGGATGGTGAAAAGCGACTGTTTCATATCAGAATAGAGTTTCAAAACATTGGATTGTGTAATTACATTTTGAAAGACTTTAAAAACCATAATTCCTTTGCAGTAACGTGCACTGATGAATCATTTTGAGTCATTAATCATTTACAGTAAGACCAGGAACATGTATTAAGAAAGTAAATACATATTTTGATTTCATGTTTTGAATTTAACTGTATATTGAGTCACACTTGATCAGCTGTACCTGTGATGGATGGAGGAGGACCTGCAGGGTTCACAGAGGCCACTGGGATGACAGGAGGGAATCCTGTATGTAACAATTCATAATCAGGTGAATTTGTGTTATTATTTCATGCTTGATCTATCTATCAATCTGTCTGTTTTGTACCTGCAGGCATCTGTGGCGGGTTGAATCCAAGAGGAGGGAAAGGCGGAGGGGAGGCTCCTGTGATCATGGCTGGAGGTGGTAAACTCATGTTAGGAAGGGGTCCTGGGACGACATTCATTGTGGAAACAGGCTGAACTGAGGGGCTCTGTAATACAGAGAGGAAATGGGCGAGGAAGCGCTGTGTGAAAGGATATTTCTAACATTAACGATTGAGAAATCCTAAAGATATGTTCATAAGGACATGACATGAGTAGGCAAAGAGTGTTTTGTGTTCTTTATTGCAAACAAAACACAAATAAACAAACCAGAAAATACTATTTGAAATACTAATTTAAATTTAATTTCCTGCCATCTGGAGTCATACATTCAAAACTAAAGATCTTACATGCACAGGTACTGTACAACATTCAGATCCCGTAAGAAACAAACAATGAAGAGGTTTCTTCTTCCATTACTTTTTTTTTTTTTTTTTTTAAATATCAGCACAATCCATCGCCTGATCCTGGCATCATATACAGTCTGACAATGTCAGCCCCCCAAAAAATTGAATTGATGAAAAGATTATGAAAGTTGGTATAAAATCCTGTGGAGGTCATCCTTTTTACAAGGTGACTTATTTTCACCAAAGACACCTCAGTGCAGGATAGTTTAGAAATAACTGAGTGAGTGATTCTACATCTATAAAAACATTTACTCTATAGCATTATCACAAATCTAGTCCCACAAAGCCAAACTTTTGACTATCAGCATAACGTCTGGTTCACTTTGCCACTTGTTCTGGGCCACCCACTTAAGGCTGGATTACACTACATGATTTTTGCCCAGCTATACAAGTCTGGACAAGTCGACAATACTGGCGAAAGTCAGAGCTGGTCTGCAGATTTGTGTCGACCGATTTCACAGAAAATCACATAGTGTATGATGGACACACTCTGTTGTTTAGCTTCAGACTCTGATTGCATTCAGTGAGAAGATCAAATATGTTTGATATTTTGAGCCCATTTTAGAACACGGTTTCCATTTGTTATGCGTCTCCTGGCAATGAGGAGTCTCTGCTTGAGGAACAACTCGAGACGTTTGTGTGATTCTCAGTCAGCAAGTGTATGATGCCTAACTTTTTAAAATTTGTTTCTGATTTTAAAAGTCGTGTTGTGTGTTCCAGCCTTTCGGGCTTCAAAGCACCTGACTGGTTTTTATGTTCAGATTTTTTGTTTTTGTTTGTTTGCAAGGGGTATCTGAAATATCACATTAATAGACTACCAGTAGAAAAACAACTATTATTATTAAATATAAAATATTAAAATAAAAAGTATTAACTGCACAGTGACCAAAAACATTGGAGAAATGATCTAAATGTATGCATTAATGTAATAAAATTTTTGTCATTCCAAATACATTTATAAATATAAGGAGCCCATAAAGGGATGGTGTACAAAAAGAAATATGAGATGGGAGGAAAAATTATTTGGCAATGCTTTTGCGTTCTCACGCAAATGTTTTGCGTTCCCTTGGGAAACTTTGCATTCACTCACAAAATGTTTGCGTTCCCCCAAGAAACTTTGCGTTTGCTTGCAAAATGTTTGCGTTCCCCTGAAAAACTTTGCGTTCACTCACAAACGAGCGAACGCAAAGTATCTCGGGGAACGCAAAACATTTGCAAAACGAACGCAAAAGTTTTAGCGAGGGAACGCAAATTATCTCGGGGGAACGCAAAACGTTTGTGAGAGAATGCAAAAGCATTGACTTCTTATTTCTCCTCCCATCTCATATTTTTTTCCACCACCATGTCCCCGCAGGGGCTCCATATAAATACAGTTACATCACAGACTAAGATAGACAGATAAAGTGTAATATATAGTTCTGCTTATGAACGGCTAGTAAACTTGCTACTTTGTGTGTCAAATGAAAAGTTTTGATGAGCTCTTTGCTGAAGAACTAAATCACTGGATTTTTCATTGTATCAGTTGCAAACATGATTTTGTTCTCAGGTGATCTTTTAAAATACTAAACACCAAAGGACTTTTCATACTACACTTAACCCCAGGTTATCGTCGTTCTAACCCTTGCTTTTAACCCCGGTTAAAGGAATGTTTCACACTTGTAATTCAGAAGCGGAGTTAGCACTGCTTTTTACCCGGGGCTATGAAAGACCTGCTCCGGAGCAGAATTAGTGATACTTTTCACTGTTAACCCTGCATTACGGTGCCAAACTTGTACAGTGTGAAACAACGTAGTGTTAGATTGTTATGACCTGAAGCATAGCAACCGACAACCAATCAAGTGCCTCATATTTACATGCTACGGACAGTCGCAGAAACACAACGTATTATATAAACAGAGGGGGAAAATGGCTACAGAAAACACATGAATCGGAGTGAAGGTGATTCATTCTTACCTTTATAGTCCAAAAAGTCCATTCAGTATAAACTTGATATTACAGTCGGCAATGTATAATATGAGTATGTGCAATACTAGAACAGGTTGAGTGTGGAGCAACAGCATGAGAAGAATGACCCAGAGTTCACTACTTCAAGTGTGAAAAGCCCTGAAGTTGCATAAGCCAGCTAATGAGATTAGAGCTGCTGTTTTCTTGTTAGCGTGCAACAAGATCCATGAATTAAACGGTGATATAGGAACCACCAGGGTGTTTTGCTACTTTTGCTAATCTGACACACAAAGTAGGGGCAGTTGTGGCCTAATGGTTAGAGAGTCGGACTTGTAACCCGAAGGTTGTGGGTTCAAGTCTCAGTACCGGCAGGAAATGTAGGTGGGGGGAGTGAATGAACAGCGCTCTCTTCCACTCTCATTACCCACAACTGAGGTGTCCTTGAGCAAGACACCTAACCACCAACGCTCCCCGGGTGCCGCAGCAAAAATGGCTGCCCAGTGGGCTCTGGGTGTGTGTTCAATACTCACTGTGTGTGCGTGTGTGTGTGCGCGCACTTGGATGGGTGAAATGCAGAGCACAAATTCAGAGTATGGGACGCCACACTTGGTCATCTTTTAATCACCTTAACCACTACCTTTTTATGCCTAGTATTGTTTTTCCTCATTAATACAACAATTGAGAGTTGCAATTCTTCCCTATACTGTGCAGACAGAACAGAAGTAAGCAGAAACTGTTGACTGTGGTCAGAATTTCCCTCCATTCACATGTAGTAAGCACTGAGACAACTATTCCTTGAACTTCACAAAGTTTGACAAATCTAGCAACAATTTTTCCTCAGAAATTGCTCTGTAACAGCCTGCGAACTCAAGACTCGACGATCCAATGGCAATACCTCTGTAAATATTTTGTTTTGTTTTACGTTGATTGAGGAAACTTTTTAGATTTTGCTCCATTAATACTGATATATTAACTTTTCAGCACTTATCTTTAGATTTCAATATTGCATTGAAGTTTGGTCCCAGACACACACACAGAGATGATATCGGATCCGCTGACCCTATAGAGGCTCTCCATTAGCACAATCCTGACAAACACCTTCATACACAAACACTTATAATGAGCATGTAGAAGGACAGCAGACTGATGACATCTAGTGGCATATTCACAAACTAAAGAATAATATATACTGTGGCTGCTTGTACTGGACAAAAAAAAAAAAAAAAACCTCACCAATACAAGTAGTTTTGAGTTTGGTGCATTGAACCATAAGACTCCAATATGCAATAGTGGTCTCATTTCTGCAGCGAGACATGCTCAACACTGAGACAGAAGTGCCGAGTCTGACATGTAAGTGTTAAGCTGTTAATCCTGTATAGATGAACCTGTAAATGAATGAATGAATCTGTGTCTCCAGTGAACCCATATGTGGCTAAAGAATCCCATTACAGCAGAGAAAACGCACAGCTGCATTCAGCAATCTATATGATCACCTGGGATTCATATACAGTTTTACTAGGAAGTTTCTAGCCATGTAACAGATTCTAGTTTCTAGCAAACAATACTTGGTAATAGACCTCCCTTTTGGGGGTTTCAATCATTATGTTTAGTTTTTTATATGTTCTTACTTTAGACTTATTTTCCATGCAGTTAAACAATCAGATTACATTAAAATATATTATTTTTCACATATAAATATGGTAACATTTTTTCAACAAGATTCAATTTGTGAATACGAGTTAATTCATTAACTCATTTATTAATCTAGGTTAAGGTTCATTTATATAAAAATACTACTGTTCATTGCTAATTCATGTCCATTCATAATACATTAGCTAATGTAAATTTATACAACTTGAAAATAGTTAAATATATAGTATGTGTAGAAATGCACATAAACAATGATTAATAAATAATGTCCAAGTACTGTTCATGGTAAGATCATAATACCTAATGCAATAACTAATGAATTGAGCTTAACTGTGAAGTGTAACTATATATATATATATATATATATATATATATAAATAAATACACACACACACACACACACACACACACAGTGGGGCAAGAAAAAGTATGTGAACCACTTGCAGAATCTGTGAAAATGTGTAAATTTTAACAAAATAAGAGAGATCATACAAAATGCATGTTATTTTTTATTTAGTACTGTCCTGAGTAAGATATTACACAAAAGATGTTTACATATAATCCATAAGACAAAAAAATAGCTGAATTTATTAAAATGACCCCGTTCAAAAGTTTGTGAACCATTGATTCTTAATACTATGTGTGGTTACCTGGATGATCTACGACTGTTTTTTTGTTTTGTGATGGTTGTTCATGAGTCTCTTGTTTGTCCTGAGCAGTTAAACTGAGCTCTGTTCTTCAGAAAAATCCTCCAGGTCCTGCAGATTCTTCAGTTTTCCACCATCTTTTGCATATTTGAACCCTTTACAACAGTGACTGAATGATTTTGAGATCCGTATTTTCACATGGAGGACAACTGAGGGACTCAAACACAACTATTAAAAAAGGTTCAAACATTCACTGATGCTCCAGAAAAAAACACGATGCATTGAGAGTCGGGGGGTGAAAACTTTTGAACAGGATGAAGAGGTCCAAATTTTTCTTATTTCACTTGAAATCATTTTTTTTCATTTAGTACTGCCCTTCGGAAGCAACAGAAAATACTTGCATGTTTCCCAGAAGACAAATTAAATACAATTTACCTTGATCTTCAAATTCCAAATGTTTTCATCCCCCATCTATTAATGCATCATGTTTTTTTCTGGAGCATCAGTGAATGTTTGAACCTTTTTAAAAAGTTGTGTTTGAGTCCCTCAGTTGTCCTCAGTGTGAAAAGACGGATCTCAAAATCATTCAGTCACTGCTGGAAAGGGTTCAAATATGCAAAAAATGCTGGAAAACTGAAGAATCTGCAGGACCTGGAGATTTTTTCTGAAGATCAGAGCTCAGTTTAACTGCTGTTTAGGACAAACAAGGGACTCATGAACAACCATCACAAAACAAAAAAACAGTCGTAGATCATCCAGGTAACCACACAGAATTAAGAATCAATGGTTCACATACTTATGAATGGGGTTATTTTAATAAATTCAGCTATTTTTTTTTGTCTTGTGGATTATATGTAAACATCTTTTATGTAAAATATCTTACTCAGGACAGTACTAAATAAAAAATAACATGCATTTTGTATTATCTCCCTTATTTTGTTAAAATTATTAATATTTTCACAGATTCTGCAAGTGGTTCACATACTTTTTCTTGCCACCGTATATATATATATATATATATATATATATATATATATATAAAGTTATACATTGTAACCACAAGTATTTGGACATTTAAATTGTCTGAATACCAAGCAAGCAGAATGTAGCACTACTTTTTAGAATTTAAAACACAACAAAATTCCTTTTGGGCTATGATTCTTTAGAATATAAAAAGATATTTTGTTATCTAAAGGCTGGAATGGAATGGAATACACTTTTGTACAGATTTTTGCCATGATTTACAGTCTGGACGAATCAACGCTATTGTCGAAAGTCAGAGCCAGTCTGCAGATATTAGGCAGTCAGAGTTGACATTTCACAGAAAATCATGTAGTGTATTGATGGACACAGACTCTTGATTTTTAGCTTCAAATTTTGATTCCATCCAGATTGAGGTGATCAACCATGTTTGATATTTTGAGCTGATTTTAGAACACACAGTTTTCATTTCACTCTTAAAAATAAGGGTTCCAAAAGGGGTTTTTCTCAGCAATGCCATAGAAGAACCATTTTTGGTTCCCCAAAGAACCTTTCAGTGAACAGTTCTTAAAAGAACCTTTTCTACTACGAAGAACCTTTTATGGAATGGAACGGTTCCATGGATGTTAAAGATTCTTCATGGAACCATTGACGCCAATAAAGAACCTCTATTTTTAAGAGTGTTGTCATGCATCTCCTAGCAATGAGGCATGTTTCTGCATGAGTTTGTTGTGTTTGGAACGACTTAAGTCTGGTATTCGTTTAGTCTATGATGTCCATTTTTAATTTGTAACCATTTACAAGGTGGTCAAGAGTATGATGTCTAGTGTTTTAAAATCTGTTCAGATTTTAAAAGTTGTGTAGTGTATTCCACCATTAACAATGACATTCAGACATTTGTGTGGCTTAAAGGTGCAGTAAGTGATTTCTGAAAACACTGTTGAAAGTGGATCAGACCGAGCAGCACAACACACTTGTAGCCAATCAGCAATAGGGGGCGTGTCCACTCATGATGGGTGAGAGTGAGCCAATCAGCAGTAGGGGGCGTGTCCACTCATGATGGGGAAGGAGAGTGAGCCAATCAGCAGAAGGGGGCGTGTCCACTCATGATGGGAGAGGAGAGTGAGCCAATCAGCAGTAGGGGGTGTGTCCACTCATGATGGAGGAGGAGAGAGAGAGTGAGCAGGAGGGAGATTTAAAAAAAGACTGTAGAAAGAGAGATGGCTGAGAAACATTATAAAAGAGAAAAGCTCAGAGGATTGTCACTGGAAAAAGAAGGGTTATGATCAGGCAAGAGCTTTAAGACCTGCTTTAAAATTAGAAAAGCTTTCCAGCGCTGGAGAGGACGAAGCGGGAAGGCCTCAAAACAGACGCCGAGGTTGAGTTGTTTCTGTTCCATATGTGAATGACAACAAACAGCTTAACAAAGATATGCTGTTGTTGTAATTTTAACTACAGTAAACAGAAGTTTGTCTGGTGCTGCCGGCAACTAACAATCAACTCTTTGTTGTATATACTCTTGTGTACTGTATGTTCATTTTTTTGTTCTTCTTTGTTATTTGTTCGTCCATCACCTTTTTATTTTTTGCGAAACATTATTTTGCTTCGCTTCAGCTATGATAGAGAGACATCCACTCTTGCATTGTGTGTTTGTGCATTTTGGGGGCGGAGCAAAGAAGGGAGGGGTGTGTTTGTTTGGGTTGATTTAAAAAAACATTTCTTAGAAATTGCTTACTGCACCTTTAAGTATCCAAATACTTTTTGATGCCATTGTTTTAAAGAAAGTCGACTGCTGCTCCACTTGGGGAACACTGAATAACAAAAGAAAAAAAAAAAAAAAAGTATGTTTGGCATCCATGTCCCTGCTCACTTATCAGACAGGACAAAGTTTTATACACACTACTAAAGTAAAAAAAACAAAAAAAAAAACAACAACATATTTTTTAAAGGACTTACGACTGATACAGGTTATAGTAATTCATGCACAAGACCCTGTCAGTGTTTCTCAGGAGAATCGTCCTTCACAGCACTTACAGTACCGCACAGACAGCGTTCCTGATGCTGGCTTGAGATCTCAGTAACTCTCCAGGTCCTGGATCAGACCTTCTTGAGACTGAACCTTCAACCTTTGAGTTAGTAGACTGGATCATGAACCATCAGGCTGTGTTTACGTCCACGGTACTAAAAAATAAAATGCCCCGATTGCACAGTACAATAGCAGCAATGTGAAACAGCCAGCAATTCAGAATTTTGGAAATTTATGTCCAAGTTGCTTTTGAGTGAACTTTAATTTGTTTCAGTTAGCCCTTGCTAAGATATTGGTGAATAGGAGAAATTAATAACTAATTTATTAAACTAATATGCCTTTAAAAGACGTTGTATAGCGTTTTCAGCTTTATGCATACCTCATATTTTATATAAACAATAATATTAGTTTTAAATAGTAAATAAATAATATTTAATAAGCAGGAGTTATGCAAAAATTCAAGGAATTTGGCAATGTGGTCTAAAAAGAACAGCACACATCTATAGTCGATGTGCTAAAACGGCAGAAGCAAAAAGCTGTCAAACAAAGGTATGATGCTGGAACTGAGAAAAAAGCAATTACTTCAATTTTAAGATATTCTTCTACAAGACTCAGTGCAGTATGTGAACAGGTGATGTTCTCTTAAAGTGACCCTATTATGATTTTTGAATATTACCTTTCATGCAGTGTGTAATATAGCTGCTTGTGAATGTAAAAGGTCTGCAAAGTTTCAAAGATCAAAGTGCACAACCAATAAAGTTGTTTCCTAGAGGAAAGAATCGATTCTGAACTGCTGAAAGGAAATGTCAGTAATTCCAGTTTCACTTCCTGTTACATGCCTATGTACGAATGTCACAAATTTATGCCAGCCTATGGTCTCCATTGGCATCCTGTGAATGTCTACTTTGACCCTCAAACACTGTAGTTGTAGCTGAGACTGAAAGAGTTTGGTTTGTGTTGACGACATGTCGAGAAGATGCTGTTTTCTGCACTGTGAATCCACTTTGATGCACTTCAAAAGCATGAGACTCAAGCTGGAACTGATACGGTAAAACCGCCACCATTGTTACTGTTCATATCACTGTGCATCAAGTGCTGAGGAAGATCAGATATGAAAATAGTTGTTTCATTTCCGACACGCACTGTAAGTGGTCAACCAATCACAACAGACTGGGTCATCTGACCAATCAGAGCAGAGTAGGCTCTCAGAAAGCAGGGGTTTAGAGAGACTGAATCTTCGGATGAACCGTTTTCAGACTCTTCGAGAAATGAGGTGATGTGCAATGTATATTGAGAAAATTAAAGGGTTAGTTCACTCAAAAATGAAATTTCTGTCATTAATTACTCACCCTCGTGTCGTTCCACATCTGTAAGACCTTCGTTCATCTTCAGAACACAAATTAAGATATTTTTGATGAAATCCGAGAGCTCTCTGACTCGTCCATAGGCAGCAATATAATCAACACTTTCAAGGTCCAGAAAGGTACTAAAGACATTGTTAAAATAGTCAACGTGACTGCAGTGGTTCAACCTTAATGTTATGAAGCGACGAGAATACTTTTTGTGTGCAAAAACAAAACAAAAATGACTTCATTCAACAATTTTTCCTCTTCCCTGTCAGTCTGTTACGCAGCTGGCGCAGTGAACGTTGAAAGTGGTGGTTATATTGCTGTCTATGGACGAGTCATAACTCTCAGATTTCATCAAAAATATCTTAATTTGTGTTCTGAAGGCCTTACAGGTGTGGAACGACATGAAGGTGAGTAATTAATGGCAGAATTTTTATTTTTGGGTGAACTAACCCTTTAACGTGTTTTTTTGACCTGTGATGGAGGTAAACGTATTGTAGGAGACCTCCAAAACAAAATTAGGAACCTTTAAAATAGCATAATAAGCGCACTTTAAGTCACTCACTGGTGTGAAAGCACTGAAATGTCTTGACTAAAAGTTTGTGAACCTGATTTCCTGTAGGCTGGTTTAAAAAACGGGCTGAGTTAGGGTGTGTTCACACTTGTAGTTTGATTCGCTTGGTTCGTTTGGTCCAGACCCAAAAAAAATTAGTGCCGGTCCGCTTAGCATTCACATCAGCTTTTTTAACACCGAACCTAATGACGTATATATCCTTTTATGATGTATAATTCGGGACGGAACTTACCGAACATCCAAAACAATGTTGTGTGCTGGGCTAAATGCACTCGTTGCATGTGCATAGCCTGCATATGATGGTATTTTGTACAACTGAGAAGATGTGAAGAGCTTAAAAAAATGTGTAAAGGAGTCAAAACAGTGGCATAAATTCCTTCGTCACACACACAACGAAGATCTGCTGCGAGAAGACGAGGTTCTGAAGCCTGTACTGAACTGTGTTGGGCAACATCGTGACTAAAAACAGGTATGCTTGAGCATTCTTTCCTATGTAGGGTTGCATCTTGTGACATCATGTCCTGTTTTTGGTTTGTTTACATGTCTTTGGTTTGTGCTGCGTTCATATTTCATTCTAACTGCACCAGAGTTCGTTTTCAGTGGTCTCCATCTTTTCAGCGGTCTCGGTCCACTTGGGTTCCACCAGGGTTCAGATGGCAGCTTCACATATTACCGTACTAACAGAGCAATCGCACCAGGGTTCGTTTTAATGGAACCAAACCTGACAAGTGTGAACACACCTTCAGACTCATGAACACTGGATTCAGCACCGAGCTGAGCAAGATATCAATGTGCATTAAGTAAAAAAAATTCTATTAATCTGCTAAAACATAAGTCCCCGGTTTCACAGACAAGGCTTAAGCCTAGTCCCAGACTTAAACACATGTTTGAGCTGTTTTAACTGAAAGCAACTTGCACTGACAATATATCAATGCCATTGTTTTGTCTTAAGATGCACACCAGTAATGTTTTTCTAAGGCGCATTTATAAAAGCTACTTAAATGTCCTAACTGAACAAAGACCTAATCCTGGCTTAATCTAAGCCCTTTCCGTGAAACCAGGCCAAGAAATAAAAGAGAAATATTCAAATTTTTACGAGCATTTTTTTTAAACGAATATGTCGTATGTCTTATCACTGCAAAAAAATAAATAAATAAATAAAAAAAATAATGTAATTTTAACTGTAAATATTGTAAAAATGCTACAGGAAAAAAAAAAACCTGTTAACAGCAAGTTCCCTGTGGGAAAAACTGTAAAAGATCTAACCGGAAATTTCATGTAATTTTACAGTAAAATACTGAAAAGTTTTTAGAAGTAAAAAAAAAAAAAAAGTCAACTTACAGACCTTATGTAGCCCCGCCCCTTTTCAGCACTGCGCTCGTTGCGTTCTGTCTTCCGGTTTGTATTTCCACAGCATGAAGGTAAGATCTTACGGATTTATGAATGAAATGCTCATTTTAAAATCTTCCCGGTCTACTGACATTTGTTATGACATCTGCTTCAAACATTACAATGCTCATGATAACTTTCTTTAATTCTACAATAAGTAAATCCATTTCACCAGCTAATTACTCTTCGACAGCGATGCCATACAAATATACAGAGCTACCGCAAAAACGGAAGTTCAAACGCAAAATTCTGAAGATGGCTGTGCGCTTGTTTTTCTGGTGCATAAGGTTTATAATTTACAGTGAAAACTGTAAACTGACATTCCCAGAATGTCATTCCCATTCCCAGTGTAGGTATTCCGTTTAAATAATTATTATTGTTTCTTAACAGTTTTTGTCGGTTATGTACATTTGGGTTTTTTGTTACTACTGTTGTCTAATGAATGTTTATTGCATTATTTTAGAGTCATGCGTGTTACAATGATGGTGTTTTGTGTTTGTGAGAATGACCCTGTGCACCTTCTGTATACGCTTCAGCTTGTGGGAAAGATGAACTGATTATTTTACCACCTGCATTATGATGGTGGTTGTCAGTATGCGTTAAAGGTACAAAACAGATTTTAATAGCAGTGTGCCTTGTTGGATTTATTGGTTTAAAATGCAATTTTCTTGTTTACAGGTTGTTCTGTAAATATGTCTTCATTTTTACTGTATTGTTTTTTTATAGTTTTTTTATAACCACAGCTGCCAAGTTTTGTTTGTTGTTGTTGTAAAAACAACAGGATTTTCTTTTTTTTTGCAGTGATCAAATGGTTGACTACAGGACCATATGTTAGCATTGAGCTCTGCCCTCAACACAGGGATCACTGACAGTGTAACATCAAACAGAAAAACAGCCCTTCAACATGTGGAGACATCAGGGCAGATGAACTGATGTTTTTAATCAGTCATTTAGCAAATATGAGGAACTAATGAATCATATCAGGAGTAATAAAGTGAATGATTGTCAATGCTGTTTCTTCCAGAGCAGAGAAAAGATTTACATTTGAAATGGCAAGTTTTGGATTAAAATATTTAACGGTGGACTTCAGCTATTAAAAGTGACTTTAAACATACAAAAAATACAGGAAACAGACTAAATTAAATGAGTGTTTGTTCTTTTAATCTGTGTCATGCTGCTGATTACCACAGAGGCGTTTTGACTCATCCCTCAGTTTATAAAAACAAGGACAAACCATGTTTACAGTAAATCACATGTACCCTGATGTCGTCTTGTCTCACAGATTTCCATTTAAAGAGCATAATTGTAAAAATGTTTTATTTGTTTCTATAAAGTGAGAGAACAAGTAAAATAGATGATGTAAGTGACATATGTGGTAATCAACACCACGATGCTGATGATTAACAAGTTCAGATTATAAATAATCTGGATGAGTCACATTGTTTGATTTTTTTTATTTATTTTTATCTAATGCAATGAAATTTTTAAGTGATACTAAAGTGTCAATCCTTTTTACGGCCACTGTAAAAAAAATAAATAAAAATAAATAAATAAATAAATAAATATATGCGTAGATGTATATATGCGTAGATAAAATCAGAACAGAATGAATCTGCTGTCAAATTAGATGTGGTAAGGCCATAAAAAAGTTTATTAGTATTAAACATTTAAATCACATGCCTTACCCATGGTAAAATCATGAGTAAGGATTGATTTAAAAAAAAAAAAAAAAAAATCAAATTCTATTAAATTCTGACCTCTTTAAGTGTATATTAAAAAATAAACATGCATAAATTGCATAAGAACAGAATGAATCTGCAGTCAAATTACATAAATGCGTTAAGAGAATTAAAAAAAGTTTTAGTATTAAACATTTAATCGGATGCATTTTAATAAATGTTGCTTTGCATGCCTTACCTATGGTAAAATCAGTGTATTGACTTCTTTATTCACTTCTATATATGCAGGATGCATACTGCGCAAATTTTCTATATGAAGATAATACCTGCTAAATTAAGTCAGCATGCACTATACAACCAAACCAGCTGCATGGACAACTGTATTCCAGGAACATCAACTGTGAACAACCATCTCTTTCTTGAATCCTAATTTTATTAGGCTACCAAAGACAAGATATTTTAACATAATATAACATGCGAGGTTTATATTGCTTGTTTCACATACTAAAAAGAAAAAAGCAAAAAGTATGCAGTTCTGCTAGAATCCTATTCCGAACATCGTCTAGACTTACACCATGCTTCTAAGTCGACACTTGCGGATTTTGAATTTGTCAGATAATCAAAGTTAAGACTACATTTTTTTAATAGCTTGGCGCAAAAGATGTTTTCTGTCATTTTACAGAAATCACACTCTACAAAATGCTGGGTTGTTTCAACCCATGTTTGGGTCAAATATACAAACCCAACCATTGGTTTGCATGTCAAAATAATCAGCACAAAATCGTATTTTGTGTAGGGAGTACGAAAAGCGCAACAAAATGGCCATTAAGCGTGGCCTAAAATCAGCGGATGAACCAAAGTAAAAGACAATTTCACCTTACCAAATCTCTGGTTCCTTCGAGGAAAGAGAGCAGACGGTCCAGAATATCCTGGTTGCTCGACCAAAATGATTCCAGCCGATTCCGATCAATCACCATTTGGTGATGCTGTATCATGAAAGACTCTGTCCACAGGTACAAGGCCATCACTGCAGTAGATCAGCAGAAATAAGGCCTCATCTCTCCGATCTACATTTGTTATTGCTGCCGTCATGACAACGAGGTGTACGCATTTCATACACAGATTTGAATCGGACTGGCTGAACAATGAAAACGTTATTTAAAACTCTGCAATGCATTGCAATGTTCAAAAGTGGAAAAATCCAATCATTTCACTAAACTGAATTAGAGCAACTGTGAAACTTCATTCAACCTGGCATGAAGCCATTACCTTTCCGTGTGTATGTGGCTGAGTGAAGTTCAGGGCCCTGGAATCAGCTACCAACTACTGTACTGGAATCAATGACCGTTTACCTTCCCAGCACTGGAGTTCTTCATAGAACCGCAAAGCAGAAGGAGATCCAAAATCCAGCACCTCCACTGAGAGTCCACTGGAGAATATTGATGATTTCATTCCATTCAAACTCTCAAAACCTATTCACCGACGCGTAATTTCATATGCACCGTCATTAGTTTGAACAGAGCTCTTCTGGACTGTTTGATGAATATGAACATTAGATTATGTGAAGAAATTTTTTGGTATGTTTGCCTTAACAACTGATTCAAATCACCAAAAGCTCCATGAACTGATGTTAGACAAACTGTGAGCTGCTGTTGGACTAGAAATAAGAGCCACTGGTTTATGCGATTGTTTAACGAAGCTTGAACAAAGGTTTATTTTTACTAACCAAGCTGTTTTTAAACTATAGCTTAATATCTGTAGAAAATCTGCATTTAATATCATCTGCTTAACTTCTTTGAAAACCACACACCAGACTGAGGTTACCAGTGAAAAACCATTGGGTAACTTCACCACTGTTGCATTCGTACAAGTATCAAAACTATTAGTTAAACTATATTTCTCAGTAGCATGGTAGTAGTGTACCAATCTGAGATCATGTAGCTTTTCAATACTGAAGGCCTCTTAACAATTAAAGGGTTAGTTCACCAAAAAAATGATAATTATCCCATGATTTACTCACCCTCAAGCCATCCTAGGTGTATATGACTTTCTTCTTTCAGCCAAACACAATCGGAGTTATATTAAAAAATATCCTGGCTCTTCCCAGCTTTATAATGGGAGTGAACAGTAACCGCGATTATGAAGCCCAAAAAAGCACCTCCATCCATCATTAAGAAGTAATCCATATGGCTCCAGGGGGTTAATAAAGGCCTTCCGAAGCGAAGCGGTGGGTTTGTGTAAGAAAATATCCATATTTATAACTTTATAGACTAGAATCACTTAACCCTTTAAGTCACGACACTACAGGCAAAACCATTGTTTTTTTTCAACTATTTTGCTTCCATAATGTCTTCTTTCAGACTAGTAGAAAGAAAACATCCAAACTACACATTTAAGCGTTTATTTATTAGTGTCTGTAGATTTTAATTACAATACATATCTTTAAAGGCCGTTTTCTCAAAATTAGTTTTTCCCTCCTGCACCAAGCCAGAAATCTCCACTTCAGCAGCACATACTTTAATTTTATTCCTATCTCTATTCTGAAGATTTTACAGTCCCAGAATGTCATTGGCCTGATTAACAGAACATTTTATTCACTGTAGACATGATAGCCCTATTATGTCATATGAACTTATTTCTTCTCTTTAACTCCAAATGTCATGGCAAGATTTGGATTTTGAACTCAAGTTTATAAGTTTTCAAAAGAAATCCATTGACTTGACTATTTGTTAGCTGAAACAAAGACTATCTTCAAGTTGAGTTTATTCTTGTTTAGTTAAGTCTAATCAGGACTAGCAAAATCAATTTGTGAACTAATAATTTAATGAACACGTTCAATGAATCAGTCAAACCAGTCAGTATCAGTCAGTTTGCGAATCACTGAATCTGTCAAACAACTCGCTCGCTCACTGACTGACTGAACTGGTCATAGTGATTCAGGGGTTAAAAGGATAGTTCACCCAAAAATGAAAATTGTCATTTACTCACCCTCAAGTTGTTCCAAACCTGTATAAATGTCTTTGTTCTGCTGTACACATAGGAAGATATTTGGAAGAATGTTTGTAACCAAGCAGATCTCGCCCCTCATTGACTACCATAGTAGGGAAAAAATACTATGGTAGTCAACGGGGGGCGAGATCTACTTGGTTACAAACATTCTTCCAAATATCTTCCTATGTGTACAGCAGAACAAAGACATTTATACAGGTTTGGAACAACTTGAGGGTGAGTAAATGATGACAATTTTCATTTTTGGGTGAACTATCCCTTTAACAACTCGGTGAAATGGCGACAAGACATTTCAGAGAACTGGATGATGCGCAAACATAACTCCAAACCTACAAATGCATTCAAATATTTGCCAATAACGAAGTTCATTAGGTTCAACAAGGTGTACAAGCTTCTATTGTTACTCGCTACAGGTTACGTTTTAAATTTGTACCTTTTTCAGAGTTGTTTTTCCCTGTACGTTTTCCATTTTCTTAATTTCCCGACTCCAGACTCTCATGCGGACAAGTAATGAAGTTGTACTTTTTTGGAGATGTTTTTTGTGTCCGAATACACCCACTAAAACAAGTAATAGCTTTTAATATTTTACACATCACTAACAAAAACTCCTGAAATAGCTTCAGTGCAGCACATAGTTTAGTCATGTAGCTTGTAGTGAAGTTAGATACATGTTTCTAATGATGAAAATATTTAAAATGATACTATTAGACACTACTAGTAGGTTTCCACCTATGCAATGTTTACAATTACTAATTCAAACATCTTTTTCTACAATAGAAATAGAAATAGAATGGTATATCATATTAAGACGACTGCCTATGATTGATTCTCCTTGTGTTCCCTGAACCCACCTGTTGTCCTCTTTTGGTTTTCCCAGCAATTGTTCTTCTGCCTTCTGTCTAAATCCACCAGTGATGCACCAAAAGTCTGGTTTCCCTTTAAAGTGATTCCTAAACCCCTGGTTCCTGGCCACCTCTGAGCTTCAGTGTGTTATGGAGTGCAAGCATGTGAGGTGCCAGTGAACATCATTTGTAGATACAGCATAGAACAGTAAACTATTTTAACAGTTTCTATTGGTCTTCAGCCACCTTAACAGAAAACACCCCATGTACCGAATTGTGCTGTGCATCATGTATATTCTTTACAAAGAAATGCTATAAAATTCCATCTAATGCAGAAGTTTATTTATTTATAAGGCACTTCTGATAGAGCCCCACTTTGTGTGTGTACCATTTTATATAGCAACTAAACAATGGGAATGAAAACATGCAGAAAATATTTATGCTAACTGTACAAGAATGATAGTCGTTTAATGTTGGCAAGCTATCTGGATGAATTACTGTAATACTTAATACTTTTTGTCAAGAAATGATGTCAAGGTCACAAGAAATAAGTCATGACTGAGAAAAGACAAAAATTAATAATGCATAGCCTCTTTGTGCTGTGCTACTGTATTGTTCGCTGACGCCGTCCTTTTCTCGCAAACATTTTTGGGTCAAATCAGAAGTCGGAAGATTATATTTACTAAAAAAGGAGTGAGTTTTTGATCGAGTATTATCTTCTGGTGCATCTTTAAGTAGCAATCCAAGTAACAAAACATTTGTAATCCACAGAGTATGAAGTAGGTACACGTATTCGTACTGAAAGTTACCGTACCGCTACACCCCAAACGGTTTGGTACATATGTGTGTCGAAAGAATACAGTGTTGTTTTAATTACTGCAAGTGCAGAATTTCTCTGTGTGCCGAACGGAAATTCAAACTCCCCCTAGGACGGGTCAATATTGTTTATATCGATATACTTTGAAACACATCTGAAAAATAAAGGACACAGTGTGAGCTGCTGCCGGATAAGTGCACAATCCAAGTTGTCTTACATGAGATGTGCTTTATATTACATGCTTCAAACTAAATCAAACCTGTGTGGCTTGCCCTACTGTCCAGATGCATGTGTTGTTTAATGCGTTTGAGACGTGTTTTCCTCAACTTTCATCTTACGGTTGTATACTTACCTGTAAATGTTACAAATTCACGCAAGTATTTCCATTTCACGTAAAGGATTATTTTGACAGCAAGCGAGTCTAAGTTTATCTTCGCAGACGAGTGCCACATGCACGTCAAATAGACAGCAGATTTGAAACATTTCGCACGCAAAAATCAAAGCACTTCAAATCTCTTCCCCCAATTACAACAGCTCCATAAATGGCAGTGTATGTTGCTGTCGGTTGCAGCAATATTGACAGACTTTTTTTTTTTTTTTTTAAGAACAGACATGGTTTGTTCAGTAAACCACTGTTTAATAAATAAAAAAAAAAAACATGGTTTGTTTTTACCCCATGCTGTACTAAAAACATACCAAACCGTGACTGACTGGCATGTACCGAACCATCATTTTTGTGTACTGTCACACTCCTAGTAGAGCTGCACGACTGTGGATAAATTGAGAATCACAATTTTTTTTTGCTTAAAATAGAGACCACAATTTTTCTACAATTCTGAATAGACATATAGCACAATAACACGTAATTTACTAGAGGTTCTGACAAAATGTTAATTACTGCCGTCTTTTAAGAAAAATGTTTAGTTCATTTGAATGAATTTTTATATAAAAACAGTTGTTTAAATCATGGAGCCCCGCACATGACATGCAGGAGAAAAAAAAAAAAAAAAAAAGTAAATCGTGCCCACAATTTACTATTTCGTTCCCTCGATTTGCTAAATCGTGTGCATGATTTACTAATTCGTTCCCTCGATTTACAAATCGTGTGCATGATTTAGCAAATCAAGTGAATGAATTAGTAAATCGTGCACATGATTTAGCCTACTATTTTTTTCCTGCATGTCATGTGTGGGGCTCCATGTTAAATGAATGATTCAAGGACAAATAATTTTTTTTAACAGTCACTTGTAGCCACCTACTGGTGTAACAATGTAATTGATACAATCTTTATTTGAAGTGTCAAGTTTCTTTCAAAAAGTGATTTCCTTTATGTTGATAGAAATACGCTACCGTAGACATCAGTGTTTATATCTGAAGTATAATCTTTTATCCCAGTGCTTCTGTGATAATTTGAATGATTGTAACACAAATAATGATACTGTGTGGTAAAGCGGTTTCATACCTATATGTAACAACTGCAAACGCAGATTTGAATCGCTGTGATCGTCCTTTCCAAAGGTTTAATAGACATAGCCGAATCGTTATTTAGGAATAAGATCTGTGGGAGCTTGAATCGAGATCGCGATCTCGTAACGATTAATCGTGCAGCTCTAACTCCTAGTATGAAGTAAGGCTGCCCCCGACTAAAGATCTTCCTAGTTGACTGTTAGTCATTCATTTAAGCCATTAGTCGATTAGTCGGGCATTTAAAATATAAATTAAGCACGTGTATAAAGCTTGCCACACCAACATCGGCAGTGAACTTCTCTGAGATCAGAAAGCAAAAAAAATTGATAACCTATAATAACAGCCTTCTCTTAAAAATTTAATATTTTTAAAATGTAGGACATAAATATAAATTATAAACACGAATAAACAGAGCAAACTGAAACATGTAAAAGAGAAATATCAGGCGGACGGACAAGGATCGTTTAATGCACGTTTGCTTCCCACACTTTGGATTTTCTGGATTACCGCATGGACCAGAGCAGTGTTGAAGATCTGTCACTGCGTGGAGTTTTATACATGTGACAAACCATCTAATTAAAATGTAGCCGACCAAGCCTCTTCTCATCGACTAACATTTAGTAGACTATTAGGGGGCAGCCCTATTATCAAGTCTTCAAAAGTTTCTTAAAAAGCAACCTGGTCCATCTAAAACACATATGACAGATTTAGAGGAGTGTTTGCAACATGTCAACCATTATTGATTTGCTTAATACGGAAACAAATTTATGCAAAATCAGCTCTAGTATAGAACAGTAGTGAGACACTGACTGTGTTTTGACAAAAACTGTCATTGAAAGCAATGTTGCTGAAACACGGAAAGAAAACTAGACAGTCATGACACTAACCTTGCTTTATTTTGTGCTCTGTGGCTCTTCATTTGCCAGAAATGATGGCAACCATGCACCAGTAAACCGTCAGTGCAAAGCAAAGAACACACAAACATTGTTTGCCTCCCATATGCCAAAGGCGTGACAAAACGAGAGCAGAAAAGTTGAACGAGACGCCTAACACCCTTGAGGAGTTCTGTAGGAAACCCCTCGTATTTTACCTGTGATACCGACGGTAGTGCAGCTCCATCTTCCTGTTTTCCTTCAGGTCCTTCTGTTACTGGCACAGCCAGCTTGGCCACAGCACTTCTCCACTCTAAAGATCAAATTAAAGTCATTTTAAAAACAAATGTTACCTACATTGTCCTTTGACATTAGGCAATAAACATAATAATAAAATTAAACCATGTACTAGAAGCTGTACATGTAAAGAAAGGTCATATGGGGGTGTTTACCTGATTTGAGCGTTTCAGAGTCAAGCATGCCTCCTTCTTGAAGACTGAGAATATCATCAGGTTTCACTTTTTCCCAGGGGACATAAGTGACGCCCCGCTCCACATCCCAGTACTTCTTCAAGTCCGTCTTTATGCCCTTATTCAATGCCCATGCGATCTGATCAAGGACAACAAGTCAAACAACTGCCCACACATAGATTCAAAACAAGCATGTGGTGCTACTACACATACAAACATGAGATCTGGGAAAATCAATCAAGTAACGCAAGTAATCCAACAACAAACGCAAAGACTATTGCATGGTTGACATTTAAAGAATGGATTTGTGCTTTTGGAAGTGTATTCATAGAAAATAGGGCTGGGCGATACAGCTAAAAAAATTATCACGATATAATGTTTCATATTGATCGGTATCGATAATTATTGAAAAAACTTTAGCAGAAAAAAAATGTTTGAATTTAACCAATGCATTTTTAATTAAGGCAAACAACAAATAACTTTTAAAACAAAGCAAAATAAAATTTAAACAAATCTTTCTAATATTTTATATGAAGATTAAATAAATAAGTGTTAAAGAAACTTAGAGCTGCACAATTTTGTATAAATTGAGAAACGTTTTTGTTTGTTTCAAACCGAGATCACAATTCTGAATGACAACTAAACGAAAAAAAACATGTAATTTACTAGAGGTTCTGACAAAATATTAATTGCTGCAGTCTGTTTTAAAATTTTAAATATATTTGAATTAATTATTATTTTTTTTAAATCTGTTTGGATGTATGATTTAATGGCTCACACATAAATACTCTTGTTTCATTACTGGATGAATCAGTGTATTTGAAAGAATCTGTTGAATGAAGATTCAACGTCAGTTTTCATATGTTTGTGTGTTCTGATCTCACGTGGCGATTGCTCAACTGAACTCCACAGCAACTTTTTTGCATGTCACTCACAGCGCGTCTGTTTGTGATCCAGGGACGAAGAGTTGTTCATGCAACCGAACTTCATGTCTGTTTACATTTTAATGCATTTAAGTGAAACTATATCGAGAGTTATATCAAACATTTTTTATACTGTTATCGATTAAGACGTACCGTCGATAAATATCGATACCGTTTTATCGCCCAGGCCTAATAGAAAAATCATTAGAAAAATTTTCTTCTTACCCAATAAATTACTTATGTGAGAAGAAAGAGTGCAGTGATGTGAGACATAAAACTAGCTAAGCTAGGCAGGTCAATTATACAAATCAGTGTCATTATACAAATATATTGAATGCCAGAATGAAGTATTAATAATTACGTGTTGTTTCCTAACTTTTGTTTAAAGGAGGACCTATTAGGCTTTTTTCCATGTTTATCTTTCTTTAGTGTGTAATGTTGCTGTTTGAGCATGTAAAAGCTCTGCAAAGTTACAAAGTCCCTCCAGCGGAGGGATCTCTATATCAGTGTCACTGTTTCTGAACTCCCTGAAACTTCTCCATTGTAGTCTTGAGTTTTCTTCTGGGAACAAACATGTCACAATATTCCTCATTTAAATAATTCTCGCCCAAGGCATATGCAGAATAAAGGGATGGGGCCTGGTTGAGTTAGTTAGTAGTGTGTTGAAACATGCAGTTATGGTAAGTGGTGGGACATTTCCCAAACACACTGGAAGCGGTTGACCAATCACAACACACTGATCCAGAAGGAGGGGCTTCATAGAGACAAACTAAACAGAGCGTTACTGACAGACTGGGAAGAGAGGAGCTGCAACAATGTCAACTATGGGAAAAAATAATGTGTTTTGTGAACATTCAAGCATGAAAACCTATTCTAGTAGACCCCAAAAACAAAACCAAGACTTTGTAAAAGGGAATAATATGGCCTCTTTAAAAAAAAAAAAAACCTATCATTGTATACTATAAATATTGTTGGTTCTGTGATGACCTGCTTGTTATGTTCCTGGTTTGGATAAAAGCGGATACTAAATGTATTCAAGAGAGTCATATAAGAAGTAATAACAACCCTGACCAGGCATCTTAACCCAAAAACACTGTTGACAGGAAGAAAAGGTTGGTCACGGTACCTTAATGGTTTTCTGGTTGACTTTAACAGCCCCTCTGCTGAGTTTGTTCAGGGCTGTGTAGGCATCCTGTCTGTGCACCATGACGATGTAGGCACAACCTCTGGGAGGAATCATCTACACAGGATCAAAGACAGTATATTTAATAAAAAACATGTTAAATAGTGTTAAAAAGTAACCACAAATAAGCAATGGAATTAATTTAAAAAAAAAAAAAAAAAAAAATCAATCAATTCACATTTGAATCTGTATTCCTGTAAGCCAAATTTCCATTGCGGAGGAGATGCAAATTGTACCTGTAGGCTTTACATACAGGATCTGTTCCGAAATCTAGTAAGCAGCCTTGCTGTCTAAACAGACAACTGCATCCTAACTGAAATGAAACCTTATGAGAGACCTATTTTAATGTGCTGCGTAACACAAGAATGAACCTCATTGGTTCTTGCTGAAGCTCAAACGTGCTGCGTAACACACGAGAATGAACCTCATTGGTTCTCGCACGCAAACATGCTTGAGCTATGGTTTTGTTGAGTTGATGAATGTTTATAAAAGCCTAAATTCAATCTGTTCATCATATGGAGTGATCGTGTCTCTTCAGAAAATTTTAACTAAACCACTCAATTCATATGGATTAGTTTTACAATCTCTTTATGAACTTTTTGAAGCTTTAAAGTGGTAGTTGTGTAGCTGTCAATGGAGGGACAGAAATCTCTCAGATTTCATCAACAATATCTTAGTGTTCCAAAGATGAACAAAAGTCTTACGGGTTTGGAATGACATGAGGGTGAGTAATTAATTGACAGAAATTTTGGGTGAACAGATTTTTGGGTGAACTATTACTATTACTACTCTTCAACACTTTTTAATGTCTTCGATAGAAGTCTCTTCTGCTCAGCAAAGCTACATTTATTTGATTAAAAATACAGTTAACAGTATTGTGAAATATTGATACAATTTAAAATATAATCACATGAACCTTCAGATATTCTAATATGCTGATCATCAATATTGAAAACAGTTGTGCTGCTTCATATTTTTGTAGAAACAGTGATAAATATTTTTAGGATTCCTTGATGAATAGAAAGTTCAAAAGAACAGCATTTATTTTACATAGAAATGATTTTTAACATTATAACATATTTACTGTCACTTCTGATCAGTGTGATTCATCCTTGCTGTATAAAAGTATTCAATTCTTAAAAAATAAAAAGCTTACTGAGCCCAAACTTTTGAACGGTACTTTACATTGATTGATCTATACATACATTGATGGACTCGATCTGTCCGAACTCCTCCATCAGACTCATGATGTCCTGCTGTTGAGTCTTTTTGTCCAGCTGTCCGATCCATAATGTAGTACTACACACTGCAACAGACAAAAACACGAAAACAACAGATCAGAACAATAACAATAAATTGACAATTAAAATTTACAATCAGTGCTAAAAAAAATAGCTATTAAATCTACAGTACATTCTATTTCATGTTTACAAAAATTGTAGCAAGACTTCATTGTATTAGGAAACAACTATAACGTATGGTGGCAGTCTCACCGCTGAGAGTTTCTTTCTTGACGGGCGGAAGTCCTTTCTGTCGCCGCTCTCGCTCTTTCTCCCTGTCTCTCTTCTCCTCTGAGCGCGGCCGTGGTGAGCGTCCTCGACGCTCTCTGGATCGGGAGCGATGATGCCTCGAGCGTTCTCGGCGGGAACGTGAACCGGAGCGCGATCTGCGTGAGTGTGATGACGATCGTCTCCGTGGGGACCTGGAAAGACACAACATTTGAAATTAAACTAACAACCCTCTACGCACACCTTGACAATAGTCGCCATTGGCTAGCATGCGCTTAAATATACCGAACGCACGCAACAAATATTAAATAAAGCAGCATGTGAAATTGCATCATTAATGTAATTTACGTAACAGTTAGATGATACTGGGAGTCGGGAGTTTATCACACTGAGCATCTACAAAGGCACAAGCACCTGTAACCCTCGTAGGCGGAAATTTCTATTTTAACCCTTTAACATGATTTTGCTTCTCTGTTTGCAATCAGATCATTTTAGGCTGCTAAACTCAGGAAAGTTTTCAGTCCAATGATCTAGTAAGTGAATTCATTCAAACCATCAGTCCAAAACAGCTCTAATGTAAAGAAAACCAGGCTGATTACATCAGAGATGGCAGAGAGAATAGAGACTCGTGTTACGTTTTCAGTGAATTATTCATTCCAGTGTGTTTCGCTTTAAAACACAAGCTCTGTCATATTCTGTTTCTGAAGAGCATCAGCCCTCACGCATCGGGTTGTTGAAATACAGACTGAACGTCAAAATATCCCACCGCTGTATGGCCAGATGATACGCAAACTACATTTTTCCGCTGGATAAAGCAAACCAGTGTCTCGCTAGTAAAGTTTTAATGTGAACTGTAATCAAAGTAAAGATGATTGCGGTGACGCGCACGCGTCAATCCGTTATTATTGATTTGCAAACAAACCGTGTATGTGCGCTCTCGATGCACTGATCGCACACTGTATTTGTGCGCCGACGCTTTTCAGTACATTCATGTTTCCACACAAATTCAGGATAATGTTTTTATCTGTCATGTGTATGTTGCTGTGTTCAGTAATTCTGAATGGATCCGTGTACTGTAGTATGTAGGACTGCTCGAGTAACCAGCAAAATACCAGAAGTGGCGATTTCCACGATTGAGAATCCATAAAACGCATTATTAGACCGTTTTCTAAGGCTGCACGATATTAAACCCATTTAAAAATCATAATAAAGCATAATGCTATTGTGAATTTACAAAGGCTGTGATTCAATTAATAAATGTATGTGCTGCAGGTTTAATATACAGTATCTCACAAAAGTGAGTACACCCCTCACATTTCAGCAACCATTTTATTATATGTTCTCAAGAGACAATACTATAGAAATGAAAATTGGATATACTTTAGAGTAGTCAATGTGCAGCTTGTATAGCAGTATAGATTTACTGTCCTCTGAAAATAACTCAATATACAGGCATTGTTGTCTAAATAACTGGCAACAAAAGTGAGTACACCCTAAGTAAACCTGTCAAAACTGTGACCAAAGTGTCAATATTTTGTGTGAGCACCACTGTTATCTAACACTGCCTTAATCCTCCTGGGCATGGAATTCACCAGAGCTGCACAGGTTGTTGCTGGGATCCTCTTCCACTCCTCCATAATGACATCACGGAGCTGCTGGATGTTAGACACATGGCGCTTCTCCACCTTCCGCTTGAGGATGCCCCACAGGTGCTCAATAGGGTTCAGGTTTGGAGACATACTTGGCCACTCCATCACCTCCAGCTTCCTCAGCAAGGCAGTTGTCATCTTGGCGGTGTGTTTAGGGTCGTTTTCATGTTGGAAAACTGCCGTTCGGCCCAGTTTCTGAAGGGAGGGCATCATGTTCTGCTTCAGAATGTCACAGTACATGTTGGAATCCATGTTTCCCCTCAATGAAGCTCAACTCCCCAGTACCAGCAGCACTCATGCAGCCCCAGACCATGATGCCACCACCACCATGCTTGACTGTAGGCAAGACACAATTTTCTTGGTACTTCTCACCAGGGCGTCGCCACACATGCTGGACACCATCTGAGCCAAACAAGTTTACAAGTTTCATGCTCTTGGACAGGTTGTCTTCAGAAAACTGTTTGCGGGCTTTCTTGTGAGCCAGCTTCAGAAGAGGCTTCCTTCTAGGACGACGGCCATGCAAACGGACTTGTTGCAGTGTGCGGCGTATGGTCTGAGCACTGACAAGCTGACCTTCCGCTTCTGCAACCTCTAAAGCAATGCTGGCAGCACTCATGCGTCTGTTTTTTGAAGCCAGCTTCTGCACCTGACACACAGCACAAGGTCTGGAACCCGTCTTGGAAAACCTCTCTCTATGACCCTGGCCACTGTACTGTAACTCAGTTTCATGGTGTTACCGATCTTCTTATAGCCTAGGCCATCTTTGTGGAGAGCAACAATTCTAATTCTCAAATCCTCAGAGAGTTCTTTGCCATGAGGTGCCATGTTGAACATCCACTGGTCAGTATGAGAGAACTGTACTCAAAGCACCAAATTTTAACTGCTCTAATACAAGATACACAAATATGTATGGTCCTATCAAGCAGACAAAAACTTGAACATGATGAATAGGACATGCGGCTTTGCATGGTTAAATGACGTACAGCTGTTATCACTTAGGGTGCACTCACTTTTGTTGCCAGCTATTTAGACAATAATGGCTGTATATTGAGTTATTTTCAGAGGACAGTAAATCTATACTGCTATACAAGCTGCACATTGACTACTCTAAAATATATCCAAGTTTCATTTCTATAGTATTGTCCCTTTCTAAAATGATTGCTGAAATGTGAGTGGTGTACTCACTTTTGTGAGATACTGTATATGTGCTGTAATTATTAACATGCGTGTAGGTTATCTATGCATCTCAGAGCAGCTCCATTCACAGTAAATGCAGCTCCACACAAACAGTTATCATTTACATTAGTAAAGCATCTCAAACTCCATCACTACATATGCTGTGAGTTTGGATTGCTTTTAACATTCATCTGGAAACGCAATGTGTGGCATTTCATCAGATTTGTAAGGTAAGTCATGTATAAACCTACACAAATGCAGAAGAATATATCAGTATGTTTCTAAATGTGCTAACTGCTCAATCGCGATTTTAAAATAAAAGTTTAAGCCCTTGTTTAAGTCCACATGTTCTTGTTCAAGAAATTACACTGGTTGTAGTAAAGAAATTGCCAAATATTAAAGATTAAGTGGACATTTGTAATAAATGTTATAAGCCAATATTAAACAAGGATTGGATCGCATAGTTAAGTGTAAAAACAATCGTCAGGCCGCTGGCGCCCTCTGCAGGCATTTGTTATAATACATAAAGTACATTAGTTTTATTGTTTACAATACATTATGTATTTTGACAGTTTTGCTCAATAAAACCATATGATTACTTGTTTTTTTTATACTTGAATCAATTATTATTGTGTTATTGATAATATACATGTTATTTAAGCCATATGTGTAAGTGAATGCGTTTTGTTGTTTAAGCACCTTTATAATGATTGCATTATAAAGGCGGGGGGTTTGATTACTCGGGTAATCTTCAGAATAATCGAACGATTACTCGATTACCAAAATAATCATTAGTGACAGCCCTAGTTCGACGTGATTAATACTCATGTTCAACGCCTTCACGCTAGAGTTTACAGTGTGTCAAAGACGCTGCGCATCCATTGACATGAATTGGAATTGTGCGCTTTAAAGACAGAGAGCGAAACTCTCAAGTGCCCATCAGAGTGTTCAAGACGAGTGAAGGCAAGTGAAAATATATCTGTGCTAAACATACACTTAGCCTCTAACTCAAACACAGCTGAGTGAAATCTAACAATTTATTAGCCAATGGCTAATGATAGACATTATTTAGTCCTCTAGAATGAAAATTTAGTCCCATATGCAAGTGATTTACTCTCATTGTAGCAGGTTGACTAAAATCTTTTTTATTAAAGAACTTTACGTTCTAGCTCACTCACAAAACATACCTTGATCTTGTTCGTCTGCTGTGTCTTCGATCTCTCCCATCATGCACTGAACGTTCCGTCTCAGCTGTATCCTGAAATGGGCCAAAGAAATTTTGCATGTGATTTTAGACTTACTGAGTTTAGAAAGTTCAGAACAAATCGTTTTAGCATTTGAGTTTAAATAAGAGCTCTGCTTGGACTGGTGAGGATGTTTTGAGATATTAAAGGATTAGTTCACTTTCAAATTAAAATTCCCTGATAATTTACTCACCCTCATGTCATCCAAGATGTCCATGTCCTTCTTTCTTCAGTCGAAAAGAATTTAAGGTTTTTGATGAAAACATTCCATTATTCTCCTTATAGTGGACTTCCGTATTCTTCAAAAAGCTTACGCTGTATGTCCTACACCTTCCCTATTCAAATTACGGATCGAACGCGGCACCAGCTTTTTGAAGAATACGGAAGGCGGTCTGGCGGAAGCACTTGCGAGGCGATCATTTGTGTTTATAAAGCATATACATTTTTTATTTTTTTTTTAGAAAATGACCGATCGTTTCGCTAGATAAGACCCTTATTTCTCGTCTGGTATCGTTTAAAGCCCTTTGAAGCTGCACTGAAACTGTAATTTTGACTTTCAACCGTTTGGGGTCCGTTAAAGTCCACTATAAGGAGAATAATCCTGGAATGTTTTCATCAAAAACTTTGATTTCTTTTTGACTGAAGAAAGACGGACATGAACATCTTGGATGACATGGGGGTGATTAAATTATCAGGAAATTTTAATTTGAAAGTGAACTAATCCTTTAATATCTTGTAAAGGTGTAGAGATGATGTTCTGTACCTGTGGCTGCTGGGTTGTACTAGGCTGTATGATGCTCTCCTCAAAGTTTTGAGGAGGGTTATCTGGTATCTGGGTCTGAACCATCGATGGGAACTCCTGGGGTGCCATCTGACCCTGGGATGGCACTTGACCCTGGGACGGCACTTGACCCTGCGACGCCATCTGACCCTGCATCTGTGTCTGGACATGAGGAAACACTTTGATTGCATACAATATTTTTGACAAGTCCTTATTCTTTAAAGCTCTGTAGGCCAGAGTAAATACCTGGTTAACGATTTGACTTAGAAGATGAGCTTGCAGGGCTTGTTGTAATTCAGGAGGGAGGTTTCTGTAAACAATGACAATATTAAATCAAAATTGGGGGAAAAAAGGTCAAATGATATTTTACTGTATGTGAACAGAGAGGAATGAGAGTTTATCATGTCCTACATGGTAATAGGAGCAGCGGGGGCTGGTTCAGTCTTTTCCTCCACAGGTTCGGGTTCATCATCATAATCAAATCGGTCCAGCAGAGACTGAGTCAAACCAGAAACACAATGTTACAGGCAGTGAATTAACAGCTCCAAACCGTGCATTCACTCTGTGGTTTATATATAGCATAACAAGATTTATTCCTTAAAGGGATAGTTCACCCAAAAATGAAAATTATCCCATAATTTACTCACCCTCAAACCATCGTAGGTGTATATGATTTTCTTCTTCTTTCAGACGAACATAATCTGAGTTATATTAAAAATATCCTGGCTCTTCCAAGTTTTATAATGGTAGTAAATGGGGTCTGAGGCTTTTGAAGCCCAAAAAAGTGCATCCATCCATCAAAAAATAAAATAAAAGTAATTCATATGGCTCCAGGGGGTTAATAAAGGCCTTCTTAAGCGAAGCGATGGGTTTTTGTCAGAAAAATATCCATATTTAAATCTTTATAAACTATAATAAGCTTCAGGCAGACGGCCGTACACATCGATTTACACCAAAAGAGTAACCTCTGACCCTAAGCATGACGTAGGATGTAGGAGTAGTGTAAGCTTAGACGCCTCTCACAGCCCAAACAAATAGGGCTGGGCAACAATAGACTTTAGACTACTAAAAAGACAATGTTTTGTTTTGCTCTATCCTCTGCGCTTCCACATTCGTCAATATATCACGTGTAGGGTCAGAGGTTACTCTTTTGCCGTAAATTGATGCGTACAGCCTTCTGCCAGAAACTAGTTATTATAGTTAATAAAGTTTTAAATTTGGATATTTTTCTTACAAAAACCCATCGCTTCACTTCAGAAGACCTTTATTAACCCTCTGGAGCCGTATGGATTATATTTATGATGGATGGATGTGCTTTTTTGGGCTTCAAAACACGCCCCCGTTCACTAACATTAAAAAGCTTGGAAGAGTCAGGATAATTTTAATATAACTCCAATTGTGTTCGTCTGAAAGAAGAAAGTCATATACACCTAGGATGGCTTGAGGGTGAGTAAAACATGGGATAATTTTCATTTTTGGGTGAACTATCCCTTTAAGTAGACATACGAGGACAATGGAGGAACTATTCAGACGGTTTACCTTAGCTAACGATGTTTTCTGCTCGGTGGGCGGGGCAGTGGACTGAGGAAGCCCCGCCCCTCCGGCCTGCTGAAGAGTTTGAAGCAGCTGCTGTAACTGAAACAAACATCTCAGATTAAATCTCAGATTGTTTGATTTTTAGAGCTTCAAGCTATTTATGTACAGCACTTTGGTCCATTTTTATGGTTTTGAAAGTAAATAAAATTTGAGTTGAGTGTTGTCTGTTACCTCTACACCCCCTGTGCCCTGGAGGAGCTGAGCGACTGCAGCGAGGGCCACTGGGGCCTGAACGGTGGGTGCAGGTGTTGCCGTGGCAACAGCTGGTACTAGTGCTGGTGCTGGTGCTGGCACTGACTCTGGCATTGGCATTGGCATGGCTGAAGGAGCTACAAAAAGCAATGAAAAGTGCAGTTTAACAACAGAGATCATGCTTCAGTTTAAAACACAGATCAGTGAACTACAGGCTGCTAGTTTGAATATGATACAGTTTACAGTAAATTCTCGTACACTATCCCAGGTATTTAAATCAGAATTCTGCCAAATATATGAAGAGTTCAGATGCAAAAACCTCCATGTCTGTCTGACATGTTTTCTTTTAAATTAGCATTTTGTACCAGGCTCCTATGTTTAGGTTCAGTAAGTTCACTTTTATGGCAATGAAAAGGATATTAGTCAGTTATTGAAATGCCTTGTTTTCAAAAATATCACTTTAGTCAATTGTTACGTCCCGGTATTTCATTGGTATTTAACAATTATTTTTGCAAAAACCTCCAAGTCCACCTCTTTGGACAACAAGACATAGTAAAACGTCTGTTTCTGTCAGTTTTACAGCAGCAAAAGGAGCACTGTTGTTTACTTGCTTGCTACTAGCGAAATCTTGTCATTGACACTGCAACGATGGACAAAACATGATAAAAACTTGCAGCTCGGCAATTAAAAGCGTCTCATACGCACACCATCATTCATCTTAAAATCACAGAATTCGGTTAGCGTCTTCCGAATGTTTCTTCTGTGGACTTAAGAGGCTTTTGCTGACAAAGGGAAGTGACATTTAGGGCTGACGCTGGGATTTAACGGATTTGTAGTATTTGAAAGTATTTAACGTATGCTATGTGTGGAGAGCATTCGCTCAATTTCATTATCTCATTTTTGAGATAATGATAGCGGCTTTTGCATCTTCATATCCAAAAGTTTAGGGTCATATGTTTTTTGTTGTAGATGTCGAAAGAAATGAATACTTTTATTCAGCAAGGATGCATGAAATTGATGAAAAGCGACAGTAAAGACATTTATAATAGGTTTCTATTTCAAATAAATGCTGTTCTTTTGAACTTTCTATTCATCATGTATGATGGTTTCCACAAAAAATATTAAGCAGCACAACTGTTTATTTTTTAACACCGATTATAAAAATAGTTTCTTGAGCACCAAATCAGCATATTAGAATGATTTCTGAAGGATCATGTGACACTGAAGACTGGAGTAATGATGCTGAAAATTCAGCTTTGATCACAGTAGGGGTGTAGCAATATACTGGTATTGACGATAATCGTGATATTCAAAGCATGAAATATTGACATCGTGTTAATTTAGGGTGTGACAATATACCGGTATTGGCGATAACCACAATATTTAAAATGAATAGGACTCTTATGATATCATGACATGTAAATACTCCAGCGCCAGTACCTGGTTGACCTCTCAGGTGGCAGTACTGCACCTTAACGCTGACACCTGTCGTCCGAGCAGGAGAGCGAGAGGCTCTGTCCACACCCGAATAAAGTAAGCTCGACAGTATGGGAGTTTTTCGGCTTCAAAGAAAACACTCTGCAGAATTTGCCTGGCTACATCAGTGCGAAGGGTGGCAACACCACCAACCTTTTTACCCACCTCCGTGTCTATCACCCTGCGGATTACGCCATTATACAGAGAGTAAGTTGCAATTATTTTACTAGTCATGGAATGAGAAATGTTAGGCTATATTAACCTGTTAACAGCGATTTTCTGTGTTCATGTATTTAAATAAAGGGTGATTCTTTTAATAAGTACCACGTTTTCTTTCGTCTTACTCAGCATGATGTAGCTATGCATGCAGTTATATGCCCTCAAAATTCAAGATACACGGGCATTTTTGCCCCGACGAGTTTTCGTCATTAACTTATATCATATGATATGATGTACAATATCACACGAGCAAGAGTGCCGTGCAACAGACAGAAATGTTTTTGTTATACTGACTGAATCCGCGTTTTGAACGAATCTTATAATTAATAATTAAATGACCTATTCAATAAAGACGGTCACTTGCTTCCTTCCTTCCTGAATGAGTCATTTGATCAAATCGGTTGAATGAATGAATGAATGAACTCACTCATTAAGACAGTGACTTGCTGCCACCTACTGGCAGTTTAGTTTCATATATAAAGTACATTTTAATTAAAAAGTTAAAATTAGAAATGATTCCATATTTAAATACTGAATTAAATTTATGTAGACAAATTGTAAATGCTGTGTAAATATATTAATGCCACTTCTCATTCTGTCACCTCTGTATTGCAAAGATGGATTTTGTTGATAATGATTTCATTTGAATGTATACGCCTATTTTTTTTTTAATGTATGCCCTAATGTATAGGCTACTAAGCTAGTATTAATTTTTATTTCTTCAGGTTTTAAAAAGGTCTTACATTTGACTTTAAAAAAAATGTGCAGCAACCCTGAAAAAGAAAAACTAAATAAACAAAGTAAAAATTAATTTGACTGATACATTTCCCCCCCCCCAAGGATTCTATAGATATCGCGATATATCGATATCGTGAATTTTTTTGGCCACAATAACCGTGGTGTGAAAAATCTAATATCGTGACAGCCCTAGATCACAGGAATAAATTACATTTTAACATATATTCAAAAACAAACAAACAAACAAAAAAAAAAACCCCACAATTTAAATTGTAATAATATTTCACAATATTACTGTATTTTTGATCAAATAAATGCAGCCTTGGTGAGCTTTTTTCCCCCTTAACAGTAGTGTAACTTTAAAGACTTTGACTCAAAAGGCCAGATAAAAAACCTAAAGTTTAAATCATAATAAAAAGAAACGAAACCGAAACGAATGTGATCATTTACCAGCGACTGTGGTTCCATTCTCTAAAACAGGCAGCACTGGAGCTGTGGCCATGTCTAACAGCGGCTGAATGACGTCCATGCCAAACACGTCATTCTTCTGCCACAGGTTCAGCACGCGCATTATCTTCCCCTACAATTCAACAAACAAAATCCATCAATAAAATTCACCTGGCGACATAGAAACATTTCACTGTAAAATCCAGAGGTGATTATTCAGTACCTTGTCATCGGCCGGGCACTGGAAAAGGTTCTGAAACGTTACAGTGAAGTTTTTCAAAAACCTCGGCCCAAACAGATCTTTGTCCGAGCCGAACTGATGGCGGGACTGTCGGATGATTGAGTCGACCACATAAAGACCAGCAACCTTTAGATCTGGTTTACACTGACAGAAAAATAACAACATTACATCTTTTACACCTTCCCATAATAACAGCAATCATCTTTACAAGAACATCAGTATATAGTTCATTACATACCCTCTTGATGAACTTCTCCACGATTTGAACAACGTGCTTGTAAAGCTAACAAAGCAAATAAATCATAAAAACTCAGTCACAAAAGAAAATTTCAACAAAAAAAATTATTTAAAGTGAGTGTCAAAACACAAATAACTATGAGATAACATCTTTAAAAAAAATCAATAAACAACGATCAGCATCAGCTATCAAAATCAATAAACAGGCAACACAAGAAAAAAATGTGAGAATTTGAAATCATAAATCATTTCTCCTGTAACTTATAAAATGTTTACATGACCACATCAACATCAGTATATGATTGCACGCAAAACAGATCTTTTAAAACGTTTCTTAAGTAAGATTATAAAAATCAATGCAAACTCAAAATAATTGGAACAAGTCAATTCATTCTTGCTAATTTATCAAGATCCTTCACAACATCCATATTTCTCTTCCGACATACCTTGATCGCTTTGATTCCTGCTTTGGTTACAGACATCATTTTGGCTCGAGAGATCGGGGGAGTCATGTCCATCATGGACATCATCTACAGAGGAGGAAAAAATGTCAAATTTACCCTACCCTAAAAATTTATGGTCTAAGTAATAACTGAGATCAAAACAACCAAAATGACATGCAGAACTTTCAGCTCGTTTACTGGCAACCTCAAACTCAAAAGGAAAAGATTGTGATTACATAGATAAAATCAAAATGAATAAAACAGCACTTAACCTCATAGCAAACTCAATGAAAACGGCAGATCTCGGTTTTGAGCCCATAAACACCATTATAGCACTTGATTAAATCATCTGTGAAGTATCTGAACCAGTAGGGGCGCCATTGAAATTCTCTCTACATTCAATTCTATTACAACAGCCAGTCAAAACTACATTAAATTCATATTAAATATGATGTACCCCTTATTTAATATCTTTATAACCATAAAAGTCATGATGTGAGCACTAAATCAAATTTTAACTAAGCGCAATTTGACAGCACGAACAGGTGGAAGGTCACTAAACAAACTAACTTTATTCATACTCATATCACATCTGCTCAACAATATTTAGGTTTTTATTTGACTATTTAAAAGTTTAAACTGCAAAAACAGTCTGATATTCATCCACTAACGAGCAACAAACATATAAACAATGATTGTTTTGGAGGAGCTTGGCGCGCGCGCTCGGCTAATGGTAAACGGTAAACGGCAAATAAAACGCGAATTCTCACCTCCCCGTTAAAGGCGTTCACCGCATCCATGTCCATGGGCGTTATTAACTCAAAATGTCTTTGGATATATTATCCTCGATCCGAATAAACATGTGTAAACTGGATTATCGCGACAAGGCCGCATGAGATTGAAGCTCAGAAACTCAACACAACCTTTCGCGAACGTTGAGACCATAGGTTGAGACACGTTCAGCGTGCGGGGAGAGAGCGCCGCCTATCGCACTGGAGAACAACTGTACAAACATTATTATGTCACTGACAGAAATTTTATAGTATAGCCACTGTATCACATATTACATATATATATATATATATATATATATATATATATATATATATATATATATGATATTTGTGTCATATATATATATATATATATATATAATTATTGGTTCTCTCAGAGACACTCTCCAATATCTGTTATGTTGAGTTATGTATAACATATCTATCTATCTATCTATCTATCTATCTATCTATCTATCTATCTATCTATCTATCTATTTAAATTTATTGTTTGTAGGCTATGTCATGTCAAAGTAAATTTTCCAAGTTCCCAGTTGGGACTTTTATTTTTTAATTAAATGTTGTTATATGTGGGCTTTTATTTTGAAAGAGTGTTCGTGTGACGTTCGATCCTCCGGATAGATCAGACCCCGGTGATCAGCTGCGACCATGCCGACTGTCAGCGTGAAGAGAGATCTGCTCTTTGAAGCTTTGGGACAAACATACAGTAAGTGTTTATCATTTATCAGTTTTATAAAGTGAGTGCACTCATTAGTGTGTTGTTAGCAGGGGAAATGTGCTCAGTGTGTGTGAGTGTGAGAGCGTGATTGTGTCGGCATCTGTGGAAGTCATGGAGGAATATCTTAATGAAACAAATTATACTCTATATATCATTTATTCTACTGGCCCATCTCATCATTACTGAACAAATTCATATTGAGACTCAAAACGAATTTAATTTACATGTGATTCGTTTCTCCAAATGTGTCGCAGCGATTGCATCAGATTCTAATTATTCTGAGATATTAACAATTTCACTTAAGATTTTTTCTTATATTTAATATATATAGCTTTCCAGTCTGGTGCTGCTTGAATGCAGTAATGTTTTGTTTCTTGTAATATTATTTTTATTCTTCATTCATTTGAAAAGCTCAGATGTCAAACTGGATGCCCATTGATGACGCCATCATAATGCGACTTTCTGCATTAAATAATTTCTTTTATTTTCTATTCGTGTATTAGCGGATGAAGAATTTGATGAACTGTGTTTCGAGTTTGGCCTCGAGCTGGACGAAATCGTAAGTTGTATCAAATTAAATGTTGAAACGACAGGCCCTTGTTTTAACAAACACTGAACCTTTATGTGATTTATAATTATTAATTAATATATATATATATATATATGTTATATGTTAAAAATGATATAATAAAAGATGTAATGTATAAGATACAATGCATAATATAAAATATCTAATTATAATATGTAATATTAAATATCTAATATATAATTTGTCTTTATAATAATATATAATTATATTTTTAAATGTGTGTATTATATACATATACATTTATACACGCACACATATAATTGTTTTTATTTATTTTAAAATATATAATTGTGTTATATATATATTAATTTATATGTTAAGAATTCTGTAATAATAGATGTAATAAATAAGATACAATATATAATATAAAATACTATATAATTTATTTGTCTTTATAATAATAAATAATTATATATTTTTAAATTGTGTGTATATTATTTTAATTATATAATTGTGTTTATATAAAGTTATATGTTAAGAATTCTATAATAAAATATGTAATATATAAGATACAACATATAATGTAAAATGCTATATAATTTATTTGTTTTTATAATATATAATTATATATTTTTAAATTGTGTGTGTGTGTATATATATATATATATATATATATATATATATATATATATATATATTTATTTATTTAGTCATGTTAAGAATTCTATAATAAAGTATATAAGATACAATATATAATATAATGTAAAATACTATAATTTATTTCTTTATAATATATAATTATATATATTTAAATGTGTATATATTATTTTAAATATATAATTATGTTTATATAAAGATATATGTTAAGAATTCTATAATAAAATATGTAATATAAGAGACAATATATAATGTAAAATATATAATTTTTGTCTTTATAATAAAATGTAATTATATATTTTTAAATGTGTGTATATATATTTATATGTACACACATATATAATGAATTATGTAACAAAATAAATATATATATATATATATATATATAAAAAATGTATTTATTTATTTATTTATTTATTATTAAAAAATTCTAAACAGATGTTAGTGCTTCTGAATCTGATCAGTGCATTTCTTTGTCTGTCTCTCCATGTGTAGACATCAGAGAAGGACATCATAAGCCGTGAGCAGGGCGATGAGAAGGCAGAGGGGGCGTCTGATGTTGTGCTGTACAAGATCGACGTTCCAGCCAACCGCTATGATCTGCTGTGTCTGGAGGGTCTCGTCAGGGGTCTGCAGGTCTTCAAGGAGAGGTAAGACTCCGTTTTTGTGGTTCTGCTATTGGTCAGATGCCTTCATGTGTTTGATATGTGACTCTTTGTGTTTTTAGGATGGAAGCTCCCCGGTACAAGCGCGTGAGTCCGGCGAATGGAGGAGAGCCTCAGCGGCTGGTCATAACTGAGGAGGTTTATATCAGTCTCATATTTCAGTTTAGAGGTTTCATTATATTGATTTTCTTAAGAGCTGAAGTACAGTGAGAAACCATCAGCCATAGTGAAGAATGGAGAGAGATCATTTAAACGAATGTAATGGTTGCGGTGCTGAAATCTGATGATATTTGCGTGTTCACGTAGACGGCGTCTGTGAGGCCGTACGCTGTAGCAGCTGTACTGCGCAACATCACCTTCACTCAGGAGCGATACGACAGCTTCATAGAGCTGCAGGAGAAACTGCACCAGAACATCTGCAGGCCAGTCAACACGCACATACTCGCTGTTTTATCAGGAGAAGTTTCACTGCACATTCTGATGTTTATCACTGTGCTCTTCTCTCATCAGGAAAAGGACGCTGGTTGCTATTGGAACTCATGACTTGGACAACATCTCCGGTCCATTCACCTACACAGCCAAACCGCCCGCAGATATCCGCTTCAAACCGCTCAATCAGAGCAAAGAGTACACCGCCACTGAGCTCATGAGCCTCTATAAGGTGAGATCTGATTGGCTGTTTGATTGACAAATTGATCTGATTGACAAATCAGGGATATTATTGGTAGCTAAAACATTTTCATTAGTTGAAATAAATATTAACAGAAATAAAATATATATACACGTGTATATATACAAGTGCTGTTTATATATTTAATTATATATTATTAATTATATATTATTAGCTATATATTAATAATTATATAATAAAATACATACTATATATAATATTGTTTATTATATATAGTATTTATATATGTTGTATATAACGAATTATATATTTATATATTATAAATTATATATTTATATCTTTACAGAAATCAGACATTTTTATTTATTTATATATTTATTTATTTATTTATTTATTTCAAAATTTTATTTTATTTCAGCTAGATGCCAAAGCAACATTTCACATTTTCATTTAGGCTAAATTGAAGTACTAAAATAACTAAAATTAAAAACTAAGAGAGATATTTAAAAAAAAAAAAAAAAAAAAAAGTAACACTTTGTCCATTACACATTACATGTATTTACTATAGTAATAACAGTAAATTATGCATAATTACATGCAACTAATCTTAAACCCTAAACATAATCCTAACCCTATAGTAAATACATGATGTTAATTATTGTTACTCAGTACTTAAATATAGTATAATTACTCTGTAACACAGACCACTACCAAAACCACTAATTAAAATGACAAAAACACAACAAATTTACTAAAACTTTAAAATTTAAAAACTTATTCAAAATATTAACAACATATATAATAGCATAGTAATGATACTAAAATAACACTGGGCCAGATGGATTCTGATTGGCCACAGTCAGTCACTTCTCCTAATGTAAAGTGAAATCTGATTGGTCAGAATATTAGTAGCTTATTTGCCAATTTTTACCCCAGACTGCATCAAATCTAATCAGTCTTACTGTTAATAAGTTCTTTTATGAATACATTTAATGTGTTGTAGACTGACAGTCATCTGAGGCACTACCTGCATATCATCGAGAACGAACCTCTCTACCCCATCATATATGACAGTAATGGAATCGTCCTGTCTATGCCTCCTATCATCAACGGTGAGTTAAATACACACGTATGCTTTCACAGGAACACAAATGCTCCATTTCTTTCTGTTCATCCTTAAGCTTTGTGATTTTGTTGTGCAGTTTTCTGCAGATAGATCTGTTCGTTTAAGTCTTGTATTTCTCTCTCCCAGGGGACCACAGCAAAATCTCATTAAACACAAAGAACGTTTTCATTGAGTGCACGGCCACAGACCACACAAAGGTAAACCACGTCTTTACTGACATCAAATATGAGCTTTGATTCTGTTAACTGATGCCATCAGACCTCAATAGGTATATTTTGTAATAATGTACATACATATAATAATATACATACTGTTCAAAAGTTTGTGGTCAGTAAGATTTTTTTTTTTAAAGAAATAAGTAGGCAACTTTATTCAGAAACGATGCATGAAATTGATCAAAAGTGACAGTAAATATGTTTATATTGTTACAAATAAACTTTCTATTCATCAAAGAATCCTAAAAAAGGATAATGGATTTGATAAAAATATTCAAATTAGTGCTGTCAAATCGATTAATCGCATCTAACATAAAAGTTTGTGTATACACACGCATGTATATATAACTTATGTTAAATGCGATTAATCGTGGTTTGACAGCATTAATTCAAATAGAAAACAATGTATACAAGTATACATATATATTGTAATATCTATAGCCTGAGAGATTGATTGTGATGCTTTTAATCATGAAAAACGTTTTCTGTGTGTGTGTTTGCAGGCAAAGATCACGCTGGACATGATAGTGACCATGTTTAGTGAGTACTGCGAGGAGCCGTTCACGTGAGTACCGCAGTACAGACTCCGTTATAGTGGCTCCAGTTTTCATTCACACAGTCAGTAAGATGTTCAGTACTCAGATGTGCTTGTCTCTTTATTCAGGGTTGAGGAGGCAGAGGTTGTTCATCCTGATGGCAGATTGTGCATGTATCCTGTATGTATTCAGTTTTTAACTTAATAGTAATTATAATATAGTATATAAAATATAATTTTCTACACCAAAATGAATGGAATATGCCATGTGAAATACAAGTTGAGCTCTATTGATCGTGTAACTTTCACACAACATCCAGGAAGGGTTGTGACGTAATCTGTAAAGCACTGTTGTTTACATGGAACAAACTCGACCCGCAGGAATTACAGCAGCTGCACAAACCTTGACAAGTAGTGTCATCTCATAAGGACAACTTAACGGCTCAAATAACAAACATTTATAAAAAAAATGCTATATACACTACTGTTCAAAAGTTTGGGGTCGGAAAGTTTTTTTTTTTTAATTGTTTTTAAAAGAAGTCCCACCAAGGCTGCATTTATTTGACCAAATATACAGTAAAATTGTGAAATATTATTACAATTCAAAATACCTGTTTTCTATGTGAATATATTTTAAAATGTAATTTGATCATGTGATCAAAGCTGAATTTTCAGCATCATTACTCCAGTCTTCAGTGTCACGTGATCCTTCAGAAATCATTCCAATATGCTGATTTGCAGCTCGAGGAAGATTTTTTTTATTATTATTATTATCATGTTGAAAACAGTTGTGCTGCTGCTTGTTTTTGTGGATATCATGATAGATTTTTTTCAGGATTATTTGACGAATAGAAAGTTCAAAAGAACAACATTTATTTGAAATAGAAATCTCTTTCACTTTTGATCAATTTAATGCATCCTTGCTGAATAGAAGTATTCATTTCTTTTCTTTTTTTTTTTTTTTTAAATCTTACTGACTCCAAACATTTAAATGGTAGTGTATATGAATTAAAGACCATTACATGCAAACCCTACATGTATTGCTGTAAACATGTTTTTGGTTTATTTGCAAAAGATACAGATACTGTTGATAGAGCTTAACTTGTATAGACGTCTAAATATTAAATCCAGATTAAAAATAACTTTCTATTGGCTTTAGGATCAAAGCATGTGATTATTAATGATAAATAAATTATGCCTTTTTTGAAAGTCATTCTGTTATTTGCTGACTGTTCATTTTGACATTAGGAGCTGGCGTACAGGACGGAGACACTGTCTGGGGATTTCATCAACAAAAAAGTTGGGATCAAGTGAGTACATTTTTAAACGTTTGATCTCATTAGAGCACATGTCAAACTCTCCTGCAGAGTTTAGCTCCAACCAGCTCCAAAACACCTGCTTGGAAGTTTCTATGGCTGTGTCAGAAATCGCCCTCTATACACTGTAAAAAGTAATACACTTTATCTACTACATAAAATTTTGGCAACAGATTACAAGCAATATTATTAATTAAATTCAATAGAATTGAGTTAGAATTAATCAAATCAATTCTTTAAATGTCAACCATTTAAAATGAGTAAAATTTAAGTAAAATTTAAACTAAAATATCTGAATAACACAGACATCATAGATGAATTAAGAACTCTTTATTTTTATTGCCAACACTGAAGACACCTGATGATAACAGGCTGAATCACTGAAGGAAAGAGAAACACATGAATTAACAGAGGTTTAGATGTTGATGTTGATTTTATTATAAATGTTTGGTCACCATTATGGTGATCAGTGTTTCATTTAGTTGTCCAGTTTGACTGCTTTTTATGTCAGTTTGTGGTTTTTGTAATGGTGTTTGCTAATTTTACACATTTTAAATTATTGACTTTTAAGGAATTAATTTGATTAATTCAAACTCAATTCTTATATGTTGAATTTAATTAATAATATTGTTTGTAATCTGTTGCTTCAATTTTATTGAGTAGATAGAGCGCATTACTTTTTACAGTGTACCCTTAAATAAGGCACTATTTGAGTGGACAGCCATTTGTAGTGGTGTCTGAAACCATAGTGGACGTTATCAGGTGCACTCATTCAATCCCATAATGCACCGCAATAACGAGTGTACAACCAATGTACGCTCAATGGCTAGAGAATACCCATAATGCACTGTGATAGTCGTGCGCCAAATGAATTCCCGCGTCTGCATGCTGGTCCAATGTGGCTACAGTGTAATATCATACAGGAAAAAATCCTTTTTAATTGATTATTAAATTGTTTAATTAAGGTTTATACATGAGAGTTCAAGATAAATCTTTTTATTACTACTGGAGCTGCCAGATTTGCTAATTTTCAAATGATTATTAAAAAGCAAACCAAAACTATGCAAAAGCGACAGCCTTTCCGGAGCACTCAGTGTCAGGTGTGTTTGATTAGGGTTGGAGCTGAACTCTGCAGGACAGTTGTCCATCAGGAACGGAGTTCGTCACCCCTGCATTAGAGCTTTAACTTCTTTGTTTCTCAGCTTTGGTCAGTAGATTGAACCCTGATCACACTCTCTGTGCTCTCTTCTTCAGTGAATCAGCAGAAAGCATCGCTCAGCTGCTAACCCGGATGTGTTTGAGGTCAGAGATCAGCGGTGAGGGCGATCAGATCCAGGTTGAGATCCCGCCCACACGCTCTGATGTCATCCACGCCTGTGACATCATGGAGGATGCTGCTATAGCGTACGGCTTCAACAACATCGTCAGGAGCACGCCACGCACCTACACAGTAGCCAATCAGGTTTGCGAAAAAACATTCATTCTGACCAATTAAACTTGAGATTTAATTTAAAGGTTCAGTGCTAATGTTATGTCACCTAAACTTATGTTTTTGTATTTGCAGCTCCCTCTAAATAAACTAACGGAGTTACTGAGGCAAGACCTTGCAGCCGCCGGGTTTACTGAAGCTCTGACATTCGCTCTGGTTAGAAATCACTCCTTTCTCTTTTATTAGGTTTATATTCTGCATGTTTTCCTCCTCAAAGTCCATTTATAAGATTTCTTGCAGTTTGTAAACGTTTGTAATTTAGATTTCATAGCTATTGTCCACCTTCTCTCTAAGCATTAGAATTAAATAGGCAGTTTTTTCAAGATTTGTGTATAAAATTTTCTTAGTTTTTAGGGCTGGGTAGACACCGATTTCACAGATTGATTAGACTCTGATTCACAACCTCGATTCTATACCTTCTGATGTTCATTCATGTTTATTTGGTACTATAACTAGTAGTAAAGAGGAAGAGATGATCGGTCATGTGCAGCTTGAACTGAGGTGCCACAGCGATCTGTCATGCCACATTAAAGAGTGCCAAAACAGTATTTGTTTGAATTTCATAGTAAAATTTACACAATTTGAAAGCTGAGATTTTGTTTTATGTAAAAAGTAACAAACCACAAAGCTTATTGTGATTATTTGATGGCAGACACGCAACAGAAAACGGTATAGAATAAAAAAATATTAGTTTGGGAACATATCGGTTCATCAGAATGAAGATAGATTTAAATTGATTAATCAATATTGACAACCCAGCCCTATTTAAGTGTTATCTGTTTAAAAGTCATGATGAAAAGGTATCAACAGATGTTTTCTTCTGTATTGTGATGTATATCCAATAGGATTTGTTTTATTTATTTATTTTATATAAGTATGTAATAAGAAAAAGAATTAGGACATGAACTATTGAACGATTTTGAGATGCACTGGACACAAAAAATATATATATATATATTTTTTAATCATTCAAAAAAAAAAAAAAAAAAGATAAATAACATGGACTTAAAATATAGATTTTTTTCCCCCCAATTTTTTTTTCTGAAAGACTGTTCATCGCAAACAAATTACAACATTGGTTGCTGTATATTTGTTTTTTCCGTTCATTTGTTATCTTGTTTTCCATAATGTGACTCCATTAAAATAACCTTTTCCCCCTCTCTCTGCAGTGTTCACAAGAAGATATTGCAGATAAACTCGGGAAAAACATAGCAGAAACCAGAGCAGTCCACATCTCCAACCCAAAGACTGCAGAGTTTCAAGTAACACACACCATCCACAATAGATTTTACAGATCTGATTAGCATTTCTCACATTTGTCCACTAGTGGGTGCTTTCGTGACTTTCAATCAGTTACTAGTAACTCAGAGATTTGACTAACTAAACCAAACTGACCTCTAGGTGGCACGCACCTCTCTTCTTCCTGGCCTCCTGAAAACGGTCGCTGCCAACAGGAAGATGCCCCTTCCTCTCAAACTGTTCGAGATTTCAGACGTTGTCCTGAAGGATGAAACAAAAGGTGTGTTTGATGTCCTCAAAATCAAGTAATGCATGCTAATAAGCAGTCTCTGAACTTGATCTGTCTCGCAGACGTAGGAGCCCGCAACAACAGGCGTCTCTGTGCCGTTTACTACAACAAGAGCCCGGGGTTTGAGGTTATCCATGGACTTCTGGACCGGGTCATGCAGCTGCTGGATGTCAAACCAGGCCGTAACCAAGGATACCACATCCAGGCGGCAGAGGGTGAGTCCATAAATGTTAAAAGTCGACATGGAGTCCTTCCTCTGAGTGAGATCTGTTTTATGAGCTCTCTGAGTCATATTCAAAGATTTATTTTAGTGGTTAATATTTAACAGCGTTTATATGCGAGCAGTAGGTCAGCAAAATGTTAATAGGAAGTGTTATAGTTCTTTTGCTAGGACTTTTTTTTATTACTGGACAGTCAGATGCTCATTTCCTCATTTTATTTTCACCTGATAGATGGAAAAGGCTTAAAGAGACTGTTTAAAATGTCATGAAACTGTATCAAATTGTTTTCGTTCTTTAAAATAAAGCTATTAAGTGGAATATATAGAAACTTTGAACAAAAATTAGTAATGAATATAACTGAAGTTGACTAATAATAATACTAATTTAATTGATAATTTTTCTTACAGACTCCACCTTCTTCCCTGGCCGCTGTGCTGAGATTTTGTCAAGTGGCAAAAGCATCGGACACCTCGGGGTCCTTCACCCTGATGTCATCAGTCGTTTTGAGCTGACCATGCCCTGCTCTGCCATCGATATCGACATAGAGCCCTTCCTGTGATGTCATAATGTAAATTATCTTAGCCACACCCCTCCATTTTGGTCAATGTCTTGGCTCCTCCTTCAGAAGTTGCATCCACACATTACCGGCTGTTTATCTTTAGGAGAATGAGTTATAGTCACGACGGCATGTGTTACTGTATGTTCAGAATAAATCATTCTGTTTTAATAAACCTCAACTTAATAAACCTCCACTGCTAGTATGTTTTTCTGATATTAAACATCATGGCTGTATGTCTGTGTCCAGCACATTTTACAACATAGAAACTAATAAATATGTATGAATAAACCAAAACTGTCAACATTTGTTGGTTTTTGCATGTATTTGGTGGATATCAACTTGCTGTACTTCATTTAAAGCTTATTTTAACCCTCATGTGTTCGGGAGAGGATTTTCTTTTTCCTAGAAATGCTAGTTAACATTATCGCATTAGAGTAAAATTGGACACCCCTAAGCACTAGTATGATAAATAGTGCAATTATTTTCCCATATTTTGTTGTATTGACAAATTCATCCACAAATAATGCTGCTTTTTTTTTTTCACTCAAAGATTGAGGTGTATAAGCTCTGGGCTGCGTTTCCCAAAAGCATCGTAAGCCTAAATTGATCGTATCTCCATTGGTGGGCCTGATCAATAAGGCCTACTTTCAATCAGATCCAAAAAGAAATACAAAATTGAAAGATGACAAAAAAACTGAATACAATATTTGGTGATAATATAGCATAAAGCAATTTACAAGCAATTTTTAAATGGCAATTTACAAGCAATTTTTTAGATGGATGGATGGATGGATGGATGGATAGTATGACAGTGGATGGATGGACGGTATGACAGTGGATGGATGGATGGATGGATGGATAGATGGAATGACGGACAGTATAACAGTGGATGAATGGATGGATGGATGGTATGACAGTGGATGGATGGATGGAGAGAGATGGATGGAGAGAGAAGGATGGATGGATGGACAGATGGATGGATAGTATCACAGTGGATGGACAGATGGATGGAGAGAGAAGGATGGATGGATGGAGAGAGATGGATGGATGGATGGATGGATGGAGAGAGATGGATGATGCATGGATGGAGAGAGAAGGATGGATGGATGGACAGATGGATGGATGATGCATGGATGGAGAGAGATGGATGGATGGATGGAATGACGGACAGTATAACAGTGGATGAATGGATGGATGGATGGATGGATGGATGGATAGTATCACAGTGGATGGACAGATGGATGGAGAGAGAAGGATGGATGGATGGAGAGATGGATGGATGGATGGATGGATGATGGAGAGAGATGGATGATGCATGGATGGAGAGAGAAGGATGGATGGATGGACAGATGGATGGATGATGCATGGATGGAGAGAGATGGATGGATGGATGGATGGATGGAATGACGGACAGTATAACAGTGGATGAATGGACAGATGGATGGATGGTATGACAGTGGATGGATGGAATGACGGATGGAATGATGCATGGATGGATAGTATCACAGTGGATGGACGGATGGATGGTATGACTGGATGGATGGATGGAGAGATGGATGGAGAGAGAAGGATGGATGGATGGATGGATGGATGGATAGTATCACAGTGGATGGACGGATGGATGGAGAGAGAAGGATGGATGGATGGATGGATGGATGGATGGAGAGAGATGGATGATGCATGGATGGAGAGAGAAGGATGGATGGATGGACAGATGGATGGAGAGAGATGGATGGATGGATGGACAGATGGATGGATGGATGGATAGATGGAATGACGGACAGTATAACAGTGGATGAATGGACAGATGGATGGATGGATGACAGTGGATGGATGGAATGATGCATGGATGGATAGTATCACAGTGGATGGACGGATGGATGGAGAGAAGGATGGATGGAGAGAGATGGATGGACAGATGGATAGTATGACAGTGGATGGATGGATGGATGGATGGATAGATGGAGAGAGATGGATGGACAGATGGATAGTATGACTGGATGGATGGATGGACGGCTGGATGGATGGATGGATGGATGGAGAGAGAAGGATGGATGGATGGATGGAGAGAGAGAGATGGATGGACAGATGGATAGTATGACAGTGGATGGATGGATGGACGGCTGAATGGATGGATGGATGGCAAGACCAATTAGGCTATAGCACTTAAAATACACACTTTCCTTTATAAATTAATTCTAACCTAAAATCATGCTGAAAAAAGATAAATCAAGCGTCTCGTTACTTCAGGCCACCTCAGTCAAGCTTGCACCAGCTGACAGTCAGCTGTTTCTGATGTGTACCAATCCAGTTGTGACACTGATCACAGCGGTTCATTTCAATCCCCATTCATTCATTCTCTCTACTGCTCAGCTGCACGCTGCATTTAACTCCCCCTCCATCCCCAACTCCATCCAGCTGGAATCTGTAATCTAATCTGATGTCTGTTTACCACTGTCTTCTGCATACAGTAATTTCATTGTGTCATCCTTCATGTATTTTAGCTTGCTTACAACAACCTATGTAAATTGTGAGTGTGTAATTTATGTATGTATGATTACTGGATCTGTTCTGTACCCCAAGGGGGGGTTGACTTGCTGCTCTCCCCGCTCTGTCCAAGCATGACTGCATGGACGGGCGTGTGGAGTTTGCCCAGAACAGAACCATACCGCCAAAACACTAACTGTATGCATTTATCATTATAATAAATATACATTTGACGAAAGTGGCCTGACTGAAGTGATGTTATTTGCCAACTACCCATGTTCCTTTCACCCTCCTCACAGAAGAGGAATCAGAGACTCACATAATAAGTAGGCAGTAAATAACAGTGAGACAGTGTGCTTATTCACAAGCTAATGGATCTTATGATGAATGATGAATGAAGTTGTGTTACCTGTATGTCTGTCAAAAGCAGGTTGAGCGTGTCGGTGTGTGTATCAGGGTGTTAAACAACTCCAGCTGCACTGATGCTTGAAAACCAAGTGTAAATGTCTGTGGTTGACTAGAATTAATCACAGGTATATTAAAAGAAACTCGTGTGTGTGAATATATTTCAGCTGTAACTCATTAAACAGGAGTCCAGATCACTGATTAACAAGACAAAATCTGTGTGTGTGGTTTGAGATGGCAGATGAGAGGAAGTGTCTGGTTTAACAGGTTATCAGAAAGGTCAGCGCTAGAAAAACGGGCTCCACCTGATCTCCAGATAAATGATACCAGGCAGGCATTTAACCAAACATTTTTTTCATGATATTAAAACCCTAAAAGCTTCAGTTTATATGGATAAAATGACCTGATTAGCTTCCCATACTTCCATTTGTGTTATTTCATATATTTAATTACCTTAATATTATTCTAAATGTGAAAAAGTCGAGGTAGGAGTGTCTGTCTTCCGTGTCTGAACTATATGTGAAGAGGGAAAGAGATTAGAGGCTATTATGGTGTGTCTTTAATTTGTGTGTGGAAGGATGGTCTGTGTGTACACTGCATTTGTAAGGGTTTGTGGCTACATGAGAGGCGTGTTTGTGGTTTCTGTAGTGTTTATGAACTGTTAAACCGTCTACATCAACACTTCAAAAATGCAAAACAAACAGACGGAGAAATGGAGGCAGATGGAGAGAGGCGACACTTTTTTAAGTGCCATTTTTACTGTGTTTATTCATTTCCTTCACCACATCTGTAAAAGCTCATAAACACACATCCTGAATGCCAAAGTACTAAATATGCTCTTCAGCATTTTGTAATAAATATCAAATGCATAACTATATGGTAAAAAAAAAAAAAATAATAGTAGGACAAATGTTCATAGAGTTGAGGCAGTCAAAGCATTTTATAACAGGTGTTATGTGTTAGTAAAAATTGTCATAAACATCATCTGATAAAAATGAACTTTCAATGGAAGTTAATTTTTTGCACTTTTTACAACTAAAAGTACAAGCCGAATGTAGAAATCAACAGTTTGCCACAGTTCCTTTCCAGAGAATATAAAGGTGAAATGTGTAATATTCTCGTATCCCATCTTCATGTGAGGCATACATTGGATGATCCCACAAAAAGTGCGATTAAAATATCACTCTATTTATTTGCTCATTAACATCAACACTGACTCAACCAATGGGGTTTAGGACAGGACTGTCTGTCTGACCAATAGAACGCTGGAGGGATGACGTAATTTTGTAGGCTAAACAGGAAGTTCACATCACCCTGGTTCCCTCACCAAAAACCCTAAAGGATTTTTCCATTGGCTATTGGATTATTGCAGAAAATATGCTCTGTGTCCAACTAAAATTTATGATTCTTACATGTTTTGTTCATTTGTTGCACGTTTGTTGTGCAAGATGATATTCACAAACTTTTATGTTTCTACTTTAATCGGTAGATTAAAGTAGAAAAAAAAAAAAAACCACAAATGCCAACTAATTTCCAGGTTGTAGGACTCCTGCATTACTTTATAGCAGATGGGCATAGAGTTAATAATTTATTAGCCTTTTTTCATTAGCCTTTCATTTGGTGATTCTTGTGGCACAGAAATTACACACTTCACCTTTAGCTTGTATTTAAGCAAGAATATTCCTTTAAAAATGCAAGTGAAACTACACAAAATAGGGCTGGGTATTGACACAAATTTCACAATTCGATTCAATTTCGATTCACAAGCTTGCGATTAGATTCGATTCCGATTTAATTCGATTTGATATCAATTATTTTGCATATATATCAGGTACGCTACATGGCTTTTTTTCTTAAGGAAACAAAAATCCCTCAACTAATGCTGTAAACTATACAAGGAGTCAGTTGGTAGGTTACTACATTACTATAATTTTGAAGTTTAAAATAAGTTCCCTTTTGAATGGGAACTCTCACTGCGTCTGACAAGACACCAGGGCGTTCCACCCTAACGTCTTGTCAGACGCCGTGTCTCTTTCCCCTTCTCAGGGAACCATGGTTACATTTGTAACTGTTAACCCGAGAAGTTTGTATACAAACACTTATTAAACACGAGGAAGTTTTATAATAATAAAGTTATAATACTAACTTACATAATTATGTTTCTACTCCAATTAGTTTTTAAATATAAACATTTCAATGGTGGCTATCATACGTGACTGATTTCAAACATACATTTTGAAGAACAGTAAAAATATAATGAATAAGTAATATGGTGCATATATTTAGCAAAAAGCTCCAATCTAAAGTTTTTATAGCTGACTAACGAGTTTATGCTCACTGAATGGCTTTTCTGAGGTAAATGTGAAGTTACGTGACATAGCTATTGTTAACAAGCTGTTTTATGACATATTTCCACGGTTGAAACAGATTGAGCGATTACATGAGACATGATACGGATTTCTGTAAGTTGCACTGTAACTTTTAACATACTTTCTGATGTTCATTCATGTTTATTTCGCGCTGTAACTGGTAGTAAAGAGAAAGAGATGATCGTTTCACGTGCGCTCCGCATTGCCTCTTCACTTGAACTGACGCGGCAACATCGATCTGCCACGCCACATTAAAGAGCGCCAAAACGGTATTGTTTGAATTTCGTAAATAAAACGGACATAATTTGAAATCTGAGACTTTGTTTAATATCAAAAGTAACAAAGCTTATTGTGATTTCATGGATGGGAGGCACGCTACAACGTTCTGTTCATTCATAGACTAAAAGATCGATTCTTGGGATTTACAAATTGATATCGGTTCATAAAAATGTGAATTGATTAAAATTGAGAAGTCTATTTTTTTTTACCCAGCCCTAACACAAAACATCCACAAACTGTAATTCAGTTTTCAAAATTTTTCAAAATTTCAAATCATGTTTAATGTGAGAAGTTAGGTTAAATGTGCAAGTTATTTCTGGACAAAGACTAATGTGAATTTCTCCCTGAGAATGTATGATGGAGAGGGATTCTGTCTTGCCTGTAAACTGAGAAATTATACAGAATTTCCCAAATCCCAAAGTCCCATCATCACAAACACTCTGTTCACCAAGATACTGTTGACCAGTCCAATGGAAACATACGTGCTGAACTTATACGGCACTTCGATCTCTTTCCTCCTGCGTGCGTCGACGTCACTCACAGACACTCCGTAAATCCGGCAGAGCACCCGCAGGCTCGCCCAGCGCACCGTCTGCCGGGTCAGGACCAGCATCGCTAACCCCACCAGGAACCGTGCCACACCGAGGCCCAAGGCCGCAAGGGTCAGAGGTGGCAGAGTCACTGGAAAAGGCCCAGCTAGGTCAAAGGTCAAGCCCAAACGCTCATTCACCCAGTATCCAACTGAACATCCCGCACTGCATGCTAAAATAATGGTGGTGTCCCCCCGTGTGGTGCTGTAATGGTCTAGTTCTGGGTACTTGTAGGACAGGAAGAGGGGCAGCACCACTGCCACGATGGGGGAGATGGGGCTGTGGAGCTGCAGGAAGTCAACGGTTCCCCAGTACGGGTACGACACGGCCATGATGACGGCTGAAATTACAACGCCACAAATCACATCCTGACAGGAAGAGAGGAAGATTCACTTTAGCTTCCTGTCATTAGTATCAGACTCTGTAATTCTAGATTCATGCAGCTCAACAAGTTTTATGAACAGTCATACTGTCACTATAATGCAGTTTTTATGGCATAATTATGAAAAATGTAATCATTTTCTAGCTGGTTGCAAAAGTGTTCTGAGTGGTTATGTTGCTATGCTGTTGCTATGGTGTTCTGAGTGGCTACTGTGTTGCTATGTGGTTGCTAGGGTGTTTTGAGTGGTTAAGATTTTTTTAGCTGGTTGCAAGGTGTTCTAAATGGTTGTTAACGTGTAGCTATGGGGTTGCTAGGGTGTTTTGATTTGTTGTTAATGTTTCTAGCTGGTTGCAAGGTGTTCTAAATGGTTGGTGATGTGTTACTATGCAGTTGCTAGGATGTTGTAAATGGTTGTTAAGGTGTTTCTAGCTGGTTGCAAGGGTGTTCTAAATGGTTTACATTTTGCTATGTGGTTGCTAGGGTGTTCCGAGTGGTTGTTAGAATGTTTCTTGTTGCAAGTGGTTGTTAACGTGTTGCTATGCAGTTGCTAGGATGTTATAATTGTTATGGTTGTTAAGATGTTTCTAGTTGGTTGCAAGGGTGTTATAAATGGTTTACGTGTTGCTATGTGGTTGCTAGGGTGTTTTGAGCGGTTAAGATTTTTTTAGCTGGTTGCAAGGTGTTCTAAACGGTTGTTAACGTGTAGCTATGTGGTTGCTAGGGTGTTCTAAGTGGTAGTTAAGATGTTTCTAGCTGGTTGGAAGGGAGTTCTAAATGGTTTACATGTTGCTATATGTGGTTGCTAGGGTGTTCAGAGTGGTTATGTTGCTATGTAGTTGCTAGGGTGCTCTAAGTGGTTGTTAATGTGTTGCTATGCAGTTGCTAGGATGTTATAATTGTTATGGTTGTTAAGATGTTTCTTGCTGGTTGCAAGGTGTTCTAAATGGTTTACTTGTAGCTATGTGGTTCCTAGGGTGCTCTGAGTGGTAATCTTGTTGCTATGTTGTTTGGTAGGGTGCTCTGAGTGGTAATCTTGTTGCTATGTGGTTGCTAGGGTGTTTTGAGTGGTTGTTAATGTTTCTAGCTGTTTGCAAGCTGTCCTAAATGGTTGTTAACATGCTACTATGTGGTTGCTAGGGTGTTCTAAGTGTTTTTTTTAAGATGTTTCTAGCTGGTTGCAAGGGTGTTCTCAATGGTTAACGTGTTGCTATGGGGTTGCTAGGGTGTTCTGAGTGGTTATGTTGCTATGTGGTTTCTAGGGTGCTCTAAGTGGTTGTTAACGTGTTGCTATGTAGTTGCTAGGATGTTGTAAGTGGTTAAGATGTTTCTAGCTGATTGCAAGGTGTTCTAAATGGTTTACTTGTTGCTATGTGGTTGCTAGGGTGTTTTGAGTGGTTCTTAATGTTTCTAGCTGTTTGCAAGGTGTCCTAAATGGTTGTTAACATGCTACTATGTGGTTGCTAGGGTGTTCTAAGTGGTTTTTTAAGATGTTTCTAGCTGATTGCAAGGTGTTCTAAATGGTTTACTTGTAGCCATGTGGTTCCTAGGGTGCTCTGAGTGGTAATCTTGTTGCTATGTGGTTGCTAGGGTGTTTTGAGTGGTTGTTAATGTTTCTAGCTGGTGGCAAGGTGTTATAAATGGTTGTTAGCGTGCTGCTATGCTAAGTGGATGTTAAGATGTTTCTAGCTTCTTACTAGGGTGTTCTAAATGGTTAACGTGTTGCTATGGGGTTTCTAGGGTGTTCTGATTGGTTGTTAACGTGTTGCTATGCGGTTGTTAGGTGTTCTGAGTGAATTTATATGGGCAGGTGACCTGAAATGTGATGTGCTAATCTCCATCTAAAACTACACATTAAAGGGATAGTTCACCCAAAAATGAAAATTTGATGTTTATCTGCTTACCCCCAGCGCATCCAAGATGTAGGTGACTTTGTTTCTTCAGTAGAACACAAATGATGATTTTTAACTCCAACCGTTGCAGTCTGTCAGTCGTGTAATGCATGTCAATGGTAACAAAATCTATGAGAGTAAAAAAAACATGCACAGACAAATCCAAATTAAACCCTGCGGCTCGTGACGACACACTGATGTCCTAAGACACAAAACGATCAGTTTGTGCGAGAAACCGAACAGTATTTATATCATTTTTTACCTCTAAAACACCACTATGTCCAACTGCGTTCAGCATCCGGTTAGTAAGGTCTGAAAACACGTTCTGATGACGGAAGTGATGTCTCGCGCATATACTTCAATGAGTGCGAGACATCAGACCGCGTTCAGACCTCACTAGCCGGATGTGCAAGGCAGTTGGACATAGTGGTGTTTTAGAGGTAAAAAATGATATAAATACTGTTCGGTTTCTCGCACAAACAGATCGTTTTGTGTCTTAGGACATCAATGTGTCGTCACGAGCCGCAGGGTTTAATTTGGATTTGTCTGTGCATGTTTTTTTTGACTCTTATAGATTGCGTTGCCATTGAAATGCATTATACGACTGACAGACGACAACGGTTGGAGTTAAAAATCATCATTTGTGTTCTACTGAAGAAACAAAGTCACCTACATCTTGGATGCCCTGGGGGCAAGCAGATAAACATCAAATTTTCATTTTTGGGTGAACTATCACTTTAACAGCTAGACTTAATGCTAAAATAAAATGCCAAACAGCATTTTGCTAATTGTTTAATAATTATGCATGCATTTATGAGCTCATATTAACTAAGAGGCATATGCATTTCAAAATAATCATTTCAAAAAGTGGGGGAAAAAAAAAAAAAAAAAAAAACGTAAAAGAAATGGTGATAAGTTTTTCCATCATACATATTCAATAAAATCTTACATAATACACGCATACATAGTGAACATCAAGACTATTGTTTTATATTACAAATTTAATAATAATATTTACATTTACATTACATTGAAATATATATATATATATATATATATATATATATATATATATTATATACACACACACATATATACAAGTACATCTTTTATATATAAGCATGAGCAAAAGGCCAAATGTTTGCCTTCTTCGCATCCACTAACACAACTGCTGTATTAAAGGAACTAGAGGTAAAATCTATGGAGACTATCCAGACTATATGAATTATACAGGAGTATAAATTTTTCATATCAAACGCAAAAGTGCCTGTTCATTTTAAAGTGTCTCTCTTCCAGACTCACCAGAACCGAGTGCATGCCGGTATAAAGACGACTCAGACACACCAGTGCAGACAGAACCACGGCCACAATCAATCCCAGCTCAAACGGGAACTAAGACACAAAAACACCTTATTAAACAAGCATTATATTGTTTACAGTCAGTCTGATGTCACATTTGTCAAAAGTGGTCATATGTGAATGTAAATGAATACGAATAAGATTTAAAAGCTCTGGCAGAGGGGAAGATATTCCACAAATAATGCGGTAAATTTGATCTGTTCTTCACACAAAGATATCTTTTAGTTTTAGAAGACTTGGAATATTGTGCACATCGAATTATGTAAACTACTTTTAACGACACTTCTGTTTTTGTCAGTTTTAAACTCAACAGCCTCAGTCCTCATTCACATTCAATGTATGGACAGGAGCAGCAGGCTTGGGTTTAGAACAACAAGTGAGTAAATGACTCAGTTTTTATTTTAGGATGAACTACTCCTTTAAAAACAGTAGTGCAGGATGAAAGATAAGCCACTTTACACCCAATCAAGCTTTTCCTCTCATCCATCTTTCCTCGTCGTCTCTTCCTCTCTCTCTGTGTTTTCTGTCTGGTAGCTCTTCTAATAACATCCCTTTCTCTCCTGACATGTGCTCGTCCCACTGGATTTATTCAGGACTCTGTTAATCACTGACAACATTGGAAGAGTCTTTACATATTCATGAAGCTTCCCTGCCTCCTCTGTTCTGTCTTACTCTATCTGTCTCTCTGTCCCTCCATCTGTCTATCTCTCCTTTCCTCTCTTTCTTCCTCTGTCAGTTGGGGGTCTTTCACAGGAAGTTAATGAAGAACATTTCCTGAATGGGCTCAATGGATTCTGGGACAGTAGAGCTCATGTATAATTGACTGGAATGGCCTTTTTTACTCTTAAATCACATACATACAGCCTTCTGGTTTCCTTTATGTACAAAGAATCATTTTTCGAATCAGTTCATCCTTTTATGGAGTAACTAAAAGCTAGTCATTTTTGTAGACAAAAGTTTAGCCATTTTTTAATGTTTGTAACAGAAGTCTCTTATGCTCACCAAGGCTGAAATAGACAGTTTTCTATATAATTTAAAATGTAATTTATTTCTGTAATCAAAGCTGTATTTTCAGCATCATTACTCCAGTATTCAGTGTCACATGATCCTTCAGAAATCATTCTAATATGATGATTTGCTGCTTAAGAAACATTTCTGATTATCAATGTTTTTAGAATTATTTGATGAATAGAAAGTTCAAAAGAACAGCATTTATCTGAAATAGAATCTTTTGCAATGTTATAAATGACCTTCCTGTCACTTTTCATCAATTTAATACATCCTTTCTGAATAAAGTGTTTATTTATTTAAAAAAATATGTTGTACTGACCCCAAACTTTTGAATGGTAGTGTAAAAACTTCTGTGGTTTTAATATATATATATATATATATATATATATATATATATATATATATATATATATATATATATATATATATATCATCATTATATATCATATTTGATATATTTAATAAGATATCTTGACTAGGGTTTCAAATTAGCTTCATCAACACGGATCCTTACTCATATAACCTTGTTTGAAATAAAATAAAAATCACATTTTTAAAATAAATAAATAATTACTGCCTACATAAACAAGAAGAAAACCGAAAAACAGCAAAACTACACTCTTAACCCTCTGGTGTTGTTCGAACAAAAAAAAAAAAAAAAAATATATATATATATATATATATATACACATGTTTTTTTTTTGGGTTTTTTTAAGAATTTTTTTTTACTTCAGCGGAATGATACAAAACTTGGTAAAGGTTTTGGCACTTGCAAAAAACAAAAAAAAAATGGACATGATTCAAAAAGGTTAAAAGGTCCTGAAAAACATTGTCACTTTTGTACTGTTCGCAGTCAAAAATGACCGCATTGGAAACGAATGGGAAGCGAATTTCATCTAGTGGAAACGTTTGGTACTGCACCCAAACAAAATCTTACTGAAAGCTCATTTTTTGAGATATCAACCTCAAATTTGGAGCACAGCTTGTTTAGACTTATGGCTTTGATTTTCTCACAGTTTTAGAGTAAAACATTGTTTGGAAAACATAAATTTCATGTAAAATTTTAAAATAGTATTTTTATGCATTTTTCATAATTCTATAATTTCTATAACTTTATTATTTTTATGTTTTTTTTTTTTACATCTTCAGCAATAATCTGCCAAGTGTCGTCTTTAAAAAGAGACCAAACTTCAGTCTGTGCTCCAAAGCATTCAAGATTTAAAGGGTTAGTTCACCCAAAAATGAAAATTCTGTCATTTATTACTCACCCTCATGTTGTTCCACACCCGTAAGACCTTCGTTAATCTTCGGAACGCAAATTGAGATATTTTTGTTGAAATCCGATGGCTCTGAGGCCTGCATAGGGAGCAATGACATTTCCTCTCTCAAGATCCATAAAGGTACTAAAAACATATTTAAATCAGTTCATGTGAGTACAGTGGTTCAATATTAATATTATAAAGCGATGAGAATATTTTTGGTGCGCCAAAAAAAACAAAATAACGACTTATATAGTGATGGCCGATTTCAAAACACTGCTTCAGGAAGCTTCGGAGCATAATGAATCAGCGTGTCGAATCAGCAGTTCGGAGCACCAAAGTCACGTGATTTCAGCAGTTTGGCGGTTTGACACGCGATCCGAATCATGATTCGATACACTGAATCATTATGCTCCGAAGCTTCCTGAAGCAGTGTTTTGAAATCGGCCATCACTATATAAGTCGTTATTTTGTTTTTTTTGGCGCACCAAAAATATTCTCATCGCTTTATAATATTAATATTGAACCACTGTACTCGCATGAACTGATTTAAATATGTTTTTAGTACCTTTATGGATCTTGAGAGAGGAAATGTCATTGCTCCCTATGCAGGCCTCACGGAGCCATCGGATTTCAACAAAAATATCTCAATTTGTGTTCCGAAGATTAACGAAGGTCTTACGGGTGTGGAACAACATGAGGGTGAGTAATAAATGACAGAATTTTCATTTTTGGGTGAACTAACCCTTTAAGACAGATTAAGTTTATGCTTAAAAAGTGATTAACAGGTAATAAATGGATCATAACTATTCCATGAGCAGCACCAGAGGGTTAAGGGACGAGAATGCAACTTTACAGTCCACTAATAAAGTTTTATAATGCTTATATACGTGTGCTACTGTGTGGCCTGTTTTAAAATCTCTGACTTTAAAGAAGCACAGATGTACGTTTATAGGTTTAGACTGAGAATTGACCCAATATTTGGAAACACCGTCAATAGTCAAAGCTTTGAAAGCTGATGAATGGCACCATATATAACTGACACTGGCTGACAGTCATTTACTGAGAGTTCATTATGATGCCACACAGCAGATGTGTGGGCGGGACTTGGGCTGACTGATGGAGACAGATGGCCACGCCCCCTTCAATAAACTATGCAAAAGTAAGCCACATTCAAAACGTTCTCAATCGAGCGTGTGTGTCTGACCTTTACTCTCTCATGAGCACTGAGAAGCAGTGTGAATGAGATGGCTGTTGCTGCCATGGCGTGTGTGGACGGCAATCCGTACTCCGCATCCACACGCGTCTCCAGTTTGACCACAGGGGGCGATGGAGGACGGGGAAGCTTTAAAATATCCTTCATCACTTGCCCAATATACATCACCACCTGTAGAGAGAGAGAGAATGAGAAATGAGATGTAAATGATGCTAAAGGGAAATATAAAAAGTACACTAAAAAATGCTGGGTTAAAAACAACCCAAGTTGGGTTAAATGTTTGCCCAACCTGCTGGGTAGTTTTATTTAACTCAACTATTGTTTAAAAATTACTGTATTGCTTGCTTAAAATGAACCCAAAATATGTTGGAAATTAACATTTATTAACAAGTTTAATGAATAATAATTAAACAATAAAGATTTATTAAATTGCTTATTAATAAACATTCACCTTTTGATTATTATTGTTGCCTCTAGTAATTATGTGTCTGATTTCCAACCTATTTTAGGTTCATTTTAATCCAGCCATATAGTAATTTTTAAACAATAGTTGAGTTAAATAAAACTGCCCAGCACGTTGGGCAAATATTTAACCCAACCACTGGGTTAAAACAACCTAATCGCTGGGTTTGTCCATTTTCTTTTTTCTTTTTTTTTAAAGATTTATTTTTGGCGTTTTTGCCTTTATTATGACAGGACAGTGATTAGACAGGAAGCGAAGTGGGAGAGAGAAAGGGGGACAGGATCGGGAAAGGACCACGAGCCGGGACTCGAACTTGGGTCGCCCGAAGCGCATTGGCGCTACATGTCGGCACGCTGCCCATGAGGCCATCGGTGCTGACAGGGTTTGTCCATTTTCAACCCAACTTGGGTTGTTTTGAACCTAGCATTTTTTAGAACGTACTGTTGTTAATAATACCGTACTTGATTCCCAAATATGGAATTTTCTGGTACTTTTTGTTAGCAGTTACAGCAAATATTACTGCAAAATTTAGGTGACGCATTCCAGTGTTACCCCTCAGGTTGTGTTCGGGTCATTTTGACCCAGAGAGGATTTTCTTTTTCTCAAAAATGCTAGTTAAGTTTATCGCATTGAACACAAACTTACTAACTTTACTCCCCTAGGGTATAACTACTTCCCCAAAATTTGTTGAGAATTTTTAAAAACATTTTGTGAGTTACACTTAAAGGGTTAGTTCACCCAAAAATGAAATTTCTGTCATTAACTACTCACCCTCATGTCGTTCCACACCCATAAGACCTTGACACGTGAACTGTTTTAAATATGTCTTTAGTAGCTTTCTGGGCATCTGAAAGTGTTAATGATCTTGCTGTCAATGCAGGCCTCACTGAGCCATTGGATTTTATCAAAAATATCTTAATTTGTGTTCTGAAGATGAACGAAGGTCTTACAGGTGTGGAACGACATGAGGATGAGTAATTAATGACAGAAATTTCATTTTTGGGTGAACTAACCCTTTAAGGCCAGTCATTTTTGACCAGGAACACCACAAGTGTGACTTTGTGCCATACTGTACAAGATAAAAGCATTTCAAAACAAACTTCCTGTTTAAATATTAAAGCACACTAGTGTTATAAACAGTGCAAATTTTTTCCATATTTTGTTGAATATTGACAAATTTATCCACAAATGATGCTTTTTTCACTAAAAAACTGAGGTCAGTGAGGCCTACTCAGATCAATGAGGCCTACGATTGATCAGTTACAGAAAGAAATACAAAACCTGTCCTAACTGAAAGAAAACAAGTTGATAGAAAGACTGAATCCAATATTTTGTGATAATACAGCATTAGGAGAGATTTACAAGCAATTTTTAAAAGGCCGGTCTTTTTTTGACCTACACAAAAGGTGTTAGAGGGTTTTTAACACAGCATAAAAGTTAATTTTAGGTCAAATTTCAGTCATTTTTTTTTTTTTTTTAGTTTTTTAGTATTACTATTTTGCTTTTTTAAAATGTGTATATAGTTTTTATTAATTTTTTTTTTGGTACTTAAAGTTACACTAAACAAAACATAAATATGTTGCCTTGGCAACTAGCTAAAATAAAATAAGTTCAAGTTTTTCAGTTAACATTTATTTCAAGTAACAAAAATGCTTTAATGGTTCAAGTTTTAGTTAACAATAATAACCCTGGTTCAGTAGTGTCAGGAGATATAGCAAAACACAACTCAAAATGAAGCTTCATTGAATGTTACTTTGAAAACATGAACAACTTCACCTCTCATGTTAAATTTAGTTCATTATAAATAGCTACATTGATTCCAGAGATGAACTAATCAAATGCAGTTTGATGCTGTTGCTGTGGAAACTATATGTAAACTTGTGGAAATAGCATAAAGTGATCAGAAACACTGAGAAAATGAGCAAGAGAAATGATGTGCGTTATGTGGTTAATATTTTACAGCTGTCCAATTCAAATTTTGTTGAAGACTTTCTATTTCTGTCTATTCTATTGTGGATGAAGACCCAACAGTATAAGTCTATGCACACAATGTCACTTTTAATCACAAGGCGTTAGTGTGTGTGTGTGTGTGTGTGTGTGTGTGTGTGTGTTTCTCAGCCACTCACAGCCCACACATTGACGAGTCTCCTGCACAGGAAGGGGTCGAGGTTCCAGTGGATGCAGGGCAGAAAGGTGATGTAAAAGACTTCATGCCCCAAAGTGGCCGACGTCACAAACAGGAAGTAGAAAATCCAATTCCTCACCTCATAATGAGGCCTGGGATGCTCCTGTACACAGAGAAATCAAATAAACTGCTTCATCACATTAACAAACCACTAACAGGAATCACAAGCAGTTCTTAGTTGACCTCAATATTTAAGATGTAAATATAAATCTTTATTTTTAAATATTGTTTCAACATTTTGGAGGGCTGTAAGACCATTTTTATCTGTGCACCATCACATATCAAACGGTTTAACTTTTCCATAGTTCACTCAAATTATGAAAATACAAAATTTGAATCCACATTAACAACTGATATGGTATAAGCATTATTATTTAATATTTTATGACATTTTAAGGTATGTCATAAAGATTTGAATGCAGATGTTTAATTTAAGTGATCTACCTTTCAGTTCATAGCTTAATGTATATATTAGAAACAAAAATGTATTTTGAAAAACATGGTGAGATCAGTGTGCTTAATAAACTTCTGATTGTCTAAACCAACCAGAGAAACAGGAAAATCTTGTCGTCTGGCATTGTTTTTTAAACGGACTGTCTTTGAATTAGGAGTTTTCAATTCAGCTGAATGAAGAGCGTCTTTTAAATCTGATTTACTTACTTTGATTTCATAGAGAGTGTGCTGGATTTGTGAACTGCCGCATTTATAGTTGGAGTTACTGTCGTGTGCGCGTGACGTCCCGTTCGCCACCTGCTCCGCTTTGCGCCGGTGGATCGTGACCGGACCGTCCTTATCGGATCCATTCGCGTTTATGCAGCCGTTCTGAGTAGTAAACGAGCGAGTCTCTTTCAGAACCAGGCCACAGCACCGCTGGAAGCCGACTACCAGCTCGGGGCTGTTCAGGTACGAAATGACCCCCCACATGACCGCGCGAAGTTTGAGCTCTGGCACGCGCGCGCGCGCTACCGCACCCAGCCCAGCCCGCGTTCACAGGTGTGTTTTACAGCTGCAGGTGACAGAGCGTGAAAGTGTGCTGACGTAGAAGCTTATGGCTATTTTGATTGGCTGACATGTTCACACATGGAAAATGAACTGTCACAATTGAGTCACTCCTGCCATGTAATTTTCTTACCCACCCACCTTAATTTTCTCCTGCCCATAGATAACACAAAATCTCATCTCAGCACTTTTGGTGAATGGCTACGCTTGTCATTTCATCTGAATATCAACATATGTGAGATTTAGTCAGCCGAAACAGTTTTGAGGTTAAATGATCTAATTTTGTGTCCCTGGAAAATAGTGATCTATGACATCGTATTATGTTGAAAATCAAAGTTTTTTGTGTCTATTTGTTAATGAGGGATTTGTGGACACATTAATGTTTTTAGAATAGTGGAGTAAAAGTAAAAGTTTTTATTTTGAAGAAAAAAGATATAATTAGACCCTTGGGGTAAGATGGGACACCAGAATTGACCGAGTGGCATGTTGTTACTAGTGTTATTGTTTTTAAATTTAATACTTTGTATTGTAATTAATGAGAGAATGAGAATGAGCTTTATTGCCAGGTATGTTTACACATACTAGGAATTTGTTGTAGTGACAGAAGCTCCACAGTGCAACAGAGTGACAGCGACAAGACAAGACACAGATAATAAAAAGAACAATATACAAATATACAGACAATGTGCGAAATAGCAAAGACACAATATACAAATTAAAATAAATTAAAATAGGCAATTTACTATGTACAGATATGTTAGGTGTAAATTAGAAATGTAAACAAGTATGTGTGTTAAATAAATAAATGCATGTATAATAGTGTGTGTGTTGTGTGTTCCTCATTTATTATCAAGTGTTCATGAGATGGATTGCCTGAGGGAAGAAACTGTTCCTGTGTTCACAGTTCAAAGAGGGAGTGTGCTGGATGTGAGGGGTCCAGAGTGATTTTGCCAGCCCTTTTGCGCACTCTGGATAAGTACAGTTCTTGGAGAGTGGGGAGGGTTGTACCAATGATTCGCTCAGCAGTCCGGACTATCCGACGTAGTCTTCTGAGGTCAGAATTGGTAGCTGAGCTGAACCAGACGGTAATTGAAGTGCATAGGACGGATTCAATGATCGCAGAGTAGAACTGTTTCAGCAGTTCCTGCGGCAGGTTGAACTTCCTCAGTTGGCGGAGGATGTACAGACTCTGTTTGGCCTTTTTCACAATGGAGTCAATGTGAATGTCCCACTTCAGGTCCTGAGATATGGTGTTGCAGAGGAACCTGAATGACTTCATCCTTCAGATAACCAGTTTTTCAAATGATTTCATGACGACAGACATTAGCGCCACAGGTCTGTAGTCGTTTAGTCCTGTTATCTTGGGTTTCTTTGGAACGGGGATGATGGTGGAGCGTTTGAAGCAGGAAGGGACCTCACACAACTCCAGTGATCTGTTGAAGATCTGTGAAAAGATGGGGTTATTATTCAGTATTTCCATGAATTAGAAGTACATTTCATACATCTTCACTTTCATTAAAACCTAATTGAGTGAGACGGTGTCTCTATTACATACACCGATCAGGCATAACATTATGACCACCTTCCTAATATTGTGTTGGTCCCCCTTTTGCAGCCAAAACAGGACTGACCCATCGAGGCATGGACTCCACTAGACCCCTGAAGGTGTGCTGTGGTATCTGGCACCAAGATCTTATTCATCAGACCAGGCCACCTTCTTCCATTCCTCCGTGGTCCAGTTCTGATGCCCACGTGCCCACTGTTGGCGCTTTCGGCGGTGGACAGGGGTCAGCATGGGCACCCTGACTGGTCTGCGGCTATGCAGCCCCATACGCAACAAACTGTGATGCACTGTGTATTCTGACACCTTTCTATCAGAACCAGCATTAACTTCTTGAGCAATTTGAGCTACATTAGTTCGTCTGTTGGATCGGACCACACGGGCCAGCCTTGGCAGCCCATGACCCTGTCGCCGGTTCACCACTGTTCCTTCCTTGGACCACTTTTGATAGATACTGACCACTGCAGACCGGGAACACCCCACAAGAGCTGCAGTTTTGGAGATGCTCTGACCCAGTCGTCTAGCCATCACAATTTGGCCCTTGTCAAACTCGCTCAAATCCTTACGCTTGCCCATTTTTCCTGCTTCTAACACATCAACTTTGAGGACAAAATGTTCACTTGCTGCCTAATATATCCACTAACAGGTGCCGTGATGAAGAGATCATCAGTGTTATTCACTTCACTTGTCAGTGCTCATAATGTTATGCTTGATCGGTGTATCTTCAATTAAAATATGGACAATTAAATATGTAAATATTCATATGCATGTAGGCCTACATAAGTCACAGAATAATTTTACCTTTCAGAAAAATCTCTTTTAGGCTACTGGGATTCTGCTTTGTCTGTCATTGGTTATTCAATTATTCAACTAAATTGTCAAAATTAAATTTTAAATAAAATAGTTAGCATTATAGTTAGTAAATACTTGTTTCATTACTGGATGAATCATTGTTTTTGAACAAATCTTTTGAAAGAATGATTCAATGACAAATACACGTTTTAATAGTCACTTGTCGCCACCTAGTGGCGTAAGATGTAATTGAAACAACCGTTATTTGAAGCCCAAGTTAGTTTCCAAAGGCGGTTTGCTCTTTTTTATTGCTATGGTAGACACATCAGTGTTTATATCCTAATATTTGTAACACAGAAATAACTACTGTGTGGTTTAAAACTGCTCTTTGGCTCAGCGCGGCAGCACGAATTGAGATCGCGATCCTTTTACGATTAATCGTGCAGCTCTAATATATATATATATTAATAAGAATTAAGAATTATATCAAAAGTCATTTCACGTGAAAAAAAGAGAACATGTTTATTTGACTGAATGGAGGCTGTACAGTTGCAAGAAAAAGTATGTGAACCACTTGCAGAATCTGTGAAAATGTGAATAATTTTAACAAAATAAAGGAGATAATACAAAATGCATGTTATTTTTTTATTTAGTACTCTCCTGAGTAAGATATTTTACATAAAAGATGTTTACATATAATCCACAAGACAAAAAAAAATAGCTGAATTTATTAAAATAACCCCATTCATAAGTATGTGAACCATTGATTCTTAATACTGTGTGTGGTTACCTGGATGATCTACGACTGTTTTTTTGTTGTGTGATGGTTGTTCATGAGTCCCTTGTTTGTCCTGAGCAGTTAAACTGAGCTCTGTTCTTCAGAAAAATCCTCCAGGTCCTGCAGATTCTTCAGTTTTCCACCATCTTTTGCATATTTGAACCCTTTCCAGCAGTGACAGAATGATTTTGAGATCCGTCTTTTCACACTGAGGACAACTGAGGGACTCAAACACAACTATTAAAAAAGGTTCAAACATTCACTGATGCTTCAGAAGGAAACACAATGCATTAAGAGCCGGGGGTGAAAACTTTTGAATTTGAAGATCAAGGTAAATTGTATTTAATTTGTCTTCCGGGAAACATGAAAGTATCTTCTGTTGCTTCCGAAGGGCAGTACTAAATGAAAAAAAATGTATATTTAAACAAAATAAGAAAAATTTGGACATCTTCATCCTGTTCAAAAGTTTTCACCCCCCGACTCTCAATGCATCGTGTTTTCTTCTGGAGCATCAGTGAATGTTTAACCTTTTTTAATAGTTGTGTTTGAGTCCCTCAGTTGTCCTCAGTGTGAAAAGATGGATCTCAAAATCATTCAGTCACTGCTGGAAAGGGTTCAAATATGCAAAAAAGGCTGGAAAACTGAATAATCTGCAGGACCTGGAGGATTTTTCTGAAGAACAGAGCTCAGTTTAACTGCTCAGGACAAACAAGGGACTCATGAACAACCATTACCGTTGTAGATCATCCAGGTAACCACACACAGTATTAAGAATCAATGGCAGAAATGGTTATATGTAAACATCTTTTATGTAAAATATCTTACTCAGGACAGTACTAAATAAAAAATAACATGCATTTTGTATTATCTCCTTTATTTTGTTAAAATTATTCACATTTTCACAGATTCTGCAAGTGGTTCACATACTTTTTCTTGCAACTGTATGGGAACTGTGAATGAATGAACCTGAAATAGTGGGCAAGTCACCTGTTTCTGGGTTATTAGTTTCCATGACAACAACGTGAGCAAGCGAGCAAACAGGTAAATGACTCACAATGAGGAATAAACACGGTTAAATGACCAGCTTTCATTTCCAGTCGGGAATGTTTTATTGTAAGAAAACACAGAGACAGCAAAAAAGGAGTTAAATCTACTGACGTAAACAGCATCCTTTGGCAGAAAGGCTCGTGCCGTTTGACCCAGACGCGTGTCTGATGCTTTGATTGAGGTGTGATTCCCGCGTCCCGCATCTTTCCGGGCTCGGCGCGGTCGCAGCCACACATCGGTTCTGGATGAGAGCAAAGCCGCCCTTCAGGCGGCATTACATCACCTCCCTTCCGGACTGGAACGATACGGTTAATTATTCAGGCTACTCAGCGTGCTCGGAGACTAAAAGAACCGTTCTAAAAAAGGCCTTACACAAAAATGTCCGGGTTTAACGGGAGCACAGGCTTTCGCTGACAGGATAAAGAGAAGAAAAGGCGGCTCGCGTGACTGCCTCGCGCCCATTGTGTCGAGGATGTGAGGCAGCGCGAGATGCCATGGCAGCGGATGCAGCAGCTAACGGGTCGGAGCCGCCTGGTCTCCCGGCACCAAAGGCGTTTCCCTACGAGGAGTACGAGTGCAAAATCTGCTACAACTATTTCGACCTCGACCGTCGCGCGCCCAAGATCTTGGAGTGCCTGCACACGTTCTGCGAGGAGTGTCTGCACGCGCTGCAGCTGTGCGAGGAGCGGCCGTGGCGCATCAGCTGCCCCGTGTGCCGCCACCGCACGCCCGTCCCGGACTATCGGATCCAGAACCTGCCCAACAACACCAAGGTCACAGAGGACTTCCCTCTGTACATCGATTCGGACCCTGTGCCTCAAGATGCTCTGCCGCCCCACCCGCCTCCGCTGCACCCAGCGCTCGTGGCGCTCAGGCGCGAGGAGGACGCGTCCGCGGCGTCCATGGCGAGTCACGCGACACCGTCCACCACGACAGTGTCCACCGCGACCACACTCTCCCAGGACTCAGTCTCGCGCTATGAGAGCTGTCGCAACTGCAGGCGGCTCGCGCTGACCACCGGATGCGTGTGCGTCATCTTCTCCTTGCTGTCCATGCTCGTGCTGCTCTTCATGGGCCTCATATTTGTGCACAGCCACGGCGGACCGCCCTCGCCCGCGGGACCACTCTGTCTGTCGGTCGCGAGCATCCTCGCCATGGTGTCGGCGATGGTAACGTGGCTCCTCTACTGGCTCAAAGACAGACCGGAGCACGAGACGGGCCGCTCCTCTGCCACCACTAATGCGAGCCGGAGAAACGCGTGACAGAAGATCCGCATCGAATGACAAGCCCTTTCAGCTTTTATTCCTTAATAGGCTACCAAATAGTTTCTTTTTAAGTTACTATCAGTATCTTTTATACTAGTAGGTAGTTTAACTACAGTAAATCCCCAAATTGCTAGTTAATTAATTACGCATTGAATTAGACATGAAATTTTGACGTAGAAAGACTGAAATAGTATTTTCTTGTAAAACCTTCCAATATTTTTTGTTTTTATTTACAACTTTGAAAAATCATTTTTTACAGTAGGCTACTTACTAGTAACATTTCTTATCTCACTAGTTACAATTGTTTATATTTGTGTAACGATTAGTCAGAATAGCTACAACACGGTCCTATTAGTTGACATTAGTTTACGCATTAACAAACCATGAGCAATACATTTTTACAGTATTTATTAATCTTTGTTAACATTAGTTAATAAAAATGCATCTGTTGTTAGTTCATGCTAGCTTATGTCTATTAAAAAATGGTAACACTTCACAATAAGGTTCATTTGTTAATATCAGTTAACTAATTTGAACTAACAATGAACAATACATTTGTTATCGTATTTATTCATCTTTGTTAAAGTTAGCTAATAAAAATCCATCTGTTCATTGTTTGTTCATGTTAGTTCACAGTGCATTAACTAATGTGAACAAATACAACTTTTGATTTTTAATAATGTATTAGTAAATGTTACAATAAATTCTGTAGAAGTATTGTTCATTCTTAGTTCATTAACTAAAGTAGTTAACTAAACTATTACCAAAAATATTAACAGAAACAACTTTTGATTTTAATAATGCATTAGTAAATGTAGAAATGAACATTTACTAAGATTAATAAATGCTTTAGATGTCTTTTTTCATTCTTAGTTCATGTTAACTAATGTTAACAAATGGAACCTTCCTTAAAAATGTTACTAATGTTACTAAAAATTCACATTGGCGTCTATTCAGTTAGTACTAGGAAAACTGGAAAATATAGTTACCACTTGAATAGCAAACTTGAATAACTAAAGACAGACTGGTATTTATAGAAGTATCTAATGAGTCACTATTGGATTACTTGTAGTACGGGGCCGTCGTTTCCCTACGAGGAGTACGAGTGCTAGTATTTCGGCCCAAAGTCTTGCCGTGCGAGGAGTGTCTGCACACGTGAGCAGCTGTGGCACATCAGATACCGCCCGTACCAGACTACTGGATACAGAACCTGCCCGACGGAGTCCACTACAACCACACTGTCCCAGAACAGCTGAAACAGCCGGTTACGTGTGCATCACCCTCTCCTTCCTGTCCATTCTTGTGCTGCTCTTCATGGGCCTTATATTCGTGCACAGCCACCTGTAGATCATTGTCTGCTAGGACACCTTGAGAAGAATTGACTTCATGCATCCACTAATACACCAGTTGGTTAAACATCATTGCAAAAATGGTTCCATGAAAAACTGTGCAGCACTGATGCAGTGACATTCAGACTTTGGTTTTGGAGCCACAATATACAGTGGGGTTCAAAGGTCTGTGAAACACAAGTGAAAATGCCTCTATTTTGTATTATTTTACAATTTAATCCAACATTTTCATTACTTAAAGGTACATTTATGCATTTGGCAGATGCTACATTTTGATGGTCCACTTTAGACATTCTACTAACTATGAGTAACTTTGCAACTACATGTCAACTAACTCTCATTAGATTTTAGTAGACTGTCTGCTTAACATCTGCTAACACTTTATTTTGATGCTCTCCCCAACAGACATTCTACTGACTATAAGTAATTTTGCAACTACGTAAATTTATTCTACTAACCTGAACTCTAAAGGCCCATTCACACCAAAGACGATAACTATAACAATATATAGTTCTAAAAATAGTTCTAAATATAAAAGAATAGCAAAGTTCACACTACAACTATAACGATAACAGCACAAAGAAACAATATTGTTGGAATCACTTTCAGAATGATTTTTTTCCAGCTGATGAATGATAAAAATATTGACAGCCAATCGGAATCCATCCTGCTTTAACGAGCTCAAGCATTTAAAGCAGCAGATGACAAAACTGCAGCACGCGCTTTGAATAAACAGAAAGTTGTCATCCACTAGTGTGGACACTGATATAGTTATTGTTATAGTTTTCTATCTCAATTCGGAGACCCGTTTCAAATAAACAGTCGGACAGACAAAAACATTGTGCAATGCGACTGCAATTACCTTATCTCAATTATATTTTCAATGTTATCTCATATTTCACTCTTAATAGTCTATTTCTAAAGGCATTCTAACTCTTTAATCAGAACTATTGTTACAATCACGACTGAAAACAAAAATAGCATTCAATCTTCGTCCCTCAGTCCCTCTGCTAAAATGAAACGATACTAAAAACCACCAGTAGGTGGCGGCAAATCATTGTCTTAACGAATTAGTCATTGAATCATTCAGTCAAATGATTTGTTCAAAATGGCTGATTCGTTCAGGCACAAAGCAGAAGTGACTGAGTCGTTGAGTCATTTATTAGAATGATTTGTTAAAAAAAGCAGATTCATTCAGTAACGAAAATAAACATTGTGTTGCTCAGAGACACAATGGCTTTACTGTTTGGAACTATTTTTGTTAGCAAAATAGAGGAAAAACAGACAATATTGTGTCTAAAATGTAAGTAACTCAATAGCCTTACTTGTTGTTTATTGAACTGCTGTATAAAATCAACATCACATTTGCAAACGTGCTGATATTCAGGAAAACAGCACTTTTGCTTGTGCGATATTGTTAATTAAATATGAAAAACAAGAACTTACATGGAGAATTTTTGTGCTATATCTTGGTTTTTGGAAGCATTTTTATTAATTTTGGTGGCATTTTTGCCCCAAGCCCCCTTAATTTTCGCCCTGATGTATGTGCGCTGGTTAGGGCGGGGCTCTTTTCGAGCCCCTTCTGTTGCAAGGCCCATTTCAAGTGAAACAGGTGAAACATAGCAAAGGCTGCCACTGCAGTCTACTAATACTCTAATGAGTGTTAGTTGAAATGTAGTTGGACAGTAACTTATAGTTAGTAGAATGTCTGTAATGGACTATCGAAATAAAGTGTAACTGACACTTTTATCCAAAGCAACTTACATTGCATTCAAGCTATCCATTTTATTAGTTGATAATGCTTTCCCTGGGAATTGAACCATGACCATGGCATTGCTAGCGCTATGCTCTACTGTTTGAGCTACAGAAATGTACTACTTGATTATATTATCAGCAAAAGTGAGCACAAAGTTTAACTGAAAAATTGGTCAGTGTCACAAATCTGCTTAGTGACCTAGAATTAGTGCTGAATCATTAATATTTCTTCTCTATTTGGTCATAACCTTTTTTTTCCTCTCCAAATCTTTCTGTTTACGTCACATTTTCAGTGTGGTCTCAGACTTTTGGACCCAATTTCATCACAGCAAGTGAGATGTACATTTGACATTTTATTTACTGAAAATTCACTACTAAAATCTGGAAGATAAGTAACATTTCTGTGAATCGGCCAAGCAGATACAGTTATCGGACGATAATCTCAAAATCGCCACTGAGTGTTGTCATCAACTCGCTTTATCGGTCTTTGAAAAAAGTAGGCCTCTTTGTTCTTATGGATCAATAGCTTTACTATGGAAATTGTGAATTTTATACCACCTCTTTGTTCTCGCTTCACCTATGCATCTATCACGGTGAAACCGTGTTATTTGACGACTAACTGACAATCTCTTTTTGCTATCGTCTGTGTGTGCTTTTAATGTGCGTAGCATCACAATGCATTTACCTTAGTACTCACGTAATCAAGTCAGTCATCTGATTTTTATACCACAGAAACCTGTGATGCGCAGTACCAATGTACCTAGTTTAGAAGAAAACAAGCTGCATGATGTTAAACAAAAACTAGATACTTGGAAAAGCCTTCTTCGCTTGACAAAAGCTTCCTTGTTAATCAAATCAGTAGCTACTGCCGATTTCCCATTTATACATTACGCAATGACAAATCAGTCATTTATAAAGGGTATTTGATATGATGATGATGTTTCATGTAAAAAGTGTTGGTGAAAAGCTCTCTCTCTGTGTAAGATGTGTTAGAAAAGACGTGCACAGTGGATGAAGCAAACAGGAATCTGACACTTGAGGAGCAGCTAGAGTTTTGCTGTGTCCTTGCAGTGACAGGATGCAGCTATAGAGAAATCAATGATAAAGACTCACACACTGGGACTGCAGCCAAGAGGTGCTTTCAAGTGTTTACTGACCCACTTATGAAATTTTGCATATCTCCCATAGGTCATTTGTCTTGACACAAACTGTTATATTCATCCAGCTAACTGTGGCTTGTTAACTTCAGTGTAACACATTCTAACTAGCCAGCTTTGGCATTATAGCCCTACTGAATATCGTTCAGCTGATCGTTTTAGACTTAATGGTTTTATGAGGACGATTAACGACACTTAATGCCCTAAACATCGGTATTTATTTCTATTAAGGTGCGGTCACGTTTACCGTTGCTCGCGAAATTGCGGAGTCCGCGCGATTGTTTCGCGTGAGGGCGAAAATGTTGCGTACGCAAAACTCGCTCGTTCAAGTTTGTTCAAACTGCCATCAGAAAGCTGCTCGGTTTCAAGGTGACTTCTGTGTGAGCTGTGCTTTATACATCTTTCTTTGCGATATTGACACTTAAAATGTTTGTTTGTTTTCCAAGCGAAATTTCGCTAATGTGACTACACCTTTAAAGTTAACGCCATTCACGTTAGAATGGTAAACAAATCATATTCTCTTTAAGGGGATAATTTTCCCAAAAAATACAATTCTACCATTTACTCACCCTCATGTTATTCCTAAATCCTGTCACTTTATCTGTGGAACACAAAAGGACAAATATTAAAAAACTTTCAAGCTCCAAAAAGGACAACAACAAACATGAGGGTGGGTAGCTAAATAATTTTCATTTAACTATTTCTTTAAATTAGCTCTTATGTGCCTTTCCTTTTTATTTATTTGTTTATTTATTGAAGGAATATAACATTTTAATTGGAATTATCAAGTGAATTTTATATAAGCTTACTCTTTGATATTCGATAAGGTTGTGCTGTTGTTGTAGGCAAATGTGATGGATCAAACCAGGTCTGCCCTCTGCTGGTGGACAAGTGTAGTGATGCAGTCATTTGTGTGTAGTAGTGTGAGGTTTTGCTTACATTTTTTGTAAGGAAGGTTTATAAAATGAATGTGGGAGGTATTTGAATTATTGCAGCAGTGATTTAGACGTGCAAAGGTTATGTTCCTGAGTGTTAAAGAAGTAAACAGCCATTAGCTGCTGTAGTAGTGTAGTGCAGTAATGTTAATGTAGTCACCAGCTTCTCCTGCCATTCTATTGGGCAATATAGGCTATATGTCACATTACTTTACACAATGACCTTGATTTACTTCTTTTACTGCCTTTAATCCCTACTGAAAAGACAAAATACACACACTGTGACTGTTCAAAAGTTTGGGGTCAGTAAGTTATTTATTTTTGTGTAAGAAAAATAGTTTTATTCAGCAAGAATACATTAAATTGATCAAATGTGACAGTAAAGACATTTATAATGTTACAAAGATATCTATAACAAATACATGCTGTTTTTGAACATTATATTCATCAAAGAATCCTGAAAAAAATGTAACAAATCAGCATATTAGAATAATTTCTGAAGGATCATGTGACACTGATGTGACTGGAGTAATGATGCTGAAAAATCAGCTTTAAATCACAGGAATAAATTGCATTTTAAAATATATTAAAATATTAAAGTTATTTTAAATTGTAAAAATATTTCACAATATTACTGTTTTTACTGTAATTTTGATTAAATAAATGCAGCCTTGGTGAGCAGAAGATACTTTTTTTCAAAAACAAATCTCACCAACCCCAAACGTTTGAACAGTAGAATAAGATGATGATGATGATGATGATGATGGAAAAATTCAGAGTTTTTGTGAAGCTGGTGGACCAAGAAAATCTTGCTAGTTAAGAAGGCTGGAAGGGACACACCAGCATCCCGTAACTGGGAACCAAAACTCAATCCATGCTGGTCTTTTCAACAGGGAGGAGGAGAGGAGATAAGATGCTCTTATACTCTGTCCTGGTCCAGATGCTTCATAGATGTGAGCCTGAAAAGGAAACAGAACTGAAGTTTGGCGTAAACGTGGTCTCACTGACTAACCAAAATCAGGACCAAACTGTAAAGAATGATACTGACGATCAAAATGTATAAAATGATATTTCCATACTATTGAGTGTGACCTCCCCTCGTTCTCATGGTACCGCTATCGCTGTGACTGTCTGGACCATCAGGCCTGATATGTGCACTCATCATATATGTCCGTTTGTCCCGCACACACTGGCCCAGTGACTGCACAGCACTTACCTGAACCCAGTGTTACTGCCTGGGACGACTATACTTCCCTTAATGCACTCCAGCCCTCTTAGTAACACTACGTAGGGTCATGGGCTTTGTACACAGCCCTTATATACTCTGTGATATGTTTATTAGAGATTAGGAAATGTGTGTTTTTACTATTAAGCCTCAATAATTGTTGTGAAACCTGTTTGAATTGTATTTGCACATTGAAATCGTTCTGTTTACATACAAGAACTCACCTCTCGGTTGGCTAATAAATGAGAAAAACGAAGAAAATTGCTGTCGTCTTGAAACTGATTTTATTTTATATAGACATTGTGAAATTACTGCATGTGTGTGCATGTATATAAATTAAATATTTTATTCCCAGTAACATTTACATGTTACATTTGTAATATATGTAACATTGTCATACATGTAAAATTTACATGTTACTGTAAATAAAATATTGAGCTTTTTCTTTTCTTTGTCATGTAAACAAAGGATTGAATTGATGTGTTTTTAGACAACTATTCACCAAGGTAACTTAATACAGTGAGGAGTGTTGGGGAAAGTTTCAAAGTAATGCATTACAATATTGCGTTACTCCCAAAAAGTAACTAATTGAGTTACTTAGTTACTTTTTATGGAAAGTAATATGTTACATTACTTTTGCAATTCTTTTTCTCATTTGGGCTGGGTTTGCACGTTTGTTTTTTAATAACAAAAAAGTTATGTTTTTGGCAAATGTAAAGGCCCTTTCATGCGAAAAGTTTCTCACAAAATGTTTCTAGTATGCCACAAGAGAAGTTCAACACTCTTACTTCAGCAATAAAAAAATGCTGTTTATCTGAAGTCATTTTTTTGCTTATCAGTATGGCTGAATTGGATCATTGAAGGTAAAAAACAAAGACATTGTTTAACCATCTGGTGCTGTTCGGTCATTTTTGACCAAAAATTTTTATGTGTTTTTTTTTTTTTTGAGAATTTTTTACATCGGAATGTCATAAAACTTGGTAAAGGTTTTGGCATTTGCTGTTCGTGGTCAAAAATGACTGCGCTCAAACAAAACTTTACTGTCTTACTGAAAGCTCATTTTTTGAGATATCAACTTCAAATTTGGAGCACATCTTGTTTAGATGTATGGCTTTGATTTTAGAGTAAAACATGTTTTGGAAAATATATATTTCATATAAAAATTGTATTTTTGTGCATTTTTCATAACAATAAATGTAAAATTGTATAACTTTTTTCAAGTTCACTTTTAAAAAATGTTTTCACTTCAGCAATAATCTGCCAAGTGTTGTCTTTAAAAAGAGACCAAACTTCATTCTGTGCTCCAAAGCATTCAAGATTTATGACAGCTGAAGCTGGAAATTTCATTTTCAGGTCTAAGCTCAAAAAGTGAATAAATAGATTATAACTAATGCATAAATATTTAGTACCATAAAATCCCCTAAAAATACAAAATCTTAAATAAAAAACATTATCGAACTAAAATATTGTGCAACCATTTCATTGAAATAAAACACTGTCATTTTTGACTGACACGCGAACAGTACCAGAGGATTAATAAAGTTAGATAAAATACATAACGTATATTTGTTTTATTTAACAATTAATTATTGCAGGTTTACGTAATATTCAGAGTTTGCATTTCAATGTTTTTATTCATTTTAAGGAACAATGAATCTGTTTTGTACAAGTGAGATGATTTAGTCTGTTCACATTTAGTCTAGAACTACAATACCCATCATGTCGCACACAATGCCTCTGCACTTAAGATTTCTCTCAATATTACCAGTAACACCAGTTACATAATCAGATTACTTTTTTCAAATAATCTGATTACGTAACTCGCATTACTGATAATGCGTAACCCCCAACACTGACAGTGATGTTGACCTGTATCTTGCTTCAAATTGTGATTATTATTATATAGCATGACAATGAATGATAAATGTTTCCAGTACCTGGCTAAGTGTCTCAGTAGGGTATCTCAACGACGTTGCCCTCCATGCTGCGTTCCCTGTATAGCCTGGAGCTCCAGGATACTTGTGGCAGTAAATGCAGGACAGATGATTTTATTCTAAAGTTGTCTTTGGGGAGGATTTACGTTTTTTCTCACTGAACCCCATCTAATTGAGGTTAAAAGGGTGGTGACCTTCCTTAGGCTGGACAAGACAGATCACAAGACAAATGACACAAACAACATATGCACTGTTCAAGAAGTTCATTGTATGGTCAAATGGTATGTGTGTACTTTCTTGTACAGGTTTATACTTTTTTCATTCTCTGACAAAACTGGCAAGTCTAATTTTAATGGCAGTTTTGACCAGCATACTCAACATCAGGTTATGTTGTATAGGGTGATCTCAGTATACATAAAACTATTCAGATTTCTTTGTCTTCCATTATACAAACTATCTAACTGTAAAACCGATTCAAATTATTTTGACACTATTTGCTAAGAGAATATTGATATTTGACCCTTGATAATATAACTAATTAAGCTCTCATCAGAACGCATTTCTGCTCGAGATCTGTTCTCCAAAAATGGATTCGACACGCGGATCCGGTGTTTCAAAAGGCTGAAACATGCATCATACCCCTGCCTGTTCCCCACGCTCTCCTTTCCAACCAGTCACCTTCTGTTTTTGAAGTTTAATGCTGAATAAACCCTTAAAAAGAACCCAACATGTATTATAAAGAAATAAAGATTTAGCCTACTGATTTATATATATATATCATATATATATCATATTAATTTATTAGACTTTTCAAAATGAAATTAAAAAATAAAATGCATAATATTCTGTGTTATTTGTGTTTAAAACATTCTCCTACGAATCCGTTTGGTTCTATTTGGAACCTTCATATTTTCAGAGACAAAGAAACGTCATGACGTTCTATGAATTCTCCACATTTATAGGGAATTTCTATTCTGCCTCATGTAGAAATATAAGATGTTTTACAGCAGATATAAACAGATAAATATAAAAATATATGAATCTGACAGGAAAATAATGCAATAGAAATAATGCAATTAATGCATCGAATAGAAACTCATTTACAAACACGCACACACACACGCATTCATTGTTAACTTCTCCATTAAATAGTTGGGTCGGTGTCTCCAGGGTCCAGGCTATTTGGCGTTGATTTAACTTTTTAAGTAAGAGAGAATAATCGAGTGTTTTGCACGTGAAAGGACCCCCGTTTCCCCCGCGTGTTTCCCTCCCGCGTGCGCCCCATTGTCCCCGCGCGCAGGCAGAAAGAAAACATTTGAAGTTTCTTTTTAGTCCAACAAAAGAGCCACATGTCATTGAAGTCAGTGTGTGTGTGTGTGTATCTGTGTGTGTCAGTCAGAACTGAGAGAGTTAAATCTAAGTCAATCATCTTATTTTTAAACTTAAACGGCTTCAATTCCTGTCAAGTTTCTGTCTTTGATTTGTTATGGCATTATTGTAGGCTACTGCCACTACGTTATAGACCTAAATATGTTTTTTTTTAAGTAGCTTAATATATTTCACTATAATTTAGTCATAGGCCTACTTCATATCTATTAGCATTAGCTAAGTCGCTAACACATGACAGTCGCTGAAACATCTTCGATGTCCACATCTGAATGCTCATGAAAGCAAAAGTGTACTTCTTCGACCAATCAGCTCTCGGATACGGGATCCTGTGGACCAATCAGAACGCGTTGTTCGAGTAATAGACAAGGAGGTCTCTGCAAACTCATAAATGTCTCAGTAGTTTGAGAACTCGCGCTCATCCAAAACGTCTGCTAATAACAATAACGCGGCGGTTATAATTCTCGTCACATAATGAGGACAACAACGAAGGACCACAAATGAGGCGAGACTGCATCTGACTGAAAACTTTTCCTTTCATCCTCGACTTTCAATTTTCCTTGAAGGATACAAAAAGATAATCGGAGATAATAATTTTTTTGATCGTGGAATATTTACATGCATTTTTTAAGCCCTGGTGGTTTGTCTGAAGTGCACTTTTAGTCATCGCGCTGCCCTGGAGCAATGAGCGGCTTGGCAGGGACCGTTCCCAGGATGATGCGTCCATCTCTCCCTCAAAACTATCCCCGCAGTGGCTTCCCTATGGAGGGTAAAATATATTAGGCTACATTAAAAATATGCACATTAAAATAGTTTAATTTAATAGCAGAAATTTGAGGCCAAATGTAGACTAAACTTATTTTGGAATTTGGTTTGCATGAGTGCTAAAAGCGGTGATGTTATTTTCTTAAAATTTAGCCATGTAAACTTTTGCTAACATACACTTGTTACAATATTAAAAGCCTATATTGTATTATTTAATTATAAAAAATAATATGAAATAAAAATATATGTTCTTTAGTGGTTATTTGGATTAGAAAAGAACCCTTCTTTTTAAGAAACAACCATTTCACTGAATTTGGTGCTTGAGGTTCAAATTGCTTGATTTTAGATTAGGTTCTTCAGATCAATGTGTTGGTTTCTGTTTTTCTAAAAAACATAAATGTTCTACTGTAAAAGCTAAAGTTCAGGCTATGAAGATGTTTATTCGGAATCATTGTTTTTATTTGTTTTCATCGTTAACAACAGATTTGTTTCCATTTAACTCTTCCGCATGATTCCTGACATTTCTAAATTCTAATTAAATTCAAAATAGCATGGAAAACTGGAGATTGGAGAACTTTGAGCCTTTGCACCAATTTACTTCATACATAAACTTTAAAGCAGCGATTACAAGGCAACACGAATTATGTCAGGGAATTAAAAATGCAAACTCATGATGCCTATCTTTACCCCTTCCTTAAGCACACTTCAATTGTTTAGGTATAAATATATACAGCATGATTTTTTCTTTCTTTTATGTTTCTACTTCGATGACCGTCTCTCCACTGACATCATTTGAGTTTGCTTCAATGCAGTTTCAACTCCGATGGGTCAGGGTCGAGTCAACCAGCTTGGAGGAGTTTTCATCAACGGCCGGCCTCTACCAAACCACATTCGGCATAAGATAGTGGAGATGGCCCATCACGGGATCCGGCCCTGCGTGATATCCCGCCAGCTCAGAGTCTCTCACGGATGTGTCTCCAAAATCCTGTGTCGATATCAGGAGACTGGATCCATCCGGCCTGGAGCCATCGGCGGGAGTAAATCCAAGGTGAGGCCCTGAAGTGCGGATTCATCTGTCGCAGCTGGGCGTGCAGGAATTTTGTGAGCAAACTCAAAGCAACAGGTCGACCGAAAGCGCTGACTGTCTGCTGACATTATGAATTTGAAATATTTTGAACTGAATCAGGAACCTTGTTGACTGATTTTTATATTATTTTTAACAGACTACATCTCCAGATGTGGAGAAGCGCGTTGAGGAATATAAACGGGAAAATCCCGGAATATTCAGTTGGGAAATTCGGGATAAATTGCTCAAAGAGGGAATTTGTGACCGGAACAACGTACCATCAGGTATGGGATAAACATAATAAAATACACGAAGGACAGTGTGCTAATTATTTGATTTTTTTTAATGACTTTGGCTTTATTTCCCCAAGTTAGCTGTCCATTATCTTAAATACGTAGCCTAAACAAAAACACTAAAGTTTTGTGATATGTATATAATCTATAGATAATGCAGAGATAAACAATGACGATATTTATTTTTTGTCAATGTACGCTCGAACACGATTTCTGTTCGCGCGCGTACAAGTCCTGAAGTTGCGACGGCAAGAGTGTTTTCAACAATTTGAGAAAACAAACCTTTCTTCACGCACCCTTGATTAATTTATCTAACTTTTGTGAACGTTTGTGAACGTTGTTAAAATGTTTACTTCTATATAAAAAGAAAACATAATAAGAGCACTTACATTCGGTTCAACTCTTGTTCAGTGAGTTCATTAAGCCGCATCATGAGAGGCAGAAACGGCGCGAGAGGTGACGACGAGGAGGAGGAGGATGAAGAGGACATCGAAAAGCGCGAGCAGGAAGAACACGCCCGCAAGAGCGGACACAGTATCGATGGGATTCTAGCAGACAGATGTGAGTGGATCCTACAAACTCTTTATAGCCACTTTATTCACCCAAAAATTGAAAATTCTTTCATCATTTACTCACCTTCATGTCGTTACAAACCCGTAAGACTTTTGTTAATCTTCGGAACACAAATTAAGATATTTGTAATGAAATCTGAGAGATTTCTGTCCCTTCATTGACAGTCTATCACAACTACAATTTGACACTTAAAAAAGTTAACACCTAAAGACACTTAAAGAGATCGTAAAACTAATCCATATGAATTCAGCAGTCCAGTCCAAATTTTCTGAAGAGACTCGATTGCTTTATATGATGAACAGATTGAATTTAGGCTTTTATTCACATGTAAACATTGATCAGCGAACATAAACAGAAGCTCAACTGAACTGCTTGATGCGCGAGAATAAACCTCATTGGTTCCTGCAGAAGCTCAAACGTGCTGCGTAACGCGAGAATGAACCTCATTGGTTCTGCACGTCAAGCAAACATGCTTATTTACCATAACCGATGTGGGAGATGAATGTTTATATGTGAATATAAACATTTACCAACAGAGAGATTTCAGACAGAACTGTGGCAGAATCATAATTGATCTGGAGTTGCTGGAAAGATGTGCCTCTAACAAATTGAATAAGAATGATATTTATTATATTTAATAAATGGCTTGAACAGTTTATGGCCTATAATGGGGATTCTGACTCATAACGATTCCCATCACTTGGCAATGGTCAGCCAAATAACAGAAGAAAGAAATTACAATCCCAGTCTAAAGTTTTTTTTTTTTTTTTTATGTGCTTGAGCATGCTTGAAAAGTTTTGGACATTTTTTTTTTTAAATGGACAGACACAAGTGTCCAAAATACACGTGAAATCCTTCAATAGTGTTAAAAGCATTCCAGGATGCTCCTCATGAAGTTAGTTGAGAGAATGTCCAGAATGTATAGAGCTGGATTCTATACAATTTCATTCCTTGAACAATGCATAATTCACATTTCCATTTGTGTTGTTTCATAGTATTTATGACTTTACAGTTATTCTAAAATGTGGAAAATATTCATAATAAGCATTGAATAGTCCAAACATCTGATTGGTAGTGTATATAAAAAGACATTTAAATAACAGAAATGTGTATTCATTTGTAATAATTCTTATAATTAATTCATTAATTTCTTATTAAAATGAGTTAAATTAAGTAAGAATTCATAAGTTGTCATAAATATTATGGCAACAGGCATGAGGGGAGTGGGATACCGAAACCACCAAATGAGTTAAACATTGGAAATCTGGAAAGAGAAGGTTTATTGTGGCCGCAATGATAGATTAATTCTGCAATGACAATGAGGATCTTAGCTGAAGTTCTGCATTTCACTATATACAAAAAAAAAAAAAAAAAAAAAAATGGTTGTATTTGAAAAAACAAAAACATAAAAACAAAATGGTCATAATTTACCCTCATGTCATTCCAAACTTATGACTTTTGTCTTATGTGGAACTCTGAAGGAGAAATTATTAAAACAGATTTATCATAATAGGCTATTAAAATATCACAACACATGAATTGTTAAGAGGACAGGACAGCTGTACAATTTACTGTGCAAAGAGCCCTCAGAAAAATTCAAAGGAAAAAAGTTGATAAAAATAAAGAGTCTATTTTTTGCCTTCTCGCTGCCTATTGGCCAACAGCTGAAGTGACTGATGTTTTGCTGTTCTATAATGATATTTAATGAGCTAACAGCCTGTCCCTGCGTGACTAATTAAGGTGAACGTTATTTGACTGCCACCAATGCCCTGCTAACACCACTTCAGCTCCCTAAATAATACTGATCGGGATGCAGTGTCACACTTAATGGCGACGGGAGTTTATTAAAGGCTATTTTGGTCAATAGGGACCAGTGTTCTCTTCGGCTGTTCCTTCATGGCCCGAAGCGTCAGTCACAATGGGGGCGAGCCTCTCGTCATGCGCGCTGCCACAAAGCCCGTCCGTCACGCTCTGCCCGTCTCGCGAGTTGCCCGAGCCGATTAAATCAGGCTCTTTATTTGAACTTCACTTTCATCTGGCCAATGAGTCAAACACGCCTCGCTCTTTTTCTCCTCCGTCCTCTTCATGCCCCGTTCTACCTCTCTTGGCCTGCGGCACATTTTCGGTTTAATATCTGTGGGCCGTTGTCTGTCCGTTCCATTCCCACCATTGCCCCTCCTTCTCTGGGAGACAGAGACAGGCAAGTTGAGTTCAGTATTTACACCCTTCTTTTGAACAGGCGACAGCTTGATTCCTGAACCCTTTCCTTCATACTGTCTCCATATTTCATCTTAAAGACTCAAAGATGTTGGCGTGTGTGCGGGTAATCTGAAGCTTATGAAATCTCACTGTTTGCCATCATCAATAAAACAAAAAATGTTCTAAGAACGTTTTGCTAACCTTCCTATTAAGTTTAAATGCTACTTATGAATGTTCTCTGAATGTTCAAAAACTACCTTTTTTTTTTTTAATGTTTAAAAAATGTATCATCTTGGTTATGTGAACATTAAAGGGATAGTTCACCTTAAAATGAAAATGTTGTCATCATTTACCCTCAAGTTGTTTTAAACCTGTACAAGTTTCTTTCCTCTGTTGAACACAAAAGAAGATATTTTAAAGGGGACCTATTATGCCCCTTTTACAAGATGTAATATAAGTCTCTGGTGTCCCCAGAATGTGTCTGTGAAGTTTCAGCTCAAAATACCCCACAGATCATTTATTATAGCTTGTCAAATTTGCCCCATTTGGGTGTGAGCAAAAACACGCCGTGTGTGTGTCCCTTTAAATGCAAATGAGCTGCTGCTCCCTGCCCACTTTCCAGAAGAGGGCGGAGCTTTAACAGCTCACGCTTCGGTTGCTCAACAACAACAAAGCTGGAGAATCTCACGCAGCCAAAATAACGATCGTCAGTAATGGTGTTCAGCCTTAAATTACCAGAGTCGGACACTGATGGAGAGACTCGGGAAGAAGTTACAACTTTTAGAATGAAACTGGACGTTTCTGAATGGTTAGTGGATAAATTTATGTAGTTTCTGTGGAGTTGAATCAACTCATCGACTAGCATGTGCCGTCATGTTAATCTTTTGTGCAAAACCCGTATGGATGCCCACTATACATAGCGTACCTGTTTGCCAAACAGAGCCATACACACCAGACTAACGTTTATGATTGCTATCAAATGCTGTGAATGGTCTAATATTTTTTCCAAAATATTGCTCTGACAGAAACGCTCCTTTTTTTTAGCAATCAAACTTGCCAGGGTCAACTTGCAGGCTATCCAAGCTAATGAGACTCTGAATAGAATAATGCTTTGTTCGAACTTTTGCCATGGCGTTTGAACTGGTACACTGTTTTCGAAATAACGGCGCTGTGGGTGGAAATGTACAGATTAAGGGGTGGTAATATTATAATAAGATCCCTTCCTACGTCACTAAGGGAGTGAAATCTGAGCGGCTCGTTTTTTTCACATGCTTGCAGAGAAAGGCTTGCCAAAACAAAGTTACTGGGTTGTCCTTTTTCACGTTTTCTGTGTTGGTAGATGTACCCGGGACCCGATTATAGCAAAAGTCAGATTTTCATGATATGTCCCCTTTAAAGAATGTTGGTAACCAGACAGTTAACACTAGCCATTGACTTCCATATTATTTTTGGAAGTCAATGGCTACCGTCAACTGTCTGGATACTGACATTCTTCAAAATATCTTGTTTTGTGTTCAGTAGAAGAAAGAACTTCATATAGGCTTGGAATAACTTGAGGGTACGTAAGAGATTACAGAATTTTCATTTTTGGGTGAACTGTCCATTTACGGAATGTTCCATTTTATGTTCCATTTTGTTCGTTCCATTTTGCAAACACTCTGGGAATGTTACTTTTGAATGTTTTTGGAACCATCTAATAACGTTTAAAGAAGAACAACTAAAATGTTTCAGACAAATGCTCCATGAATTATGTATAATGTTTTTGATTACATTATTTAAGACCAGATAACTTGGAATAAACATTCTATTAACATTACTGGAAGAATGTTTGTTCATAACTTTGAGTGAACCTTGCCAGAACATTAACTCTGTTAGCTGGGATAAATCATTGTGTTGTATTGGAGTAGATGCATTTAAACATGCCCAGAAAAGAAAATGCTACTGCAAAATGCATTTTAAAAAGTCAAAAATGATTGACACTCCTATAATACGCACATATGCACACGCCGCCAAGCATATGCGCATGCACATGCAGACACATGCATGGATGCACACACGTACACATGCATTCACAAATAATGCCAACTGGCCCAATGCGGGATGGTTTGTGTGGCACCATGGAGTGTGCAGTCAGCGGCTCGTAATTTACTCTGAAAGCCAAAGCAAACACAAACACATGCGCACAAGCACAAAAACGCACCGCCAGAAAGACCTAAAAAAGGAAACTTTATCAAGACCAAATTTGCTAGACAAAGCCTGGCCTGAAAGTTGAAAACAGCATTGAAATGTGACGTTTATTTTGTTTTGAGTACTTGAGAAGTGGTTGCTAGACAGTTGCTATGGTGTTCTGTGTGGTCCACAGATACTTTACCTGCGTATAAACAGTATACTCACATAAAGCAATATATACTATATAGCAAATCTTGGCTGCATGGTTATCGCACAGCTCTACATATATGCCCGGTTTCACAGTCAAGGCTTAAACCTAGTCCAAGACTAAAATGCATGTTTGAGCTGTTTTAACTGAAAGCAACTTGCACTGATATATGATATTATGTTTTTTGTTGTTGTTGTTGTTGTTGTTGTTCTAAGGCATGCTTAAAAAAGCTACTTAAATGTCCTAATTTAACTAAAGCCTAATCCTGGCTTAATCTAAGCCCTGTCTGTGAACCAGGCCATAAAGTTATATTATATCCATATATTTTATATTATATCCAACTTTATTCGCATACATACAGTACACTCCCATAAGTACATACTGTACTTCACTATATACTATATAGCAAATATATAAAGTTGGATATATAAGTATGTCCAACTTTATCCACATATATATGCTATACTCATATGGGGCGATATATACTATATAGCAAATCTGTGCCTGATTTTTTTTTTTTTTTAGTTGCAAGATGTAATTATATTATTACCCAGCTCTTAATATAAAGTTGGATATATATGTATCTGGTTTCTAAGGTGTTCCGGATGGTGCTAGAGAGGATCTAAGAGGTTGCTAAGGCGTTGCTAAGGAAGGAATCTTCAATGGGATTTTTTTTTTTCAGTCTGATCAGAAAGGAAATATATAAGTAAGTCAAAACAGGCCGCAGCTGTAGCTTGAAATCTTTAGGAGGATTTGCAGGTGAAAAATTTAGTCTCGGGTTAGGATTAAAAAACAACAACAAGTGAAATGATAGAGTACAGAGTAACATTTTTATCTTATATGAAACATTAAAGCATACATTGCTCCCTTTTCTGATCAAAAGAGAGACAGACAGTGAACGGAGTACAGTGAGATGGACAATGCGGGGAAACCCCCCAAACAAAACTGTCTCCATTGTGTCCAGTGTCAGGGTCAGCAGACTTAGGAATCCGTGTCTGCTTGTGTTCAGACCCTGAAGGCAAAATTACAGTGTGTGTGTGTGTGTGTGTGAGTTATAACACAGACAGCATGAAAACAACAAAGAGAGTTCAGGACGGCTGCTATTTATTGGACAGTTGATAACTGAACCTATTATTAAATATGAATCAACTCACCCAATCACAAAGTGCAGTTTCCTGCTCAATTTGCTTAGAACAAAAAAGGTAGTAAATTCTTTTAGGAGACAGTCAGCAAACACTTGTCTGAATATGTGTTTTCAATTGTTAAACAGAGCAGTCTGAGGTCACTGGTGTTTGACCTCCAGGGAGTAAAGGTCGCATTGGTGTATGTTTAGAGAGGCAGGTGACTACTTCCTTTTTTAAAGGATTAGTTCACTTTAAAATGAAAATTACCCCAAGCTTTACTTACCCTCAAGCCATCCTATGTGTATATGAAGCTTGGATGCATCAGGATATTTATTAATATAACTCCGATTGTGTTCATCAGAAAGAAGAAAGTCATATCCACATAGGATGGCTTGAGGGTGAGTAGCTTGGGGTAATTTTCATTTTAAAGTGAACTAATCCTTTAACCCCTACTCCCTTCAGCATAAAACACTGACTCGCTGCATCAGAAATCGAATACTTCCCTACTAAATAGTACGCCCAAGTAGTATGCCCAAATATACAGAATTAGAAAAACAAGTTGGCAAAAAGTCCCTGGATGACCTACTTTTTCCGCCGAGATTCTGAAATGCACATTCAATGGACACTTTACTATCCCATGAGGCCATGGGAGAGGATTTATGAATGGTAATAAAGCGACACAACTAACGCTGGTAGGTCACATGACAGTAACAACATGGCAGATGTAGTACGTCCAAATTTCATTCATACTACCTATTTCATACTATAGAGCATACTTTTTTTAATGGTCACAAAGTAAATTCAAATTCAAATGTAGTATCTACTCAGTACGCGGTTTCGGAGGCAGCGACTATGTTTGCGATAGCATACTAATATTACAGTACGTACTATAAAAAATTTGATCAGTGTTGAAAACAGAAAGTTCAAAAGAACAGCATTTATTTGAAATAGAAGCCTTTTGTAACATTATAAATGTCTTTACTGTCACTTTTGATCAATTTAAAGCATCCTTGCTGAATATCCATCCTTGCTTTTGAACGGTAGTCAATGCATTTCTACACAAACTTGGATTCAAAATGCAAAATAATCATCTGTAATTGATAACTTGATGCCAGTCGCCAAATTAAACGTGCTATGCGATGAGGCCACAGCATGCTCCATACTACTGTTTGAAATGTTTATAGTTGCGTACACACTAGCTTCTTTCACAAAAGTCACCAGCCAAAAAAGCAAAGAAAAAGAGGCTAAACAGACGAAGAGCACATTTGGCGCAGAGCTGAAACGTGTGGTTGTTTGAGGGCAGCTGCGAGGGTCACAGTTGCTCTTTAGCAAGTCAAGTCCTCCCTCTGTTTCTCTCTGTTCCTAAACGCTGGGGGGCAGATGGGCCCACGAGCTGTCACTCATCCTTTCTGTCTCCGGCATCTGTTAGTTCTCTATGTACTGCTTAATGTAGTCGGGCAGTCACTCAGCCAACCTCGGCGCTGAAAAGGACCCGCCTCGCTCTCCCCTCTTCGAGACGCTGCATTTGTTCCCAAGCTTTCTTTTGTTCCCCTCTTTGTCTTTCTTTTTTGGCTGTTTTTGATGGCGAGGGGGCATGTCATTGGCTCAATTAGCCCTCTTCATTACCTGCCCCCAAGAGAATCAGAACACACACCAAAACACAAACTCAGAGCGCTACACACGCACATATGGTTTTGTCTTGGACCTCTGCCGCTTGGCCCAGTCTAAAGCTAAGCACAATACTGCAATACTCAGTCTTGTTTTCCATTACAAAAATCTAAACATTCTTAAAGGGATAGTTCACCCAAAAATAAAAATTTTGTCATCATTTACTCAACCTTATGTTGTTCCAAACCTGTTTGAGTTTCTTTGTTCTGTTGAACACAGAAGAAGATATTTTGAAGAATGTTGGAAACCAAAGAGTTGATGGTAGCCATTGACTTCCATATAGTAGGAAAAAAAAATACTATGGAAGTCAACTGTCTGATTACCAACATTTTTCAAAATATCTTCTTCTGTATTCTACAAAAGAAAGAAACCCATACAGGTTTGGAACAATTTTCATTTTTGGATTTACTATCCCTTTAAATCAAGATAGATTTACTTTAGAAGAAAAATTACTTAGGATATTAAATGGATAGTTCACCCAAAAATGAAAATTATCCCATAATTTACTCACCCTCAAGCCATCCTAGATGTATATGACTATAGACAAACATAATCGGAGTTATATTAAAAAATATTCTGGCTCTTCCAAGCTTTATAATGGGAGTGAATAGTAACCACGATTTTGAAGCCCAAAAAAGCACATCCATCCATCCTATCATAAAAGTAATCCGTACGGCTTCAGGGGGTTAATAAAGGTCTTCTGAAGCGAAGCGATGGGTTTTTGTCGAGTCGAGTCGAGTTCCGGCGTATGACGTAGGATGTAGGAGTAGCATAAGCTTAGACGCCTCTCGCGGTTCGAACAAATAGGGCTGTGCAACAAACTGACGTTTCTCTTTATAAATTCTCATTTTAGACTTCTAATTCGTGACCGGTATTTTGTTTTGCTCTATCCACTGCGCTTCCGCGTTCGTCAATACGTCACGCATCTGGTCAGAGGTCAGTCTTCCGCCTGAATCGTCTCGCGTACAGCAGTGTTAATTTTGGCAGCCATTTTTGATTTAGTCTTAGTCTTATCTTAAGATGAAAATGCTCTTTAATCTTAGTCACATTTTTGTCTTTCATATTTTAGTCTAGTTTTAGTCGACGAAAAGTCATCGCATTTTTAGTCATTGCTTTTAGTCAAACTACAGTTACCAACATTAATTTTGATAGCTATTTTATATGTAGTCTTTAGACAAAAGTCATTATAATTTTTCTCTTTAGATCAATTCATTTAAGTTTATGAAAAATTTGAATCAAGGTAACAGACTGTATTGACATTGCACTCTTAGCTGTAGCACTTGTGCAATTCTACATATTCTTTTTCAGTGGTTCTCAAACTTTTTAGAGATGTTGTACCCCCTGAGGGATTTAACATCCTTCTGCTACCCCCTCTTTTCGACTGCAGTTACACCTTTTCCATTAAGGGACAATATTTGCCCTCTTAAATCGATTTTTCCAGTGCATTTTTTTTATACCAAATACCTTTATAAAATAAATAATGCTTTAAAAAAAAAAAAAAATTAATAAATACAATGATGATAAAAACGAAGTGATACTTTTAAACATTACATTAAATCCGTCAGTAGGTGGCGGTAAGTCATTGTTTTTATGAGTGAATCATCAAGTCATTCATTCTTTCAGTATCAAAGCAAGCGGCTGTATTTATGAATGGATCATTGAATCATTGACGATTCGTTCAAAGCCACAGATTCATTGTGCTGCAGTTTTGCTGTGGCTTTCGTTGCAAAATAGAGCAAAAATACTGACAATACTGTTTAAAATGTACATCACTTAATATTACCCTTTTGTTTGTTGAACTGTTGTGTAAAATCAATGTCACATTTGAAATCGTGTGGATATTCTGGAAACATTGCATTCTTACTGGTATAATATGATCAACATTAAAAACAATAACTCACAGAAGTGCTAAATCCCCACTTTTACAAAGGTATATTGTCGAGAACAGCACTTAATGTAGCGCGGTTTGCTGGCGTGGATGCAGTCAGTTTTGACCACGAAAGATGAGGTAATTTGACTGAATGTCGTGTATTTGCGGCATTTTACCTTCTAGAAATACATGCTCACTTTTAATGTTATTTTAAGGTGGAGTAGAAATAAAAATAAACGGCAAAACTCAGCATTTTGTTCGCGTATGTCAGTTTGAGAGACACTGCTGGATATCAGCCTGCACTTTGGTCGCAGATTTAGTCAGCAAACGAGCAGAACAATATAGACCGACTGAATGTCACTTTAATTTATGTAGAAGATCTCAAATGAAGATCGCTGAACTCCAGCTTACTTGTCTGTTTTCAGATCATCCGCGCTTCTTCCTCAGTGTGGATAGAGCGCGTGTGCGTGGTTGCCAGATTGCAAAGGTTAAGTAAAATGTGTTCTTTTAACAGAAAAGCTCTGATTAGGGGTTTTAATTCTAGAAATCTGGCAACCGTAAGCATGAACGCTCGTAAAAACAGTCTGTAATGTTTTGTCTCTATTCGACAAAAACAAAACGTGATTTTGGTAAAGTTTTTAGTCTTTTAGCCACATTTCAGTCTCGTCTTTTTTCGTCAACTATATTGCATGTTTTAGTCACGTTATCGTTAAATGACATTAGTGTCGTCTCTCATCGTCTCGTCTTAGTCATGGAAAAAAAAGGTCGTCAACGAACATTTTTCGTCATAGTTTTCGTTAACGAAATTAACACTGGCATACAGAAGCCAGTGATTCTAGTTTATAAAGTTATAAATATGGATATTGTTTCTTACAAAAACCCATTGCTTCACTTCAGAAGGCCTTTATTCCCCTGGAGTCAAATGGATTACTTTTATGATGGATGGATGTGCTTTTTTGGGCTTCAAAATTGTGGTTACTATTCACTCCCATTATAAAGCTTGGAAGAGCCAGAATATTTTTAATATAACTCCAATTATGTTTGCCTGAAAGAAGAACGTCACCTAGGATGGCTTGAGGGTGAGTAAATCATGGGATAATTTCCATTTTTGGGTGAACTAACCCTTTAAGTCTTATGTTTTTATAAAAGCTTCAAAAAATTTTTGCAGTGAAACTGCCTGCTGGATATGCTCTCGCCATCCCGCAGTATTAACAAAACTTCTTAGGTGGATTTTGTGTACATGAACGCACAAGGTATATGTGCCTGGGGTGATATTTCGCCTCCATATATTGAATTTAAGCAACGAGGGCCCAGAGCTGAAAAGAAACTTTGGAGATGCTTTTAGTGACCGCACCGTTTACATAGCGGAGAGCTAAAATATCTAAGCAAGAGCTTAAAACACATACTCATGTGCACTACACACTAACTTTACATGCCAAAGACCTGAAAACACACACACACATACAAAGGCACACATACTCTGTGTATTTACAGAAGGCAGAATATCTCTAGATTGTCCAGTGGTTCCATTTCCATGACGTTTGGGTTTTGGTTCTGCGTGTTTAGACGCTTGCGGTCTGTATTCTTCTGCCTCAATTAAACCTGTGTTTACTGTTTGCTCTTTCCTTCTGTTGATTCTCGTTCAGTCAGCAGAAATATAAAAATGCAAGTGCTTAAGTATTTGCAACCAGATGATCAGATGTCAAACATGAACATTTTGACACCATTTTACTTGTGTTCCGATCCTGTATTTTCTTTCTTTTCCACACATCTGTCAAGCTTCTAAAATGACAAAAAGCACCATAGAAGTATAATTAAAGCAGTCTATGTAACTTGTGCACTGTATTTCAAGTCTTACAATAGATTTGTGTGAGAAACCGATCGAAATTTAAGTCGCTGTTCACTGATCACCACATAGTGTGCTTTTTTTTTGTAGTACTTGTAGTATTGCAGTTTTTTCCGTAAGTTGAATACAGAAGGCATAGGACGTAGCGTAAGCTAGAGTTTTACACCTTCTTCGTAAGATGTGCGAGTGCACAGAAAACCTATATATGACTCATTATTCAGCTCTCATTCCTTGAATGGATCAGAATTAGATTTGAATGGATTTCAGATCTTTAAATTATCTGTCTGCATCCAGATCTGAATTTTCAGGTGCTTCTTCGCTTTTTGTGAATGGGTTTTTTAAGAGAATTAGCACTTGAACTACTCCCGTCCATCCTTTTCCTTTTTTGCCCCCCACACACCCACCTTTGGCCTTCTGTATGCCCCTTTCACCCCCTCCAGGGCAGGTGACGGCCTCCACTGAGAACCCTGGCCGTCGTGACGGATTCCACAGATGGAGCGTGCAAATCAATCCAACAAAGACTGAGGGGAAGAGAGAATGAGAGAGAGATGCACTAATAGCTCAATGTCTGTAGAATATAAATTAAATAAATATGAATCTTCTTTAATTCCAGCCCCATGAATATATAGTTACCAGCTTCTCCTTTTGGCATGTTTTTGTGAAGTCATTCCAGGCTGATGAACAGTTTTCCACATGGTTCAGCGTTCCCTCTACCAAATCCCTGTGAAATTGTAGGAATTTCCCATAGTACTCAATGAGTCCTCAGGTACAATGGCTGATTTCTGTTTGAAACAAGAAAAACAATTCCACTTTAACTTTTTTTAAGAAATGTGTCGTGTTTTGATTTAATATCTTTTTCTGTTAGAGTTTCTTCTTTTTTTCCATCTAATAATCTGATCATCCAGAACATTGCTTCTTTCTTTTCTCCTCCACTGTATTTCTCTTTCATCCAAAAATAAGCCTGGTTCTGAAGCCTTTCAAGAAAAGATGTGAAGAAGCTCATAAAATTCTTTCCTCACAAAAACGCTACTATTAATTACTACTAATATAGCATTAAAATTGAGAAAAAGCTGCTATATATATATATATGTGTGTGTGTGTGTGCGCGTGTGTGTGTGTGTGTAATTTTCAGTAGCCCCTCACTACAGAACACATGAGATCCAGGAGGCGGAGACGGGTAGGTTAAGGGATATGTAATGTGGGAGGAGTTGGATCTGGATCAAGGGGGTGGAGATGGGTAGGTTTAGATCCAGGGGGCGGGGACGGGTAGGTTTAGGGATATGTAAAGTGGGAGGAGTTGGATCTGGATCCAACCCCACCCCCTGGATCTTGTGTTCTGCTGTGAGGACCATCTCGTAATTTTAGACAATTTCAGAAAATTATTTATGGTATAAAACATTTACCATTTACATTAACCTCTACTGTTTCCAAAATACTAAACCCAATCCAATTTAAATGTATATGTATATATGTTTAATTTGTTTTTATTATACGTTAGAAAATTGTACATATAAAACATATAATTAACATATAAATGTATAATATATAAAAATTATATATTATAAATTACACACACACACACACACATATATATGTTTAATTATATATTGTATATATATATATTTACATTTCTAAATAATTTAATAATTTAAATATATATATATATTTCATGCACGCACATATATATAAACGTGTGTGCATGAAATCCTTATATATATATACTGTATATAAAATATTAAAATTATTAAATTATTAAAAAATTTATGTGTATATATATAATTTATAGTATATAATTTTTATATATTCGTCATGTTTATATAATTTATATATTTTATATTTGTTAAAATATAATACACACTCATATATATATATATTTAGACAATTATAATATTATACTGTAATATTTATATTACATTATTTATATATTTATATTATATAATTATAATTATATTAAAAACATTATTAATAATAATAATATTAAAATATTTACATTTTACATACATTTTCTAAATAACAATTATAGATTGTATAAAACATTCTCTGTTCTTTGCTTTTGTGTGTGTTTCAGCGAGTCCTTCTGATGAAGGTTCAGACGTGGAATCTGAGCCCGATCTGCCGCTGAAAAGGAAACAGCGGCGCAGTCGAACAACATTCACGGCCGAACAGCTGGAGGAGCTGGAGAGAGCTTTTGAACGCACACATTACCCTGATATCTACACCAGAGAAGAGCTCGCTCAGAGAGCTAAACTCACAGAGGCACGAGTACAGGTACAAATACACAGAGACACCTCAACAAGAATAGACAGAATTTCATATGAACTGTTTCCTATGTTTGTCTTTTCTCAGGTGTGGTTCAGTAATAGACGAGCTCGTTGGAGGAAGCAAGCGGGAGCCAATCAGCTCATGGCGTTCAATCACCTGATCCCTGGTGGTTTTTCACATCCGGCTATGTCCAGTCTCTCCCCGTATCAGCTGTCAGAGAGCCCGTACCCACCTGCTAGCCTTTCTCAAGGTAAATATATATACATATAAATATATATTATATATAAAATCCAATGTTACATAAAATATATTCTGATGTATTCTGTAACCATTACTGGCGACTGTCTCTGTTCTCAGATTCGAGTACTGTACACAGACCTCAGCCGCTGCCGCCGCCCTCGAGTCATCAGAGTTCTGGAGGGGCGGGGCAGGAGGGCGGGGCTTCCTACTGTCTCTCTAGTCGGCATGGTTACGCAGGATATTCAGATACCTTTGGACCTCATAACAGTCACGCTAATTCTTCCATCAGTAATGGACTGTCCTCTCAGGTAAGAACTGAGTGTAATTTCTAGCAGTTCCAAACCAGATGTTGGCCTGATGTTGATTACCACAGAAAATAAAGTCCCATAATTTGCATACAGTAACACACTTATCATGGAAGTCCAGCAGGCAAGTGTGTGTATATATATATATATATATATATATATATATATATATATATATGGCAGTAATTAAATCATGAAAAAAAATTATCTATCTATCTATCTATAAAGTCCAATGGAGAAATGTAGATGTAATATATATATATATATATATATATTTCACTGAAAAATATACAAAATATAATATTTAATAAATTCATATTATTTAAATTATCATACTAATATATATTATTATAATTCTGCTATAATATATAATATTTAATAATATCCATAATATGAATGTTCATTATATTATATATTATTCATATAATAAATTCATATTATTTAAATGATCATATTAAAATGTAATATAATATTAATATAATTATAATATATAATTTTTTATAACTTTTATAATATTTAATTTAACACTATTTATACATATTTATTTATAATATATTTCTAAAAAATGCAAAAGTTAGTTGTTCATTTGTTTATTCAGTTCATGATTTTTAATCCCTGCCACACACACACATTTATATTATATATATATACACATAAAATTTAGAATTTTTTTATTTATTGATGTTTTTAATGAAAGATTTGTTTTATTAACATTTAATATACTCCATAAGAGTGCATTAAAAATCTGTAAAGCACTTCATCGGTAATGTATCATCAGAAGTTCATCAACCCAGAAAAGTAGTCCCACCTCAAAAGTACAATTTAGACACTTCACCTCAAATATAAAACGTTTTTACTCACAAATTCATGTAAGCACAAAACTATAAGCTGTAAACTGTCTAGAATCAGTCTAATTCATTTCCCGTGGTAATTGACAGCCTGATAGAGCTTACACCTGGAATATATTTTTTGGAGATTTTAAAACATGGCATAAAAAAGTGATAAATGGTATTCATATTTTTGGTTAAGACCTTAAATCTTAAAAACATCCAGTTGAAAGTGACTCAGTGGAAGGTGTAGTCGATCCCACCTGCTGAGTGTCAGTTTAATGGGCTTTTCTGGCTTCTGTAGAAACTATTACACACTTCAAGACGACGCGTTACGCAGATAAATTCCACCATCGGAGGGTCATCCACGGGCCATTTTTCATTCGGTTATCTTTAGCTTTTCACTGGACCGTGCAAAGCAATGCACAGAACACACAGCAGCACTCACACCCCCCTCTGTGTGATAGATAGGATGACTGACCCGCACATGTTTCTCATTTGTAAAGGAGCGCACCAATGCCTCACCGGGGGGTGTCTGTCAAGAACACTGACAGACCGCTATGAATTACAGGTCTGACGGGTGTGAATGTGGTGTGGAGCGAGTGTAGTACAGTCTCACATTCTCGCTGTCATCATCTCTACGTGAAAAATGTTGTTAAGATTCAAAGCATCCCAACATAATATTGAGATGGATGTTTCAATCCGTGCTCTGTCTTACACATATTTTTTTGAAAGAAATGAATACTTTTATTCAGCAAGGATTGATCAAAAGTGACAGTAAAGACATTTATAATGTAAAAGATTTGTATTTTAAATAAATGCTGTTCTTATTAACTTTCTATTCATCAAAGAATCCCGAAAACAATGTATCACAGTTTCCACAAAAATTTGAAGCAGCAAAACTGTTTTCAACATTGATAATAATAACAAATGTTTCTTGAGCAGCAAATCATCATATTAGAATGATTTCTGAAGGATCATGTGACACTGGAGTAATGATGCTGAAAATTCAGCTTTGACCACAGGAATAAATTACATTTTAAAGGGGACCTATAATGCCTTTTTAACAAGATGTAATATAAGTCTCTGGTGTCCCCAGAATGTGTCTGTGAAATTTCAGCTCAAAATACCCCACAGATCATTTATTATAGCTTGTTAAATTTGCTTCTATTTGGGTGTGAGCAAAAACACGCCGTTTTTGTGTGTGTCCCTTTAAATGCAAATGAGCTGCTGCTCCTGGCCCCCTTTCCAGAAGAGGGTGGCGCTTTAACAGCTCACGCTTCGGTTGCTCAACAACAACAAAGCTGGAGAATCTCACGCAGCCAAAATGACGATTGTCAGTAACAACAAAGCCTTACATTGTTCAAACCGGAGTCGGACACTGATGGAGAGACTCAGGAAGAAGTTACAACTTTTAGAATGAAACTGGACGTTTCTGAATGGTTAGTGGATAAATTTATGTAGTTGCTGTGGAGTTGATTCAACTCATCGACTAGCATGTGCCGTCATGTTAATCTTTTGTGCAAATCCAGCGTTGAATTGACCCTCGTTTGTGAAGCAGTACGGCGTAAAATGACGGCATGGCAAACAACACTCTACTACAACAACTCTTCCTCTTCTCTAAAGCAGCCCAACATGGCCTCACCCCCTTTGTTGTGTGTTCTCGGGGGCGGGGTTTATGTAAATTTTAGGGTTAGTGATGTCACTAACTCAGGAAGAAGCTTGTTGTAGTCCCTACCAGCCGTTTGTTGTAGTCCTTAAACAGAGAATTTTTTAAAAGAAAATATCTTCCTTTGCATTGAACTTTGAGCGTAACTTTTGGGTTCTTTTGGGCCGTTTATTCGAAAGCCATCCGCCATATTGGAACAGTCAAAGCCTGTTCATGAACACTTGAGAGCAAGTTGACTGAGCGTCTGCAACTGTAGTTATACACATATGAATATCTATATCCAAACGTTGTGGCATCTTGGAAAACTCATTGATTTTTACTGTGAGTGACATGAAATGTTGACAATTCCAAGATGACGGATGCGTCGGCAGTGTCTGGAGCGGTCGAATGTGGCATCTATGTATACACATCTATGGTCACACTGCCCAGACTCCCAATCAGAATTTCTATGGAAAATGCAAAAATCAAGTTTAAACATTATCCACAAACAATGTAAATTTAATGTGAAGTATTAGCATTTTTTTGGTTCTGTTGCCTGCTAAATTTTCCAAAACTGACAGAGAAAATCTTCCAGAGCTTCAGAAACAGAATTCCATCCTGAATTTGGTACACGTCACTCCCTGCTCCACTATGGGAAATGGTTTAAGCGAGACCATGTGCGTGACTGTGTGTCCGTGTGTGTTTTGTACTGCTTTGACTGTATCCACTGATGTAACAGGATCCTGTAGCCTGGGAGACATGCTTTTCTCTTTCTGTTTCTATGTAAAGGTGCTTATTTGGTGCAGCAACTGGAGTATGTGTTTATTTTGGCCATAATTCTGGTGGTAGATTCAATTATGCTTCAGGAACTTTTATTCCCCAGAGCACACATGCAACATTCCTGAAATGCAGCACAGTGTTTTCTAGGTTAAAAAGTAATGAGTACACACACACACACACACACACACACACACACACACACACACACACACACTGTACGGCCCTCTGGCTCTGTTCTAGTCCTAGAATCAGATTAAACAATCCCCAAATTCAATTATTTGTTTGCCTGATCAATTGCAGGTCACAGAGATCTATCCAGATATCTGCATGCAAGTGTGTGTGTGTGTTATTTGAACAAAAGAGTCCCAGCTAAAGGCGCAACACACATCGTCTCGAGGCTCTTACTGCTTTTAAACCCATTTTTTTTATAACCCAAGGGATTGTGGGCAATAAGGCAATTTATAAAAAACATGCACACTTCAAATATTCACCAAACGTTTGGAATGCACCAATTACCCACTGATCAGAATATATATACCCTGATCAGGCATAACATTATGAGCACTGACAGGTGAAGTGAATAACACTGATGATCTCTTCATCACGGCACCTGTTAGTGGATATATTAGGCAGCAAGTGAACATTTTGTCCTCAAAGTTGATGTGTTAGAAGCAGGAAAAATGGGCAAGCGTAAGGATTTGAGCGAGTTTGACAAGAGCCAAATTGTGATGGCTAGACGACTGGGTCAGAGCATCTCCAAAACTGCAGCTCTTGTGGGGTGTTCCCGGTCTGCAGTGGTCAGTTTCTATCAAAAGTGGTCCAAGGAAGGAACAGTGGTGAACCGGCAACAGGGTCATGTGCGGCCAAGGCTGGCCCGTGTGGTCTGATCCAACAGACTTGCTCAAGAAGTTAATGCTGGTTCTGATAGAAAGGTGTCAGAATACACAGTGCATCGCAGTTTGTTGCGTATGGAGCTGCATAGCTGTAGACCAGTCAGGGTGCCCATGCTGACCCCTGTCCACCGCCGAAAGCGCCAACAGTGGGCACATGAGCATCAGAACTGGACCACGGAGCAATGGAAGAAGGTGGCCTGGTCTGATGAATCACATTTTCTTTTACATCACGTGGATGGCCGGGTGCGTGTGCGTCTCTTACCTGGGGAACACATGGCACCAGGATGCACTATGGGAAGAAGGCAAGCCGGCGGAGGCAGTGTGATGCTTTGGGCAATGTTCTGCTGGGAAACCTTGGGTCCTGCCATCCATGTGGATGTTACTTTGACACGTACCACCTACCTAAGCATTGTTGCAGACCATGTACACCCTTTCATGGAAACGGTATTCCCTGGTGGCTGTGGCCTCTTTCAGCAGGACAATGCACCCTGCCACAATACAAAAATGGTTCAGGAATGGTTTGAGGAGCACAACAATGAGTTTAAGGTGTTGACTTGGCCTCCAAATTCCCCAGATCTCAATCCAATCGAGCATCTGTGGGATGTGCTGAACAAATAAGTCTTATCCATGGAGCTCCACCTTGCAACTTATAGGACTTAAAGGATCTGCTGCTAACATCTTGGTGCCAGATACCACAGCACACCTTCAGGGGTCCGGTGGAGTCCATGCCTCGACGGGTCAGGGCTGTTTTGGCAGCAAAAGGGGGACCAACACAATATTAGGAAGGTGGTCATAATGTTATGCCTGATTGGTTTATATATATATATATATATATATATATATAACACCTTTCCTGTTTTTCTACAAATACAGTGTATGATCAGTACAATGTGATCATACTGACAAAAATTGGCCTGCAGAATATTTTCTATGCTCTAATCCCAACCTACTATTTAGAACAGACAGTGTGTGAATACAGATGGACTGAGGGTGAACTCTGATCGGTCTCTTTCTCTGTAGGTTATGGGACTAATAACCCCAGCTGGAGTTGCACATCAGACCCAGGCTGAGTTTTCTCTGTCGTCTCTCAGCGGCGCTTTGGAGTCAGGTGGATCCGTCAGCAGCACCTGCTCTCAGCGCATCGAGTCCCTGTCGACTCTACCTGCCCTCTCCAACCTGCCCAGTCCACAGTCTTACGGCCCGGCCTCCTTCTACAGCATGGAGCACAGCGCCCCCTACCAGTACAGCCAATATGGACAAAGTAAGGTCATTATTACTGTCTGCCTTCTTTATCCTTCTAAATTGATTTACAGGCTGCTAGTTTGAGTCTTTGCGCACATCCTCTAATATCTGGAGTGTGTGCATCCAATTGTAGTTTGGATCATTTGTTGATTGAATACTTTCCTCTTTTCCCTGTATGCACCATTTTCTGTTTTGTTTTCTCAATGAACAAAAAAAGGCCAAAAATAAACTTAATTTTAAACATTAAACATTATAAATAATTTATATAATCGCTATGTCAATCATTACAATTTTGATAGTGATAGTGTCTGTAAACTGAAAGAATAACTCCAAAATGTGATTGTCACTCCCAGTACTCGCAGTTTGTTCGTGACCTGAGATTTTGAACCTGAACATGTAATAATAGGGTAAAAGGCTTCACGCTCATATCTGATGTTTGTATATAGCTCTATGTGATCTGCAGAGGTCTGATTCTGTAATATCTGGACTGTGTTTGCGTGTGTGTGAATGTCATGGTTGGATGCTAATCTCCTGTGGCAGTATCATGATGAGAAGCAGCTGCTCTTGTCTAACTCACTATCCCGGCTCACAGTCAGCTCGTACAGTTACGCTCTGATGAAATGGCCGGCGCACAAATACGGCAGCTCTTTAATGAAGGGGAGGGTCAGCGTTTGCCAGCCTGATTGCTGTGTCAAATGGACAGCACATGCTTTCTTTTGGAGTCCGGCGGCTGGAATAACTCATGCAAACATTATCAGACCAAATATTACAAAAGCTGCATATCATATGGGAAATCATTTAACAATATCGAAACATTTTCATTGTGCTCTTTATATTTGAATTCATATCCAATCCTCTTTTTCTTTTCTTCCAGATTCCTTTCATTATCTGAGGCCTGAAATCGCCTGAACGGGTCGTGCAACTCAACTGTCCCAAAGTCCTGCATTTTCAAAGCCGGAATTAGGTTTTTCCACAGACAGAGATTCAAAATTCTTTGACTTGGCAATAAAAATAAAACTGTTACGCCACAGGATGGCACAGCCACACACACACACACACAGCCGGCAGATCAAAAGGGCTTTTTGTCTAAAACATTGCCTTGAACTCTTCTTCAAAAGCCTTCCAACAGAATTATCCACAATCCCAGAAAACAAAACAAGACAAGCTGAATCAAAACAAAAAAGGAGACATTTGTGTATGATTTTACTGCAAAACATGTTTAAGTGCAATATGAGAAATAGAAATGCATGGCCACATTCATACAAGACATCCGCAGCCACTGAGGTCTTTGCAACCAGCGGCCCTCCAAAGCAAGAGCCTGGAACGAGATCGCCATTCTTACGATGCCAGACACATCGCTCTCTGCCCACGTTGTAAATAAAAGACAAATATTTTAGAGCGGACAATGAAATTTTTCTCACACATTCCTTGACAATAAATGATAATTTTTTATTTTGTTTTTTTAAATGAGGGATGATTAGAAAATTATACAGTATTTGGGAACTATTTTGCTTAAAGGTACACTATGTAACTTCTGGCTCTCTAGCAGTTAAAAAAACAAAACTTTGTGCATCTTAACACTTGGTTGTGTTTTGGTTGTGCGTGACTGTGTGGATGAATATGGTTATCCTACTGCTCATAAAACATTCACTACTAGGCTTAAGAGCAAACTGATCTTATGGAAAAACGCATCTATGGGAACATTTTAGCAAAACGCAAAAAATTTACATATCACTGCAGTTTCCAACAGAAAGGCAGTAAAACAGCAAGCACTTTTAATCGTTTTCATACACAGTTATGATTACAGAGTCAGATTATGGATTAATAAAGACTTGTTTTCACGTCTCCATGCACAATATTATGTTATGATCTCAAAACACTTTTTACGAAAGTGCATGATTTGTAAACAAATATTTTGGACTTTGCATCGCTTAACCAGCTCCATATGTTTCGCTTTTTCTGACGTAACAAGCTTGCTCGGTAGCTCAGCTGGTGCGAAACTGTACTTAGGATTGTGTAAGCCTTGGGTACGAATCCCGTGAAAACGTGACGCATGATAAAAGAGCTCACAGATGAGAGATCAGAAACAAGCTAAAACGGCATGATTACGATGGCGTTTTTATGCTACATTTGCTTTTGTTAAAGGATTAGTTTACTTTCAAATGAAAATTACCCCAAGTTTTACTCACCCTCAAGCCATTCTAGGTGTTTATGACTTTCTTTTTTCTGATGAACACAATTGGAGAAATATTAATAAATATCCTGACGCATCCAAGCTTTATAATGGCAGTGAGCAGGATCGACGAGTATGAGCTGAAGAAAATGCCTCCATCCACATCCATCCATCATAAACGTACTCCACACAGCTCCTTCTGAAGCTAAGCGATGTGTTTGTGTAAAAAAAAAATCCATATTTAACAAGTTATTAAGTAAAATATCTAGCTTCTGAAAGACCGCCTTCCGTATTCAACTTAGGAAGAAAGTGTAAAACTCACACAGTTCAAAAAGCTTATGCTACGTCCTACGCCTTCCCTATTCAACTTACGGAAAAAGCTTTACTGACGCAACGCCAGTTCCGTTTTTTTTTTTTTTTTTTCATAATTTTAATACAGAAGGCGGTCTGGCGGAAGCTAAATATTTTACTTCATAACTTGTTAAATATGGATATTTTTTGCACAAAGGCATGGCTTCACTTCAAAATGCCTTTATTAACCTCCCAGAGCCATATGCAGTACGTTTATGATGGATGGATGTGGATGGATGCAGTTTCAGCTCATACTCGTTGATGTGTCAGGATATTTATTAATATATATATATATATATATATATATCTCCGATTGTGTTCATCAGAAAGAAGAAAGTCATATAGCCTACACCTAGGATGGCTTGAGGGTGAGTAAAGCTTGGGTAATTTTAATTTGAAAGTGAAATAATCCTTTAACACTATCGGGTAGGTTTGGTGTAGTGTAGATGGAGCGTTACACTTTTAGCGCCACTCAACAGACATTTCAAATCAGAACTGCGGTGATATGTACAAATCCAACGTAATATAAAACGTACCTTATTTACGTTAATCTGTTTCGGGAAAAAACTGAACACGCTTTTACACGCAGTGGACATTTTCACATTGAAACATACATGGCGCTACGTATTTTCGTTTTGCAAAAAGGTTCCCACAGGTACATTTTTCTAATGAGCCTGGGCTGCTTGAGAGATATAACCAGTTTAGATGGAAAGGATCTCAAGCTAACTAGCTGAAGACGGTACTGCTTTACCCATTAACAGACATGGTACTTCCTTAAAAATAAATTCCAGCACAGCTCTACAACAACCGTAAAGAAATGAGCCTTAACAATAATGCTTTACAATGAACTCTGTTAAAGAGATACATATGGCAATATATCCGCTTAATAAAATACCTTACTCACCTGTTGAGTAAAAAAACGCCATCTCCACGTCACTTTTACAACACTTCTGTTTCTGTTGACTCTTCTTTGTTCGGAGTTTGTTTAAAATGGGCGATTCCCCGAAGGTTGGAGATTTAGCTGCTCCATTTCAACCTTTCTCGTTCGTTGTGACAACTAACCTATGCCACTTCCATACCAGACACACGTCAAAGTAGCCGGAGCAACTTTTCTATTACGGATATGAGACACTCACGGGCGAGTCACGTATGTACACAATTTCCCGCTAAAACCATCCCGTCAGGTCTAAAATAGAAACACTTATAACAGGCTTACCATAGTGAATCAGGGTAAGACAAAAATATTTTGGAAGACGGATTGATGATGTATTGACGTAATTTTGAACTTAAAGAAAGTTAGTCTACATAGTATACCTTTTAAGTGAGTTCGAAACCATACTGTGTTTTATTATACATTTAAAAAATCCTATAGCGGTGCTGTGGTTCGTGGTGTTGGAAAGATGCACTGTGAAAAATGACTTTTTTTATTTTTAGTAAATATATTTCTACTGATTTGATATTATCTGATATGCTTAAGATTGCTATATAAATGTGCTCATGCATCCCCACAATAACCAAACTGTTGTTTTTCTTCTTACCAGAGATGATAAAAACTAAAAATGCTCAAAAATAGACAATACAGCCACAAAAACTCTGAATGTTTTTTTTTATTAATTTATTTTGTATGTGTGTGTGATTGCATATCTTTATCCTCTAGATATTTTGCCTAATTAAATCATTCACTGTATGACAATAAATCCTGTTTGTGCGTGCATCAATGGATATTGTCAATTGCAAAATAGATTCATAAAGCTAATATGGCTTTTTTTAAAGTAAAAAGTTTAGGATTTTAATTAGTCTGTATATTGTCATTATAATACATAAAAACAAGGTTATACATCTCTCACACATCTGTCTGCATTCATAACTGATGTTTCACACTTTCCAGGATGATTCATGTCTCTGTTCTTCCTCAGCTGATCAAACACTTCACCTGTGAACACTGAAAACCTCCTCAAAACACCTCAAGAATAACGGACAGGGAGACAGATGCTATTTTATGTCAAACTCATGCATCTTTCTTTCTTTCATTGGCTCTCTCAGAAGCTTCCTTTGACCTGTAGTCTTCCCCTGTAAATGCCAACCTTCAAACAGAGTCCTCTCCTTCACCCTGCTCCATCATCTGAGGGGTCAAAGTGTAAAGTTCACAGGTCTGGCACATGTTCATCACAGAGAGAGAGAGGATGAGCTCAGGCAGATGAAAATAAAACTACAGTCTGATCTGTTTTTCATCTGATCCTCAAACATGTGCCTTGACTTGATTACGCTCTCATATGGGAAACGCATTTGTTGTTGATTCTTCTATAATTAGAGGGAAAAAGCTTTTTTTTAAATAATAATGAGCATGAAAGTCATTTGATATGCATGTTGTGCATCAGTTTGGTTTAACATTTTCAAAATCATATGACACAATGCAGTTTTTTGCAGAGCTGTTGAAACAGCTGTGATTGTGAGTAAGATACTGTTTTCATGTAACAGTTAAATAAGAAGCTAATATCATGTAGCTCATCTTTCAAACAAAATATGACCAGGTAGCTTGTTAATTTCTGCTCCAACAACAAAAATAGATTCAAAGCAAAGCTCCATTTGCTCTGCACTGTTTTAGTACAGTTAAATACTTCCTTAAACTGTTCACAAAAACACTGGTCTAAATTTCTAGTATTCCCCTCTCATTATCTATTTCATATTCATGCACATTGTTGCACAACTGTCCCTAGATACCTGCTGATTTATTTCTATTGCAATGCTGCCCCCTACTGGTGTGTGATTACACTTGCGACTCTACCACCAAATCAACTCTAAAATAATGCTACTTCATCTTTTCAAGTTTTATTGCAGAGACATGAAGTCCATTAACATTCTGAAATAACGTAGTTTTCTACAGCCTTTAAAACAACAAATTAAGAAATGGCAAAAGGGAAAAAAGCTGAACATTGCTATGCACACCATAAAAATATTAAAAGTATATAGTCTTATGATGATAATTAGGGTGTCGACAATATCCTGTCTAACTGCTGAATACACACAAACATACATGTTATTTTCTCTTCCACACATCAATATCAAAATTTTCTTTCAAAAAAAGTAGCTGTTGGTGCCATAGTATGGTGATCGTGTCAGATTAGACTGTGCTTTGAAATATACATCTATGTTCATTTTCAGCAGTATTTACAAGATATTTCAAAGAAACCATGGTGTCTTGGCAAATATAATGTCAAGCTGTGGTTAATGTCATGGTATACACGATAGGATGGATTTGCAGGTTTGGTTGGATTAGGCCTACAGGTAAATATTTTATTCCTGTTTCTACTTTCTCCGAGGCCACTTGTTGATGTTTCTTTTAACTTTATTTTTTAACCCAGGTCACCTCGCACCTTAAAGGGTTAGTTCACCCAAAAATGAAAATTATGTCATTTATTACTCACCCTCAAGTCGTTCCACACCTGTAAGACCATCTTCAGAACACAAATTAAGATATTTTTGATGAAATGCGATGGCTCAGTGAGGCCTCTATTGACAGCAAGATAATTAACACTTTCAGATATCCAGAAAGGTACTAAAACATATTTAAAACAGTCCATGTGACTACAGTGGTTCAACCTTAATATTATAAAGTGACGAGAATACTTTTTGTGCGCTAAAAAAAACAAAATAACGACTTTATTCAACAATATTTAGTAATGGGCGATTTCAAAACACTGCTTCATTTGTCTTCTGAAGATGTACGAAGGTCTTACGGGTGTGGAACAACATGAGGGTGAGTAATTAATGACAATTTTCATTTTTGGGTGAACTAACCCTTTAAAAGTAAAACGTTACAAGGCTTTATAAAATTACACAGAGCGAAAAAGTCAATTTTCAATAGTATAGCAAATATCAACTAGAGTCTAAATTTTGTGAACAAACTTTGATGTTGGCTTGAGAAACCTCGAGCTGGGTCGCCTGAAGCACAGCTGCGCCATATGACGTAGCGCTGCATGTGTTGCCAAGTCCGCTGTTTTCCCCCGGAATTGGGCTACTTTTTACACTGTTGCCGCGAGTTTAAGTGAACAGTCTGAGGTCTGAGCTATGCACGACTAGAAACAGCGCAAAGAGCGCTCCCTTTATAATTACTAAAAAGCTGTTACTCATCAAAAATTAATCGCAATCTCACAAAGATATGCTATAATTAATGAAGCTGACTGCTCCATTTTTACACTTTGTTTGTTATAAGTTAACTTATAACAAGAGGATTTGCAAGCATGCAGAACTGGACAAAAACTGGCGTTTTGAGTGGTGAGTAGATACTAACTTAGACGTCTGATTGGCCATTGCGTTCAAGAAATCAACAGATTTGTTTGTGATTTGCTACACTGCTTAACGCTGCAAAACACATTGTAAATAGAAACCTTTGATGCTCTCAAAAGCACAAACTCGAAATCTGCTATTATTATGGAGAAAACTGATCCTAGACCAGCAGTCATAGACAGATTTTCCCCCTAAAAGCAGCAGCAGTCAGTGGTTTGAGTAAGAAACTTCAACACTACTCTTAAGTCCATGGTTAGGGGAAGGCTAAGCCTTGCCCAGTCTTACATACACTCCGCCTATGTTACTGAGCCATACAAACAAAAAAGGCCAATGACATTGTTCAAGATTGTGAAAGTCAGTGATTAAGGCAGTTTTCTTAGTAATTTTATGTTTTTTTCCAAGAAGAGGGCTGGTCCTGACTCAGAATAAAATCCCATCCCCTTCCTCTTTCACTCTTATCACTCCTTTTTCTTTGAAGACTCACATAGCATCTCTTGGCCTGAAGATTTGGAACAACAAACATGGTCAGTCACATTCAGGATTTACTAGCAATTATTACTTATAGAAGTGGTGCTGGTGAGAGGTAGTATGTGCAGGTCACTTTGAATGGGCTTGTTTTTCTACTATAATGAACTATGCACATGATATTTATCAATTTATTTTGTTTTTCTCTTGTTGGTGTGCTGTTTTGTGATTTCAGAAGTTCACTGTGTTTCTGAGTGGACTCCTGCTGCTCTTTCTGCTTCCCAACTGGACAGAAAGTGTTGAAGATGACACTGTGGACATCAATACTCTTAGCCGTATTATTAACTTCTTTGAGCAGAAGTAAGTCTGTCTCCAGTGTCAATGAAAAAGTAAAAGTTTACAGTTAAGCAAAGAGGAAACAGAGAAATGAGAAGCACTCGGTCAAATGGCCATGGTTTCAAAACATGGGAGTGTGTTATCATTAAGCACCTTAAATACTTGATCTTGATACTTTACTGTTTTCCAGCTATAAGAGAATCGATGAAGATGGACATCCCCGTCAGTACGCTATAGCCATCAATGTGCCGAAGCATCAGTGTCAACAGAACTTCTTTCCTGCACAAAACAACTTCCTGACTCAGGAGAATGCTTTGAACGTGAAAAATGCTATTAAAGATGACTCAAACGCACTTTACCAAGGTTCAGAGCTCATCGCTGCAGGAACTAGGAAAGTTGTAATTAATAAAAAGAAGCAATACTACATGCATTCAGAGTCTCTCCTGCTGAATCCTGTAGGCAACTCTCCCATGACCAAACTTTTGGATGAAAGTAAAGACGGCTGCTCGATTTTCTACACATTTGATTCTCCCTGTGTTGACACGTGTTTGGATGCGACAGGCAGTCACAGCATTATAGAGGCTCTGAAGAACTGGAAAGATAAACATGATGGAATTAAAGCTTTTGTCTTCAAGAATTTCTGGAAGTTTGATGAAAAAGACACTAAAAAAGATCTTCAGGCCAAGTTTAAGCAGATTGTGGCTCATGTTCCTCTCTTCCGCTGTGTGAGTGAGAATGAGTGTTATGCTTGTAAAGGGGAAGGAAACACTCCCATAGACGAGCACTGTCTGCCACCAAAAGAGACCTAACAGTTATGTTTGTAACATTCACTTCTTTCATATGTGATTCAGTATTAAAATCTTGTTTTGAAAATCAGTATGTTTAGATGAACTAGTAAAATGTGTTTAAAAATAATCTTACTTCCCACTTGAACAAATAAAATTCTTCTGCTTGGCACCTTTGTGTTTGGGTTTTATTTCAGGATGAAAGTATAATGCACATAAACACCCATGTGTGTCATAAAAAGTCAAAAGGGAGAATATAAGAAGGCCTTTTATAGGCAAAATGCAAAAGGTGGTTTATTGTGAACAGTGCAGATGTATGTTTGTATTTATTTGAGAACTCTGGTACATTGTTAACATTAATGACAAGAAAGAAAACAAGCTTAATGCAGCTGTCGGTGTGAGTGAAGACAGACACAGTGGGTGCCGGCATCAGGCCTCGGAGATGAATCTATTTTAAACAAACAAAGAAATTGCAGAAATTGCTTTCCGGGTAACACACTGGGAAAAAAGTAGAAAATGAGGCTAAGTGTAATACAGAAAATAAAGACAGACTATTCCATAGACATACTATAAGAAAAAGCAGATTTACAAATTGATGATGTTCGCAACGGCTTTCAGTGATGTTTCAGTTTTGGACAGTAAGGGTTACACATGACTGTATCGACTGGTATAGACAGTGTTGCCAGATCTCACCATGAGCAAACTTTGATCTAACAGACATCTCTCCTCAGGTAGGAAAATATACACTCACTGGAAACTTTATTAGGTACACCTTGCTAGTACAGGGCTGGACTCCATTTTGCCTTCAAAGCATGGCAGAGATTCAACAAGGTGTTGGAATCATTCTCAGAGATTTTGGTCCATGTTGTCATGAGAGCATCATGCAGTTGCTGCAGATTTGTCAGCTGCACATCCATGATGTGAATCTCCAGTTCCTCCACATCCCAAAGCTGCTCTATTGGATTGAGATCTGGTGACTGTGGAGGCCATTTGAGTATAGTGAACTCACTGTCATGTTCAAGAAACCAGTTTGAGATGATTGAGATGATTGAGCTTTGTGACATGGTGTGTTATCCTGTTGGAAGTAGACATTTGAAGATGGTACACTGTGGTCATAAAGGGATGGACATGGTCAGCAACAATACTCAGGTGGGCTGTGGCATTTAAACGATGCTCAGTTGTATAAGAGGCCCAAAGTGAGCTAAGAAAAATTCCCCACACCATCACCAGCAGCAGCCTGAACCGCTGAAAAAAGGCAGGATGGATCCTTGATTTCATGTTGTTTACGCCAAATTCTGATCCTCTAATCTGAATGTCACAGCAGAAATCGAGACTCATCAGACCAGGCAATGTTTTTTCAGTCTTCTATTGTTGAATTTTGGTGAGTCTGTGTGAATTGCTGCCTTAGTTTGCTCTTCTCAGCTGACAGGAGTGTCACTGGTGTGTCTTCTGCTGCTGTAGATCATCTGCTTCAAGGTTTGATGTGTTCAGAGATGCACTTCTGCAGACCTCAGTCGTAACCCAGCAAGGGTGCAGTGGTTCTTCAGGTAGGCCAACACCAGTCTCTCAAATGACTTCATGACCACAGACGTGAGAGTGACAGGTCTGTAGTCATTGAGTCCAGTCGCATATTGCTAAAACAACACCCATATCCCTCTCAGAATATCGTAGAGACATGGGACTGGGCTTTTTTGCCTCAAGACAGTGTAGGGGCCAGTGTAGTTGTGCACGGCAAGCACCACTCACATTTTCTTCAGTCAATGTACATATCTAATTTCTGGTTCTTCAATATATATATATACACACATATAAAATATTCTAATCAATGTTAAGACAAATCTTCACCTTTTCAAGTTTTATTTACTATAACTGACATTATTGTTTCATTCTGTTTTCTAAATTCTATTGACAATTTGTATGTTTAACAAAAAAACAAAATTGCAATCTGCAAACATAAAACAGCATTATTTATGATTTTAGAGGATGAGGGTTCACAAAATGAAAGGTTAGGATATTCGGTAACACTTTACAATAAGGTTATTGCATTAATCATTAGTTAATGTATTAACTAAAATGAACTAACCATGAGCAATACATTTGTTACCGTATTTATTCATCTTCGTTAACGTCAGTTAATGAAAATACAGTTGTTCATTGTTTGTTCATGTTAGTTCACAGTGCATTAACTAATGTTAACAAGATTTTAATAATGTATTAGTAAATGTTGAAATTAACATTAACAAAGATTAATAAATGCTGTATGTGCAGTTCATTATTAGTTCATGTTAACTAATGTTGTTAACTAATGAACCTTATTGTAAAGTGTTACCGGATATTCATTATGTTTCCCAGTCACATGTTTTAAAGAGCGTTATTTCAAAGGCGGTGGAGCAAAGCAGAACAAAAGGGAGTGCTTGGCTGTTGTAAATCACCTGATTATGAGAGCCAATCAGACAGACAGTCATGACATAGTCACAACAGTCATAACTGACTCTCCTCAGATAGGAAAATGCATTTGTATCAGGCTGTTACATAGCAGCTAACCAAATAAAATATAGAAGTTCAAGGTATTATTTGGCCTGTACATTGTAAATGAGAAGGACTCATACATATATATATATATATATATTTGTAGCAATAGCCAACAATACATTGTATGGGTCCAAATTATTGATTTTTCTTTTATGCCAAAAATAATTAGGTTATTAAGTAAAGATCATGTTCCATGAAGATATTTAGTAAATTTCCTGCCATAAATATATCAAAAATGTATTTTTGTGAGTGGATATGCATTGCTAAGGACTTCATTTGGACAACTTTAAAGGCGATTTTCTCAATATTTAGATTTTTTTGCACCCTCAGATTCCAAAATTTCAAATAGTGTATCTGGGCCAAATATTGTCGTATCCTAACAAACCATACATCAATGAAAAGCTTATTTATTCAGCTTTCAGATGATGTATAAATCTCAATTTCAAAAAACTGACCCTTATGTGGTCCCTTATGTTTTGTGGTCCAGGGTCACACACACACACACACACACATATTATATATATATATATATATATATATATAGTTGAGCTAGAAAAATAAAAATGGCATCTGAAAGTTGTTGTTTCTGGCCAGTTTGTGTGTAAATGTATGTTTTTGACCAATGTTTTCAACTTCTGATATGCCTAAGTTTTCAGATGTAGCCAAGTTCTCTCATCTACTACTATTTTTTTTTTCCAGTAATACATATGAACAAATTTCACTTTCACTGATCAATGTCTTCATTTCACTAGTGTTTATAAGAGGCTTTTCAGTACTGCATATGAATGAATTTCACTAATATTGATCATGCTTATTTCACTAGTGTTTGTAAGAGGCTTTTCAAAAATAATGGCCTATACAGCCCCTCATACTTATACAACACTATCAATACTAATTAAAGTCAAGTAAATATTCACATAGGAGGAAAGATTATCAGTGCTTTATTGCCTTTTTTTGCATAATGTCCAAGAGCAGAATAAATGCATTTGCCTCTCCCACTCACTATACTTCAGCACATCATCTTAGAAAAGCTCTGAAGCATCTCTACATCTTCACTAAGATCCACAACATCCATCATGGTAAGTAAAACTATTATTTAGTCTATTGTCTGAATGTTAATTTCTATTTTGACCTCGTTATAAAACTGAGACTGCACCAGTGGCAAGTAGCCTACAGTGTGCAATATTTAGGATCAAGTGGTGCTTTCCAGAAAAATAATCATTAATGGAATAATTTAGAAACTGGAATTAATTTAGTGGAATGAACTTAGTGCATTCTCATAGAAAATTGTTTTTCTGTTATGAGGAATTATATGCACACATTTATACATTTATTTTGTTTTTCTCTGTGTGTGTGCTGTTTTGTGATTTCAGAAGTTCACTGTGTTTCTGAGTGGACTCCTGCTGCTCTTTCTGCTTCCCAACTGGACAGAAGGTGAAGACACTGTGGACATCAATACTCTCGCCCGTATTATTAACTTCTTTGAGCAGAAGTAAGTCTGTCTCCAGAGTCTATGAAAAATTAAAAGTTTAACTTTTAATGTAAATTATATTATAAAGTAATGAGCAGATAAAAGTCTGTCAAACAGTCATGGATTCAAAACATGGGAATGTGTCATTAGTCACCTAATTGATCTTGTCTACTGCTTTCCAGCTATAAGATAGTTGAGGAAAATGGAGTTGAACGTCAGTACGCTACAGCCATCAATGTGCCGAAGGATCAGTGTCAACAGAACTTCATTCCTGAACAGAACAACTTCCTGACTCAGGAGAATGCTTTGAACGTGAAAAATGCTATTAAGGATGAAAAAAAGGCACTTTATGAAGGGACAGAGCTCATCGCTGCAGGAACTATGAAAAAGAAGCAATACAACAGGCATTCAGAGTCTCTCCTGTTCATTTCTGCTGAGACCTCTCCCATGACCAATCTTTTGAATAAAAGAAAAGATGGCTGCTCTATTTTTTACACCTTAAATTCTCCCTGTGTTGACTCGTGTCTGGGCAGTGACAGTCACAGCATTATAAATGGTCTGAAGAACTGGAAAGAACATAATGGTATTAAAGCTTTTGTCTTCAGGGATTTCTGGAAGTTTGACACTAAAAAAGATCTTCAGACTGAGTTTAAGCAGATTGTGGCTCATGTTCCTCTCTTCCGCTGTGTGAGTGAGAATGAGTGTTATGCTTGTAAAGGAGAAGGAGACACTCCCATAGACGAGCACTGTCTGCCACCAAGAGAGAGATGACAACAGTTGTTTGTAACATTCACTTTTTTCATATGTGATCCTGTATTAAGATCTACTATCCTTTGTTTCGAAATTCACTACTTCAACAAATGAAATTCTTCTGCTTGGCACCTTTGTGTTTGAGGTTTATTTCAAGATGAAAGTATAATGCACATAAACACCCATGTGTGTCATAAAAAGTCAAAAGGGAGGATATAAGGCGGCCTTTTATAGGCAAAATGCAAAAGGGGTTTGAGGTGAACAGTGCAGATGTTTGAGTGTTTGTATTTATTTTTAGAACTCTGTCACATTGATAACATAAAAGACAAGAAAGAAAACAGGGTGAGTGAAGACAGACACAGTGGGTGCCGGCATCAGGCCTTGGAGATGAGTTTATTTTAAACAAACAAAAGAGAAATTGCAGAAATCGCTTTCCGGTTAACACACTGGAAAAAAGTGCAGTACAGAAAATACTGAATACAGAATATTCCATACACATTACTATGAGAAAAAGCAGATATACAAATTGATGATGATCACAACAGCTTTCAGTGATGTTTCAGTTTTAGTTTTTGAGGTTACACATGACTGTATCGACTGGTAAAAAACTGTCATGCAGATCCTTCACATGGACCAAACCGAATGTCAAACAGTGTTATCACATCTCACCATGAGCAAACTTTGATCTAACAGACATCTCTCCTCAGATAGGAAAATATACACTCACTGGAAATTTTATTAGGTACACCTTGCTAGTACCGGGTTGGACCCCAATTTGCCTTCAGAGCGTGACCGAGATTCAACAAGGTGTTGGAATCATTCTCAGAGATTTTGGTTCATATTTTCACGATAGCATCACGCAGTTGCTGCAGATTTGTCGGCTGCACATCCATGATGTGAATCTCCAGTTCCTCCACATCCCAAAGCTGCTCTATTGGATTGAGGTCTGGTGACTGTGGAAGACATTTGAGTTTAGTGAACTCATTGTCATGTTCAAGAAACCAGTTTGAGATAATTTGAGCTTTGTGACATGGTGTGTTATCCTGCTGGAAGTGGATGGGTTCACTGTGGTCATAAAGGGATGGACATGGTCAGCAATAATACTGAGGTAGGCTGTGGCGTTTAAACAATGCTCAACTGATACTAAGGAGCCCAAAGTGTGGCAGGAAAATATCCTCCACACCTTTACACCAGCAGCAGCCTGAACCGCTGAAAAAAGGTGGGATGGATCCATGCTTTCTTGTTGCTTACGCCAAATTCTGACCCTACCATCTGAATGTCGCAGCAGAAATCGAGACTCATCAGACCAGGAAACAATTTTCCAGTCATTTTGGTGCGTCTTTGTGAATTATAGCCTCAGATTGCTGTTCTCAGCTGACAGGAGTGTCACCGGTGTGTCTTCTGCTCCTGTAGATCATCTGCTTCAAGGTTTGACATGTTGTGTGTTCAGAGATGCTCTTCTGCAGACCTCAGTTGTAACGAATGGTTATTTGAGTTGCTGTTGTCTTTCTATGAGCTCGAACCAGTCTGGTCATTCTCCTCTGACCCCTGGCATCAACAAGGCATTTTCAGCCACAGATCTGCCGCTCACTGGATATTTTCTCTTCATCGGACCATTCTCTGTAAACCCTAGAGATGGTTGTGTGTGAAAATCCCAGTAGATCAGCAGTTTCTGAAATACTCAGACCAGCCCGTCTGGCACCAACAACTATGCCACGTTCAAAGTCACTTAAATCTCCTTTCTTCCCCATTCTGATGCTCAGATTGAACTTCAGAAAGTCATGTTGTCCATGTTTAGACACCCAAATGCATTGAGTTGCTTCGATGCTGATTAGATATTTGCATTAAAAGCAGTTGAATAGGTGTTACCTAAATGAGTGTAGATATATCAGGCTGTTAAATGCAAAAAAAAAAAAAAAAAAAAAAAAAAAAAGACTACACAAAACAACTGAATAACATGTTCTTTCAAAATAAAACTCATCATAAATATTAAATGTATCAAAAGTATTATCAATTAATTTAGCTTTCAAATGAGCCCAAAATGTATTTATCTTTCTGTAAACTACAAGTGTATTTAATATACTACTAAATTATGGACATATTTAAATGAAGTCACATAGTATTTGAATTAAAATATTGTCATGACATTTGTACTCTATCTGTTTCTCTCACATAACTGTGTTCATGGATTGTTGCATTATTTGTCAAATGTGCAAAACATGGCAAACAGAAGTACTTATTGACAACTGAAGGACTAATATTTGACAAAAATACACACACACACACACACACACACACAAGTCAAGTCAAGTCACCTTTATTTATATAGCGCTTTTTACAATGTAGATTGTGTCAAAGCAGCTTTACATTGATAACTGGTACATTATTTGGCTGCACAGCAGCTCTTAAAGAATAGTGTCAATGCAGGTAGATCAAAGCACTGTTGAATATCAAATGTCAAGTCAAATGTCAAGTGTCCCCAACTAAGCAAGCCAAAAGGCGACAGCGGCAAGGAACCCAAACTCCATCAGGTGACATCAGGTGGCAGACAAGTGGCAAATAGGTGTTTAAATGGAGAAAAAAACCTTGGGAGAAACCAGGCTTAGTCAGGGGGCCAGTTCTCCTCTGGCCAACAGTGCTTTGTTACGATTCAGGTTGCCATCGTAAGTCCAATAGGATCGCAGCATTCAAAGTATTTATTCCAGTTCCATCCAATTGAGGATCGTATTCATCACGCCGGTATGGACGGTTGTTGAGGAACTGTGTCGTGGCTGTCGTGTCGATGAGGCCCTCACAGTGGATGATCTAGTTGACTCAATCTCTGCTGATACTTCAGGGCTGCGTTGTGGTCGTGTCAAGGCGCAGGTCCTCGGTCTCACCTGGATACGGCCCGGATCCGGTTGACTACGGTGAACCTCGGGATAACCAGAAAGACTAATGTTAGCGTAGATGCCATTCTTCTTCTGATGTAACGAGTACATCATGTGTTATAGGAAGTGTTCCCGGTTCCGGCTGACCTAATTTATGCAGCCTAATAATCCTTTAACGGATTTGAAAATATAAATTGGTAATGTGTTATGTGTATGCCAGGTTAAAGAAATGCGTTTTTAGTCTAGATTTAAACTGACAGAGTGTGTCTGCTTCCCGAACAATGCTAGGAAGATTGTTCCAGAGTTTAGGTGCCAAATAGGAGAAGGATCTACCGCCTGCGGTTGATTTTGATATTCTAGGTATTATCAGCTGGCCTGAATTCTGAGATCGCAATAGACGTGAAGGACTATAATGAATTAAGAGCTCGCTCAGGTACTGGGGAGCTAAACCATTTAGTGCTTTGTAAGTAATTAGCAAGATTTTAAAATCTATACGATGTTTAACAGGAAGCCAATGCAGTGTTGACAGAACCGGGCTAATATGATCATACTTCCTAGTTCTAGTAAGAACTCTAGCTGCTGCATTTTGTACGAGCTGTAGTTTATTTATCAGGCGAGCAGAACAACCACCCAGTAAAGCGTTACAGTAATCTAGCCTTGAGGTCATGAACGCATGAACTAACTGTTCTGCATTTTTCATTGAGAGCATATGTCGTAGTTTAGATATATTTTTAAGATGGAAGAATGCGGTTTTACAGATGCTAGTAACATGGCCTTCAAATGAAAGATTGGTATCAAAGAGCACACCCAGGTTCCTAACTGACGACGAAGACTTAACAGAGCAGCCATCAAGTGTTAGACAGTATTCTAGGTTATTACATGAAGTACACACACACACACACACACACGTTTGCTTCTCCCATTCACCACATCTCTACATCTTCTCTACATTTTAACCTATTTTTGGGAATGTTATTAGGAGAATTTCTTATTTCATTGTTTCTTAGTGTTGTGTTATCAATCTAGAACTCAATGGCTCCACTTAGTGGACTCTTTCTGATTTTCTTTTAACTCGAAGTGCAGAGCCACAGACTGTGGCCATTCATACTGTTGGTCGTATTGTAAACTTCTTTGACTAAAAGTAAGTATGCCTGATATTACTGCAAACAACGAATGACCATTTACCCTTTAAAGGTAATATTAGCAAAAAAGGAAATAAAAGTTTCACGTTTAACAGCTATCAGAATTTCAGTGCAGAAAATCATCCACAGAAACACGCCATAGCCGTCAATGTACATGAGAATCAATGTGAAAAGGATTTTTCGTCTACACATGACAACTTTCTAACTGAGAAGAAAGCTGATGTGGAAAAGAATATTGAAAATAAGTTACATTTACAAAGGTAAAGATTTCATTGTAGCAGGTGTTAAAAACATGGGATTCAGCATACAGGAGAGCGTCTCTTACTCACTTACTCACTGAAAACCTGTTGAATAAATGAAAAGAGGAGAGCTGTACTATCTTCTATACCTACAAATCTCCCTGTGTTAAATCCTGCCTTAATGAATTGAGCTCTAACAGTCTGGCCAGCCTGGAGAAAGAACAGCTTTTCAAAAATCTTTTGATCTAACTAAACCATGGAAGATCTTCAAAGAACTGTGAGGAAAAGAAGACTGTGGCGCATGTTCCCCTCTTCAGCTGTGTGAGTGAGAATGAATGTCAGCCTTGTGAAGGTGAAGTAAACACTTCTGGTACATTTAGAAATAATCATCATTTTGGCATCTGTTGATATTTGGCTGGCAGCAGATGACGGCTCACCTCAATGATAAATGGGGCAATAAAACAGTAAATACACAAACTCAGCAATCCAAGAGTCAAGGCAGAGTTACTGAAATTAGTCTCACACTACTAGCTACTACAAATAGCCTAACTTCATGAATTTAAAGTGTTGACATTCCATCTGGAGATCCTGTTTGCACTACCAACACAGCTAAGTAAATGTAAGTCCTCTAGATACAAGAAAATAGATTCTAATTACTAGAAGCATCTGACACCTGCTTCCTTATTTATCTCATTTTTAAATGTTTACTATATTTAGGCTTTTTATTGCTGGTTGTTTTTCTTTAAAATCACAGTTTGAGTGCTTTTTAAAGAGTATAATACAAGCAAGAAGTCGTATTAAAACCATACTAATGGAAATCTACAGGTTGAATATTAATACCTATGATTATGATACTTTATAAAACTGCAAATAAATGATTTGTAATAAATAAAAACAAAGGAAGTGTTGAAATCTTTGTTTTTCTATACCAGGAAAATATCAAACCTCAAAACTCTTTGATCAGGTGCTGAACCCCCAACTCAAAGGAGATGAAAGATCATCATATTGAATTACATCATCGATAAATGTAGACTCACAACATTTGCAGCCCAGGGTGACTCAATGTTATGGTTGGCATGTGAGCTTGTATTACTCAGTTTTAAATGTTGACGTAAGTTTGCAGTTTTGCTACATATTGCACACATAGACATTGACCTCATTGAGCTTTTTGATTAGTTGGTATCACTGCTGCCCTCAAGACCTCAACAACAACATATAAACAGTAACACTCTTTAATGCCATTTAATGCCATCAAATCCTGTGGTTAAAGACATTCTTTGGTATGAAGGTGGTATATTTAGCTGACATACTCAGAAGTATGTTTGTGTTTGTGACAATATGTTATTTGTGTAGGGGGTGAATTACTCACATGAGAAGATGCTTAAACCCTGCCAAAGACCTCCGAGAAAGAGTGAGCCATTATGTGGTTTCTGTTGATTTTGTAAATGATGTTGAGGAAGACGGTAAATCCAGACTCCAGGATCAGCAGTTAAACTTTTACTCACCCAAAAATGAAATTTCTGTCATTTATTACTCACCCTCATGTCGTTCCAGTAAGACCTTCGTTGATCTTCAGAACACAAACTAAGATATTTTTTATGAAATCCAAGAGTTTTTTTTAAAGCAACGAAATGACCACATTCAAGGTCCAGAGAGGAAGTAAAGACAAAACAAAAAACAAAACAAAAATAAAAAAATTTTTCAGCAATTTTCCTGTTCCCTGTCAGTCTTCTATGCAGTTGACGTAGTGCAGAGCTTCCATATTTACGTCAGAATTTACGTTGGGACATAAACATGGAAGCCTGCACTGCGTCAACTGCGTAGCAGAATGACAGGGAACAGGAAAAATTGTTGAATAAAGTCGTTATTTTTGCGCACAAAAAGTATTCTCGTCGCTTCATAACATTAATGTTGAACCACTGTAGTCACGTCGACTATTTTAACGATGTCCTTACTACCTTTCTGGACCTTGAAAGTTGCAATTACGTTGCAGCCTATGGATGGTTAAGAAAGCTCTCGGATTTCATCAAAAATATCTTAATTTGTGTTCTGAAGATGAACGAAGGTCTTACGGGTGTGGAACGACATGAGGGTGAGTAATTAATGACAGAAATTTCATTTTTGGGTGAACTAACCCTTTAATGAAGGCCTTTATTGAAATTGCCCATCACTATAAATTCGTTTTGTTTTTTTGGCGCACAAAAAGAACCACTGCAGGGGGCCGTTTACACAGCACTGCTTTAAACTAAAAATTGAAAACTTTTTATGCATTTTGGCCATTCATTTACTCAACAGCATATTGGGGGCCTGAAAATGAGAACATTTGAAAATGGGTTTCAAAGTGCACGTTTTTGAAAACGATACTGTTATCTTCTCTGTGTAAACTACGAAAACATGAATTTGTGAAAATGGTGACATCATGCGCATGCATATTATGTGTTCAATCTATAGGCACGTAGTGTTTCTTTACAAATTAACATCGCCAACTACTGGCCTAGCATGCATAGCAGCGTTTTAGTCACTTTCACGGATCCGTGTGAATGGGGATCGTTTTGATAACGTTGTCATCTGTATGCTGAAAAAAAGCGAAGGAAAATTTTTTCCGTTCTTAGTACATTGTTGTTTTGTAAACATACCCTTTAAAGTCTGTGAAATTTAAACTGAAACAATAACAGAATGTGACACCCTCTTTGGCCCCTCTTCAGCTAAAGAAGTTCTTGAGCAACCGCCTGTTTTCTGTGAAGGATTTTTTTAATTAATCATAACTAACATTTCTTTTCTTGCAGGATTAACATTTATATGCTTTTGAAAACTAAATGTCCCCAACATTTGGGCCAAAGTGTGTCTGAATCATGTCCGAATATAACAAAAAGGGAAATGAAACTTAGGGACAGGGCTAGACAACTATCTAAAGCCACGTTTCCACCGAAATTACCCAGAACAATTTGTCCCAGGAACTTTTTTCCCCCATACACACAAAGATGCTCAGTGACATTATTAAAGGAGTCAGTAATGAAAGTTTGAACCATTTTAAGTTTCATTTTCATGGTGTTGACAAAGAGGGCTGGTCGAGTGTCAGAATAAAAACCATCTACTTCCTCTTCCTCATCACTCCTGCTTCACTGCAGACTCACACAGCATCTCTGAACATCCTGACTTGAGCAACAGATAAAATGGTAAGTCATATTCACACTTCTTCATCACTTTATGCCACATTACTATTTTTCCTTTTGACTATTTACTGCATATAGTTTTTGTCAAAAATAATAATAATAGCGAGTGTGTATACTGAGACATTTCTTCTTTTTTTTTGCACATTGACAAGTAAAAGTTTAATTTAGCAATATACCGTAAAAAGTTATGAGAGAAACAACTGAATACAAAAATCATGACAGTATTAGATTTCACAACTATGTTACTTGATTAAAATTTTTGTAATGTGATGTAAATATAGTAACAATACTTTCAGAATTTAGGAGTATCTATAAAGAAAGATTCATATTTTCAGCTCATTTGAAAATGCCTTTGATACATCAGCAGAATTTTGAAGATTTTAATCTGAATGATTAAAAATGTGTCATTCTGTTTTGGAGACAGCAGGTTAGCTTTCACCAACACTGGACCTGCTTGTCAACAACTGTAACTCAAGTTACCAAAAAAAAAAAAAAAAAAAAACCTCAAAGAACATTCAGTTCTGAACATTCAGGATGCTATTTTGTGGTTTTTGTGTACATAAGGGTTTGTGTTTTATGCGTTTGACCACTTTAGGTTTTCGCTGTACCACTGAGGATCCTCCTTCTGATCTGCCTGATTCATTTTTGTACTGCAGTAGATGAGAGTGTGAACCCAAACACCCTCATGAATATTGTAAACAACTTTGTGAATCAGTAAGTATTTTACTATTTTTAAAATGTACAATATGTAATAAAAATGATTTAATTTATCTATTAGCATATTGACAATATCAACATGAAGTCTTACACAATATTAAACTGCCAATGTTTCATGTTCTCCAGGTTGGGTGGTGGTCAATTTGCTGTAGCCTTCAGAGTTACTAAGGAGGAATGTCTTAATCCTGAATATCATGGTGTAACCTTAACTAATGAAGCGATAAATACAATTAACAACAACCAGGTTTATGTGAGCAATAACCTCGTTGCTGCAAAGCCTATAAAAGAGCCTCATCCAGAACATTCAGAGTTTCGCATGATGCAATATTTGCAAAGCATCTTGGGTACAGTCAATGGCTGTGTGGTTTATTTCACCGTTGCTTCACCCTGTTTGAAGACATGCCTAGGAAAATACAGCATTCTAGACAGTCTTCAACAGTTAGAAAAATATAAAGGAATTAAAGCCTTTGCATTCAAGTACATCTGGAAACTTGATAAAAGGAATGAGGTGATTGCAAAATTGAAGGAAATGGCACCTGGTTTGCCATATTATCAGTGTGAGAGAAACAGAGCTAATTGTGATCGCCTGTAGGAAGAAGAGTAATGCTAATGCTTGACAGTTGCTTCCTTCACATGCACATCGTCACCATGATTTTGCCAAGTAAGACATGTTCCTGGATCAACATCTTTGTTGATCCTGGAACAACATTCCAATCAACCAATCAGATTTGAGGGACAAGTTTACCATTTATGTCAAGTTTAGGCTTGCAATCAGGGTTAGGTGCTTCTACATCAACGTTATCTTTCCCCTCTGATTTTAGGGATAAGTTATGGGTAGGATTAGGTTTAGGGGTAGGAATAGGGTTAAGACTAAATTTTAAGACTGGAATGTTGTTCCAGGATCAACAAAATATGTTGATCCAGGAACATGTCTTACTTGGCAAAATCACGGTGACCTTCCTGGCATATAGACAGTTTTATTTAGTGGAGGAACTTTGTGTTCCTTTTCAATTGCAGTACAACATTAAAACTGGCAAATAAAATCTATAATCTGTAAAATGCATAAAATCTGTAATTGCACACTTGGTTAGATGGCAATTATTGTTAGAGTAAACCAATGACAACATGTCTGCTTATTAACCCCCCCCCCCCCCCCCCCCCCCCCCTTTTTTTTTTTTTTGATGTTATTAAGGTTGTTCTGGGTTGTTCTTGTATTCTTTGTTTGGTACATTATGGAAAAAAAACTCAAAATAAAAATAAAAAATAAAAAAAAAATTAAAAAAAGTGCAAGTTTTTGAAAACGATACTGTTATCATCTCTGTGTAAACTACGAAAACATGAATTTGTGAAAATGGTGACATCATGCGCATGCATATTATGCGTTCAATCTATAGGCACGTAGTGTTTCTTTACAGATTAACATCGCCAACTACTGGCCTAGCATGCATAACAGTGTTTTAGTCAATTTCACAGATCCGTGTGAATGGGGATCGTTTTGATAACGTTGTCATCTGTATGCTGAAAAAAAGCGAAGGAAAAACTTTTCCATTCTTAGTACATTGTTGTCGTGTAAACATACCCTTTAAAGTCCGTGAAATTTAAACTGAAACAATAACAGAATGTGACACCCTCTTTGGCCCCTCTTCAGCTAAAGAAGTTCTTGAGCAACCGCCTGTTTTCTGTGAAGGATTTTTTTAATTAATTATAACTAACATTTCTTTTCTTGCAGGATTAACATTTATATGCTTTTGAAAACTAAATGTCCCCAACATTTGGGCCAAAGTGTGTCTGAATCATGTCCGAATATAACAAAAAGGGAAATGAAACTTAGGGACATGCGGTTCCACCAAAATTACCCAGAACAATTTGTCCCAGGAACTTTTTTCCCCCATACCTATAGCTAGCTGCGTTTCCATAGTGGTCTAAAGTACCGTGAAATTGGTCAGGTGACGTAGGACTGCGTGCGATTTCGTCCTCAGCATATAAGCTTAGTAAAGCCTGAACCTCATCGTCAGTACATCGCATTTTTTAAACTTCATTGTTGATTCGAATAGCAGACAACTCTTACTGCACGCACTGCAACAGACTTTGAAATAAAATAAAATGCTGCGTGGAGTCAACCAATCAAAATGCTGCGTGAACTCAACCAATTAGCATGTTCAGCACCCAAGTCCCACCCCCAAAAGTTCCGGAACTTTGAAAAAGTGCTACCTAGCGAGCAGGTACTTTATGAGGGGGAATTTTTTATCCTGAACTTCATTTAGACCCTGGTTCCTGCGGTCGAAACACACTGAGTACCACCCCAAAGTTCCTAGTTCCTGGGGAAAGTTCCTGTGGTGGAAATTCGGCTTAAAATATAATAGCCCCATACTGAGTAATCAATGAACTAATAAACCCAAGATTTGGGTAGATCTAAATTTGCTGTGCCAGTAACAGAGAAGGGAGGGGGTTGCTGAATTTGCAGAATTTAGAGAAAAATTATGTGATGATGAGTAGTATGTCATGTTAGCTTTGCTATGTACCTATCCTCAGTGTTGGGGAAAGTTACTTTTAAAAGTAATGCATTACAATATTGCGTTTCTCCCTAAAAAAGTAACAAATTTTTATGAAAAGTAATGTGTTACATTACTTTTGTGTTACTTTTGCTCACCTGGGCTGGGCTTGCTTGTTTTTTTTTTAATAACAACAACAAAAGTTATATTTTTGGCAAATGTTAAGGCCCTTTCACACCAAAAGTGAAATGAATAAGCCTCAGGCTGAAGGAAATGCATATTTTACGCCTGTATACAAACCCGATTCCAAAAAAGTTGGGACACTGTACAAATTGTGAATAAAAAAGGAATGCAATGATGTGGAAGTTTCAAATTTCAATATTTTATTCAGAATACAACATAGATGACATATCAAATGTTTAAACTGAGAAAATGTATCATTTTAAGGGAAAAATAAGTTGATTTTAAATTTCATGGCATCAACACATCTCAAAAAAGTTGGGACAAGGCCATGTTTACCACTGTGTGGCATCCCCTCTTCTTTTTATAACAGTCTGCAAACGTCTGGGGACTGAGGAGACAAGTTGCTCAAGTTTAGGAATAGGAATGTTGTCCCATTCTTGTCTAATACAGGCTTCTAGTTGCTCAACTGTCTTAGGTCTTCTTTGTCGCATCTTCCTCTTTATGATGTGCCAAATGTTTTCTATGGGTGAAAGATCTGGACTGCAGGCTGGCCATTTCAGTACCCGGATCCTTCTTCTACGCAGCCATGATGTTGTAATTGATGCAGTATGTGGTCTGGCATTGTCATGTTGGAAAATGCAAGGTCTTCCCTGAAAGAGACGACGTCTGGATGGGAGCATATGTTGTTCTAGAACTTGGATATACCTTTCAGCATTGATGGTGCCTTTCCAGATGTGTAAGCTGCCCATGCCACACGCACTCATGCAACCCCATACCATCAGAGATGCAGGCTTCTGAACTGAGCGCTGATAACAACTTGGGTTGTCCTTGTCCTCTTTAGTCCGGATGACATGGCGTCCCAGTTTTCCAAAAAGAACTTCAAATTTTGATTCGTCTGACCACAGAACAGTTTTCCACTTTGCCACAGTCCATTTTAAATGAGCCTTGGCCCAGAGAAAACGCCTGCACTTCTGGATCATGTTTAGATATGGCTTCTTTTTTGACCTATAGAGTTTTAGCCGGCAACGGCGAATGGCACGGTGGATTGTGTTCACCGACAATGTTTTCTGGAAGTATTCCTGAGCCCATGTTGTGATTTCCATTACAGTAGCATTCCTGTATGTGATGCAGTGCCGTCTAAGGGCCCGAAGATCACGGGCATCCAGTATGGTTTTCCGGCCTTGACCCTTACGCACAGAGATTGTTCCAGATTCTCTGAATCTTTGGATGATATTATGCACTGTAGATGATGATAACTTCAAACTCTTTGCAATTTTTCTCTGAGAAACTCCTTTCTGATATTGCTCCACTATTTTTCGCCGCAGCATTGGGGGAATTGGTGATCCTCTGCCCATCTTGACTTCTGAGAGACACTGCCACTCTGAGAGGCTCTTTTTATACCCAATCATGTTGCCAGTTGACCTAATAAGTTGCAAATTGGTCCTCCAGCTGTTCCTTATATGTACATTTAACTTTTCCGGCCTCTTATTGCTACCTGTCCCAACTTTTTTGGAATGTGTAGCTCTCATGAAATCCAAAATGAGCCAATATTTGGCATGACATTTCAAAATGTCTCACTTTCAACATTTGATATGTTATCTATATTCTATTGTGAATAAAATATAAGTTTATGAGATTTGTAAATTATTGCATTCCTTTTTTATTCACAATTTGTACAGTGTCCCAACTTTTTTGGAATCGGGTTTGTAGTAGAGGGTGCAGCTCAAACAAACCTTTCAGCTGTGCTGCCATTCTGGATTGAAGTAGTATTGGATACAGGAGGAGGAAGTTCAACACTCTTATTTCTAAATCTAATATAAAGTAATTTTTGCTTGTTAGTACAGTTGAATTAGATCATTGAAGGTCAGCAGCAAAGACAATGGTTAATAAAGTGAGATTAAATGCGCAAAGTATATTTGTGTAATTTAATATAGTTATTACAGGTTTGCATAAAATTCTGAGATTGCATTTCACTGTTTTTATTCATTTTGAGGAATTCTGAATGTTTTTGTCAAGTCAAGTCACCTTTATTTATATAGCGCTTTTTACAATGTAGATTGTGTCAAAGCAGCTTTACATTGATAACTGGTACATTATTTGGCTGCACAGCAGCTCTTAAAGAATAGTGTCAATGCAGGCAGATCAAAGCACTGTTGAATATCAAATGTCAAGTCAAATGTCAAGTGTCCCCAACTAAGCAAGCCAAAAGGCGACAGCGGCAAGGAACCCAAACTCCATCAGGTGACATCAGGTGGCAGACAAGTGGCAAATAGGTGTTTAAATGGAGAAAAAAAACCTTGGGAGAAACCAGGCTTAGTCAGGGGGCCAGTTCTCCTCTGGCCAACAGTGCTTTGTTACGATTCAGGTTGCCATCGTAAGTCCAATAGGATCGCAACATTCAAAGTATTTATTCCAGTTCCATCCAATTGAGGATCATATTCATCACGCCGGTATGGACGGTTGTTGAGGAACTGTGTCGTGGCTGTCGTGTCGATGAGGCCTTCACAGTGGATGATCTAGTTGACTCAATCTCTGCTGATACTTCAGGGCTGCGTTGTGGTCGTGTCAAGGCGCAGGTCCTTGGTCTCACCTGGATACGGCCCGGATCCGGTTGACTACGGTGAACCTCGGGAAAACCAGAAAGACTAACATTAGCGTAGATGCCATTCTTCTTCTGATGTAACGAGTACATCATGTGTTATAGGAAGTGTTCCGGTTCCGGCTGACCTAATTTATGCAGCCTAATAATCCTTTAACGGATTTGAAAATATAAATTGGTAATGTGTTATGTGTATGCCAGGTTAAAGAAATGCGTTTTTAGTCTAGATTTAAACTGACAGAGTGTGTCTGCTTCCCGAACAATGCTAGGAAGATTGTTCCAGAGTTTAGGTGCCAAATAGGAGAAGGATCTACCGCCTGCGGTTGATTTTGATATTCTAGGTATTATCAGCTGCCCTGAATTCTGAGATCGCAATAGACGTGAAGGACTATAATGAATTAGGAGCTCGCTCAGGTACTGGGGAGCTAAACCATTTAGTGCTTTGTAAGTAATTAGCAGGATTTTAAAATCTATACGATGTTTAACAGGAAGCCAATGCAGTGTTGACAGAACCGGGCTAATATGGTCATACTTCCTAGTTCTAGTAAGAACTCTAGCTGCTGCATTTTGTACGAGCTGTAGTTTATTTATCAGGCGAGCAGAACAACCACCCAGTAAAGCGTTACAGTAATCTAGCCTTGAGGTCATGAACGCATGAACTAACTGTTCTGCATTTTTCATTGAGAGCATATGTCGTAGTTTAGATATATTTTTAAGATGGAAGAATGCGGTTTTACAGATGCTAGAAACATGGCCTTCAAATGAAAGATTGGTATCAAAGAGCACACCCAGGTTCCTAACTGACGACGAAGACTTAACAGAGCAGCCATCAAGTGTTAGACAGTATTCTAGGTTATTACGTGAAGAAGTTTTTGGCCCAAAAATTAGAATCTCTGTTTTTTCTGAATTTAGTAGTAGGAAATTACTGGTCATCCAATTTTTTATATCAGCTATGCATTCCGTTAATTTTGTGAATTGGTAAGTTTCGTCAGGGCGCGAAGAAATATAGAGCTGAATATCATCAGCGTAACAGTGAAAACTAACGCCATGCTTCCTAATGATATCTCCCAAGGGTAGCATGTACAGAGTGAACAGCAACGGTCCTAGTACTGAGCCTTGCGGTACTCCATATTGAACTTGTGATCGATATGACATCTCTTCGTTTACTACTACAAACTGATAGCGGTCAGATAAGTATGATTTGAACCATGACAATGCAATTCCACTAATGCCAACATAATTTTCGAGTCTATTTAAAAGAATATTGTGATCAATAAAAGTGAGATGAGTAAATGCATGTTCACATTTAGTCTAGAACTACAATAACCATCATGTTCACACAGCGCGCACAACACCTCTGCACTTTATTTCTCTCAACATGGGGACAGGAGAGCTGTCAGTCAAGAAATGTGAAAAAGTAACTTGTGTTACTTATTTGAAAAAGTAACTTAGATATTTTGTTGTAAATTGAAAAAGTAATGCATTACTTTACTAGTTACTTGAAAAGGTAATCTGATTATGTAACTCAAGTTACTTGTAATGCGTTACTCCCAACACTGCCTATCCTATATAATGTTGTATTCTTTTTGCTGGTGGGAATCTCTGTGATTGATACGTGGTCCTCCGGCCGTGATTAAAGCATATTCAAAGGGATTGTCTGGAGTCTGTCTAATTATTGCTGCGCAGCAGGCTAGAGATCTTCTATTCTCAAGTGATAGTGTTTAGTGGAGCACTAGAGACCTTATTCCCAAGTGATAGTGTTCAAAAAGGACGAGATGTTGTCCGACTCAAACAGGTATTGAAGTATGCTTAGTATAAATTTTGAGTGTTGACTGGAGACGCCCCAGGTAAACTTAAGTCAGGTGCGTAGGGGAATTTCTACCACATTTCCTAGAAATGGCCTTGCCTAATACCTTATTTGATGCTTCCTCGTTCAGTAACTCAACATTATTTCTCATTACTACAGATAGAAACTTTTTTACAGATGAAACATGAAGCCAATAAATGGTCGCTTACAACCATATAGGGTTTGTATATGTTTTTCATGCAGTTTGGGGAATTTTATTTATAAGAAAATGTTTATATACACAGGTGTTGCCTTTAACCATGCACATATAGAAGAAGGCTGTAGGCTACAAATAGTAAAATGATATCTTTATGGTTCATTCTGTGATCAAAATCTACATTAGACCGCAATTGATTACAAACACTCACTTGTGTTTTAAGCAAGAAAAGCATATTATTAAGTTGTGTAACTTGATGCTAATTATAGCTATAATGCACCTGTTATCAGGTATACGATTAGCGATTATGGGTGCTTCTCAGTTCTTAAATTGTGCATCCGTTTTCTTCCCTTTTTTTCCCTGAGTCCCAGCTCCTTCTAACTAGGATGGGAGGAAAGGATGGAAGAAAAGGAAACGAATAGAAGATGTTTTTGTAAATTGGAATATCCTTGCTCACTCAAGCATCACTTTACTGGAGGAACCCATGCCAGTCTTTAATGTTCTTGCAGGAACTTATGGGTTCTGTTTCTTATAGACCAACATACAGCAAGACACACAAAGATGCTCAGTGACATTATTAAAGGAGTCAGTAATGAAAGTTTGAACCATTTTAAGTTTCATTTTCATGGTGTTGACAAAGAGGGCTGGTCGAGTGTCAGAATAAAAACCATCTACTTCCTCTTCCTCATCACTCCTGCTTCACTGCAGACTCACACAGCATCTCTGAACATCCTGACTTGAGCAACAGATAAAATGGTAAGTCATATTCACACTTCTTCATCACTTTATGCCACATTACTATTTTTCCTTTTGACTATTTACTGCATATAGTTTTTTTTTTGTCCAAAATAATAATAATAGCAAATCTGTAGAATGAGACATTTCTTCTTTTTTTTGCACATTGACAAGTAAAAGTATAATTTAGCAATATACCGTACAAAGTTATCAGAAAGAGCTTTATTGGCAGGTATGTTTACACATACTAGGAATTTGTTGTAGTGACAGAAGCTCCACAGTGCAACAGAGTGACAGCGACAAGACAAGACACAGATAATAAAAAGAATAATAATAATATACAAATATACAAGATAGACAAAGTGCAAAAAAAGCAAAAAACAATATATGATATAGACAAATTGTATGTACAGTTATGATGAGTGCAAATTTGTGCTTCAGTGTTTTAAGTAAATAATGTATAATAGTGTTGTGTGTTCCGTGTTTGTCAAGTGTTCATGAGATGGATTGCCTGAGGGAAGAAACTGTTCCTGTGTCTGGTCGTTCTGGTGCTCAGAGCTCTGTAGCGTCGACCAGATGGCAACAGTTCAAAAAGGGAGTGTGCTGGATGTGAGGGGTCCAGAGTGATTTTCTTTGCCCTTTTTCTCACTCTGGATAAGTACAGTTCTTTGAGAGTGGGGAGGGTTGTACCAATGATTCGCTCAGCAGACCGGACTACCCTCTGTAGCCCTCTGGTGCTCCTCGTTTGGGAGTCACACTTGTGCTCTTCGCGGTCAAAAGTGACCGGACCCCTAAAATTCAATTTTTTTCTCCCTCAGCAAAACCAATGAAATATATTTTTCTTCAATAATATTTTTACTTTTTTATTTTGTATTTTGAGAGAATTTCATGATACTAATTAATATTTATGCAATAATTATGATCAATTTTTCCCAATGAAAATAATACAAAAATTTTTTTTCTAATATTTTTTCACTATTTTTCAATTAATGCAGTATTTCAGGTTAAAATAGAGTCTAGGCCTTTAAAATAATTTTTTTTTTAAATTTTTTAGCGCCATCTAGTGAGAGTATAAAAAGAAAAATGTGTAATACCATGGTGTAACCACTAGATACTTGTACAGCTCTCTATGGAGAGGCTTGTGAATTCCCTAGTTGTTTTTGGACATATTTACCTAATTTTTTTAGGTTGAGGATATGAATATATATTTAGACATTCTCAAAGACTGTTTTTTATCAAGTTTTAGATATATTTTTGTAAGAAATATTGATTTGAAGTGTTAGTTTTTGCATTATGATTACAGTCAAACCTAAACATTGTGTTAGAAAGAGAATTCATAAAAAATGCCACGTGACTTTTTTTTTCACTTTTTATGCTCTTGACACAGAGCTCCTGCAAAAAAAAAAAGAAAAAGCTCAGAACGATGCGAAGGAACAAGCCTGTACTTCCAAGTGCACAGTTCATAAGTGTGTGTGTATAGTGTGTGTGTGTGTGCGTGTGTGTGAGTGGGTGCGTATATATCACACTCTTGATGTTTTAGAGTGTCACCCCTTTACTGCTGTGTACATTTTTTCAGAATTGTGGCCGATTTGTAGATTGTACACACCAAAATTCTCCAAACTTTTGTGTTTTTGTTGATTTCCCATTCATTTCCTATGGTCGGTCATTTTTGACCGAAGACCACAAGTGTAACTATTTTTTTTACGACCACTTAAACTTTTCGAATCATGCCCTCGATTTTTTTTTCTGTATTCGCATACCAATTGACATAAAAATCACCAAGTTTCAGCCCATTCTGATAAAGCTACAATTTTTTAAAAATTCAAAACGAAGATTTTTATATTATTTTATATTGTACCAAAGGGGTATCATGTGTGCGTGTGTGTGTGTGTGTGCGTGAGAATAGGTGTTTATTCCACTCTTGATGTTTTAGAGTGTCACTCCTTCAATGCTGTGAGCTTTTCCTGCATTATTACTGAATTATTGAATGGATTTCACATATTATCAAAACTTTGCTCTGTGTTACAGACAGTGGTTTATAGGGTGTGTGTGTGTGTGCTCGTGTGTGAGTGGGTGTGTCTAAATCACACTCTTGATGTTTTAGAGTGTCACCCCTTTACTGCTGTGTACTTTTTTTCAAAATTGTGGCCGATTTGTAGATTGTACACACCAAAATTCTCCAAACTTTTGTGTTTTTGTCGATTTCCCATTCATTTCCTATGGTCGGTCACTTTTGACCGAAGACAACGAGTGCTACTATTTTTTTTACGACCACTTAGCATGCTCGAATCATATCCTCAATTTTTTTGTGTGTTCACATTCCAAATGCCATAAAAGTCACCAAGTTTCGTACCATTCCGATGAAGCTGCGATTTTTAACAATTCAAAACAGAAAATTTTTCGGTCAAAAGTGACCGAAGAGAACCAGAGGGGTAGTCTTCTGAGATCAGATTTGGTAGCTGAGCTGAACCAGACAGATATAGAAGTGCAGAGGATGGATTCAATGATGGCAGAGTAAAACTGTTTCAGCAGTTCCTGTGGTAGGTTGAACTTCCTCAGCTGGCGAAGGAAGTACAACCTCTGCTGGGCCTTTTTCACAATGGACTCAATGTGGTTGTCCCACTTCAGGTCCTGGGAGATTGTGGTGCCCAGGAACCTGAATGACTCCACTGCAGTCACAGTGCTGTTCATGATGGTGAGTGGGAGGAGAGCAGGGGGGTTTCTCCTGAAGTCCACGATCATCTCCACTGTCTTGAGCGTGTTGAGCTCCAGGTTGTTAAGACTGCACCAGACAGCCAGCTGTTCAACCTCCAGTCTGTAAGCAGACTCGTCACCGTCCTGGATGAGGCCGATCAGTGTGGTGTCATCTGCAAACTTCAGGAGCTTGACAGAGGAGTCTTTAGAGATGCAGTCAATGGTGTACAGGGAGAAGAGCAGTGGGGAGAGGACACAGCCCTGAGGGGCACCGGTGCTGATGGTGCGGGTGCTGGATGAGAATTTTCCCAGCCTCACTAGCTGCTGCCTGTCTGTCAGGAAGCTGGTGATCCACTGACAGACAGAGGTGGGCACGGAGAGCTGAGTTAGTTTGGGCTGGAGGAGTGATGGGATGATGGTGTTAAAAGCAGAGCTGAAGTCCACAAACAGGATCCTCACATAAGTCCCTGGTCTGTCCAGATGCTGCAGAACATAATGCAGTCCCATATTGACTGCATCATTCACAGACCTGTTTGCTCGGTAAGCAAACTGCAGGGGGTCCAGTAAGGGTCCAGTGATGGCCTTCAGATAAGCCAAAACCAGTCTTTCAAATGATTTCATGGCCACAGACGTTAGATCCACAGGTCTGTAGTCATTAAGTCCAGTAAATTTTGGGTTTCTTTGGGACGGGGATGATGGTGGAGCGTTTGAAGCATGAGGGGACTTCGTACAGCTCCAGTGATCTGTTGAAGTGTGAAGATGGGGGCCAGCTGGTCAGCGCAGGTTTTCAGACAGGCTGGTGAAATGCTGTCTGGGCCTGGTGCCTTTCTTCTCTTGTTCCTTCTGAAGACCTGACGCACGTCATCTTCACTGAACTGAATTGCAGGTGTGGGGGAGACGGGGGTTACAGGAGGTGTGAATGGTGATTTTTCAAACCTGCAATAAAACTCGTTCAGATCGTCTGCCAGTTGTTGATTCTCCACAGAGCTGGGGGATGGTGTCTTGTAATTGGTGATGACTTTCAGACCTTTCCACACTGAAGCCGTGTCATTAGAAGAGAACTGATTCCGAAGCTTATCGGAATAATTCCTCTTTGCCACTCTGATCTCCTTTTCCAGTGTGTATTTGGCCTGTTTGTACAAGACTCTGTCCCCATTTCTGCGAGTATCTGTCAGCGAGTATCTGTAAAGCCGAGCTCACGTGCGCTTGCGGAGGAATGTAGACACTCACCAGAATGAACGAGCAAAACTCCCGCGGCGAATAGAACGGTTTGCAGTTAATGAAGAGTGTTTCAAGATCGGGACAGCACATCTTCTTTAACACAGTTACATCTGAACACCACCTTTCGTTGATGTAAAAGCACGTCCCGCCGCCGCCGCCGCTGATCTAAACAGCTGAAAGCCCGGCAGACTTAACACGCTGTCCGGAATGGCGTCGTTCAGCCAGGTTTCCGTGAAGCACAGAGCAGCCGAGTTCGAAAAATCCTTATTTGTCCGGGAGAGCAGAAGGAGTTCGTCCGTTTTGTTGGGTAGAGCTGTCTCTGAGCTTCACGAGGGCGCCGGCGCGCTTCCCCCGTCTGCGCGTCCTGAAGCGTCTAAACAGCGCTGCCGCTCCACCGACTACAACATCCAACAAAACGTCTGAATAATAGGAGGGATGACCACTGTCACAGTCCAAGTTGGTGATGACAGAACCAGAGGCTTGACACTTGAGGGTTGACTGCTGTTAAGGTCCTGCTGCCAGGCAGTGGAGTCAGTGGCCAGGAAACTCAGGATACATGACAGGAACACACACAAGAAACATTCAAGACAACACACAAGACAAGATAAGACAGACAAGATATAGCAATAAAAGAAAAACCAAAAGAAACTGATGAGAATAACCAGGGGCGCAGGAGACTTTTTCAAAGTGGGGGGGACCAAACTGTAAGCAAAAGCCCAGACAGTAAGATCAGATTTCCAGATATCGGACCACACTGCTGAAAGTGATATATATTATAGTATATGTTGTCTGTGCTATAATAAACAAAAAAATTTTTTGTGATTTTGATCAGTTTTATTTGTTTCAGGACAAGAATATTACAATCTAGAACAGAATCTACATCCTCCTGATTTGTATAATTCCTTATATGTGCATCATTTTTGTCACCTGTGTTGAGCATCACCTGGCTGCCTCCTGGAGATGTGATGCCAGCTGTGCCAGCTGCTGCTGCTGCTCACTAATCTTCAACAGCAACTGAAACAAAGAAACTACTGTTTATACACACAGTTTTTTGGACTGCAATAATATCCATTTCACATATATCAAAATGTAAATTTATTGAAATGACAATTTTATTCAAGTCTGACTGGTGTGCAAGCAGCCTTGCCATATCCTAAATATAGTTTTGACTTTTTTTTGTCAAATAATAGTTTATCAGTTGCTGTGCTTTGACATTCAAAATAAAAAGTTTATCAAAATTTAGTATAAGCATTGTAAATGCAGTAATACAGTATATATATATATACATACCAAACGCAGAGTCCTCTCCTCTCGCGCCCTCCCCACTGCGCCGCTGGCCGAGACAATCATCGCTTAAGTTTCGATTTCAAAGATATCTTTTATCAATGCCATCGATGCTTTTCCCTTTCTAGATGTAATCGAAATCAAAACACTCCATAAACTATAAATCCACACGAAAAATTCAGTCAAAGCAGCTCGTGTACGTCAACCGGAACTAATCTGAGAGATCAGCCTCCTGACCTTGAAGTGGCAAATTTCTCGGTTTCTGAATGGACGGATGGCTTGATTGACATGTCCCCGCAAACGCTGAGTTCCGGGCATGATTTATATACCATCGACATGTCCTCAGAAAACGTTAGCACGCGTTGAACGATGGTTTGGAGATCGTGTGTTTCTAGGTTCGAGAAAGCATTTCCTGTTCTGCACATCCGCAACAAAACAGTTGATTATTTACGAACGAAAGCTCACAAAAATGTGAAAATGGTCTCGTTTGAAAGAAAATATCCTAAGCTAAAAGATGATATAGTTTTTAGCTGTTTGTGGCTGACTGAAGCCGCCCTTATCAAAAGTGCGGGGGTCGATTTCTGTCTTTTCAAAACTGCGGGGGTCCTGACCCCCCTGTCCCCCGTGCCAACGGCGCGCCTGAGAATAATTAAAGAAACAAAAGTAAAAAACAAGGAATGTCAATAAGGTAGCAAAAGAAAATAAAAAGTAAAAACAAAAGCCAAGAGCCTAGAAATATGAAAATGGGATAGCAAGCAAAAAAAGCAGGACTTCCACTTTATGGAGGAAAAAAAAAAAAAAAAAAACTAAAGGAGAAATTAAGCAGAAATAAAACTAAAACAAAAATAAAAAAACAAACTAGACTAGAAAGCACAAGAGCAGAAACAAGCAAAAACAAGACTAGAGAAAACAAAACTAGACCATTACTAGTAATAAGATCAAAAAATAACTAGAGCTAGGGATGGGTAGTTCGACACGACACATGTCTCGAGTTTTCGACACACTAGTTTTTTTTTTGTTTTGTTTTTTTTAATTGTAACCACTTACAAACAGACAAACAAACAAGGTACATAATCAAATCACTGAATAAAACAACATATCATCAGCCATAGGTTGAGCATAGCCAGTAACAAACAGAGATCACAATACAACAAACTAACACAAAAAATAAATAAATAAATAAAAATAAATAAATAAATTAGATAAATCAAAAGGGGCTTTTTAAATTAATTTATATGTGTCTAACAGGGAAATCAACTTGAGGGCTTTCTTGTTTTTAACCAATTTTAAAGATGTGCACAAGAGTTTAACCTCATTTATCCATTGGTTAAAGTTAGGTTTAGATTTAAACCATCTGCACTTATGAATGAAAAACTTTCCAAGACATAACAAAAAATTAAAAACAAAATCAAACTCTTTGTTTTCCAGACAAATACCAAACCTAATTATCTTTACAGTAAGGGGAGGGAGTTCAACCTCCCTAGACCGTAACCAGTTCTGCATATCTCTCCAAAAAGGTTGCACCATATCACAACAAAAGAACACATGCTCTAAATGTTCAATATTTGATCTGACTCATCTGACTCATCCGAGGAGAAATCTAAAGAATATAGTTTTGAATAGAACTGGAACACTCCTTTTTCAATTCTTCTAAAATCTTTGCATTCCTCTTCTTGGATCATTATACTGATAGAGTTTCTTTGTCGTCTATTTTTTTCTAAATTACTAAAATATGAAGAGTTCTTTTCGCCTTCCTCAATCCACTTGGCGCGCGATCTTATAAAAGCACCCTGTGAAAAAAAAAAAAACACAGACAAAGAGAACTAGTAAGTAAAAACACAAATTGAACTCCCACTAGTAACTCAAACTCAGTCTCTATGTAAACCGTAGCCTTTAGATAGAGCTCAAGTGCCCCATTGAATAGTTTCCAACTAACTGACAATTAGAAACGTATCGCTTCAACCGTCAACTTCGATCCGTCGTCCTTCTATGAAACCGTATGGATAAGTTTTCCTGCCCTCCTTGCTTGTTCGATTTCAGGCCACAGCTTTCGTCGGTCTTCCAGATACTCCCTTGCAAGCATCTCGGCGAATCGAACTCCTTCCGCCTTGCAGATAACAGAAGTTTTGGTTCGACGCCAGATTTCATCCTTCACCCGCCTTTGAGTGAACAACACGATGACATTACTGTTTTTATTGTCCATCCTTCTTCCCAGCCTATGGACGATGTCAACAGCCTCATCCATCTTTGCGTCCATCTCAGGTGCAATTTTACTGAGTATTTGGATGACATGTGATCTAATATCTTCGTCTTTTTTCTCTTCTATGCCTTTGATACGGAGACACCACCTCATTCTATATTTTTCTTGTTCTCTCACCCTCTCCTTGAGATCACAGTTCTCCTTGCGCAGATGTTCATTTTGTATCTCCAAGTCCTTTACTCTTTTCTTGCACTCATTCACCTCTTCCGTGTTGAACTGAATCGCTTTCGTTAAACTTGCAATCATGGCGCTACTTTGCCTGGATTGCTCACTCAAATCTGCCAACTTCTCATCCACCCTCTTTTCCAGATTTAAAATTGCCTCCAAAATGGTTTCGTTAGAGATTTCATTCTTCTCTCTGTCGGCTGTTGGCTTAGCCCTTTTTTCCGCCGGAGTTTTACATGGCGTTGAAGGAAGGGACCCATCACCACGTTCTCTTTTATTTAGCACAGTAACCTCCATCGCGTAGTCATGCACCGTTTCTCTAGCCTCATCTTTCTTTTCAATATTAGGCGTCAGATCTTTCCCTTTAGGGTCTAATTTCAATTTGGCTGGTTTAATCAGTTTTTGTGTAGACATCTTGACATAAACAGTTGGAATAACTCACTTTAGTCAAACTTTTGGGAACAACTATCACGAGCTACGGAAAACACGACTGCTCAACCCGCCATCTTAGCACCGCCCCGTTTTCGACACACTAGTGCACCGAAACAGTGTTCCGGAGCATTGCTTGAAATGAGGCTGTCACGTGACATGTGAAAATGAAGCTTCGTTACCTCACTGACACGTTACGTCGGGCTCAAACGAACGAATATGTTCTAAAGCTGGGGACGTGATTAGTAAAAAAGGAGCTGCTTAAGGTCCAGCACAGTGAAAAAATAATATTCTTGAATAAAAATGTGAAATTGCATTTATATTTGTGCATTTGTGTGTTTTTTTTTTAACAATGTGCATGTCTGTGTTGTTTTGTGAGGAACACAAAAAATGGTGCAATGAAAAAAATCACATAGACCTAATTTATTGGCGTATTAAACAATCTATTTAGAAGGTGAAAATAGGCTATACAAGTTTGATGCGAGTAAAAATGAAGAACAGAAAGTCTTGTCATTGTATTATGCAAAATACAATGAAATTTCGCTGCACGCACCGCCATCTTTCTAATATGGTTATTAAATATACAAATAAACCTTACAACGACATCCCAACGAACAAAACTGAATGACACAGGTAGTGTAGGAATTTTTATTGACCACCAGATGGCAAAGTAGAGCACTGTTTCGAAAGCTTCGAAGCACCGACGCAGTTTGTAGTAAAAGCCTCACTGCTTCAAAAGCCTCATTCGGCACATCCCTAACAAGAGCTAGATTAAGTGTAACTTCAGGAGTGCAAACAGGGGAACACCACAAAGCACACACAACGAACCAGCAAGGACATGAGGGAAGGAGGCACAATATAAAGGCACCAGAGCACATGAGGACCAGGTGAACACAATTAGTGAAACGAGGACTAAACAGGACTAAACAAGGGGGCGTGGTGACAGCAAACAAGGAGGCAGGACAAGAGGAGCACATGGCAAACACAAAGACAAAGCCATGTGCTGACACACAACACAAACATGGAGACATGGAACAAAGACAACACAGATAAGGCTGCCAGGGCAGAACCCTGACACAAGCCAATTAATACTTTAAATCTGTATTGCTATTTTTTTCTTTTTACTTATTTACTACTTACTGCATACAGTTTTTTTTCTCTCAAAAATAATAATAGCGAGTGTGTATAATGAGACATATCTTCTTCTTTTTTGCTCATTGACAAGTAAAAGTTTAATTTAGCAATATACTGTACAAAGTTATGAGAGAAACAACTGAATACAAAAATCATGACAGTATTACATTTCACAAACTGTTACTTGATTAAAATACTTGTGATGTAAATATAGTAACAATACTTTTAGAATTTAGAATCTATAAAGAAAGATTCATATTTTCATCTCATTTGAAAACTAAATGAATTGAAAATGCCTTTGATACATCAGCAGAATATTTAAGATTTTAATTTGAAAGAATAAAAATGTATCATTCGGAGACAGCAGGTTACCCCGCTAGAAATTTTACGTTCCCAGAACGTTCTCAGAACGTCCCCACTGGTGTTAAGGACGTTGCCTAGTAACGTTCCCAGTACGTTCAGAGACGGTCACGATGTGGAGTTCTTTTAAGGGTTGGGGGACGTTATTTGGTGGACCTTCAGGGAACATTCAGGACGTTCTGGGAATGTTTAGGGGACTATTACTGTAGGACATTCTGTTAACTTCCCAAATGTCCTCTTTGTAATGTTCTTGCGCGACCATAAAATAACCAAAATAGAACGTCCCCCTAAACTCATATCGGGAACGTTATTAAATGACCAACAGAGTACCGTGTGGGAACGTTCTGTTAATGTCCCAAATATCCTTTTGTAACGTTCTTATGTGACCAACGGAACGTCCTCCTAAAGTCATATAAGGAACCTTGAACTGCAGCACTTTCATTATCAAAAGAGGACGTTTTAGGAACGTCCCTAATGTTCTGCAAAGGTTCAGAATTTTCGTCACCTTTAGAGAACTTTTAGGGAATGTTGCGCAAGGTCCTGAGAACGTCGCCTTCTATGTGGGCAGGGTTATGAGAGTCTAAAGTGTTTCCTTCTACTTTACAAGCATAACACTGATTCTCACTCACAGTGGAAGAGAGGAACATGAGCCACAATCTGCTTAAACTCAGTCTGAAGATATTTTTCTGTGTCAAACTTCCAGCTGACAGGACAGGAGTGACAGAGAGGAGACGGGGAACGGGACATGACTCAAATCAGACCATTATGGTAATAACTATATTACATGGAGGAAAGTTATGACAGTTGATTATTTTATATTTTTGCTCTTTTTAGGTTTTCACTGTGCGTTTGAGGGTCCTTCTCGGGATTATTTTGCTTTCCTGTATTCAAAGTGTGGTGAATCAAAATGTGGACATGAACACCCTTTCCAGGATTCAAAGATATTTTCGTGAAAAGTACGTTTTCATGTTGCTATATGAAATGAAGGGGTAACACTGTACAATAAGGTTGTATTTGTTAACATTAATATATGCATAATGTAGCTAACAGTGACAATGTGATCTCACTATATTCATAGGTAATCATAACAAAAGTGTGTTCGTACAAATACATTTTTGTATGATTGCATGGAAACATAAAACATACAGATCAACACAATGAGTTTGCCCTACTGTTAAAGTTTGTACTGTTGTTACACACAGTCCCAGCATGCATGTTTGATTTCTCAGTTACTTTGCATATGTAAATAGTGATAATTCTTTCCTTTTTTTAACCAGTTATTTTAACGGCTGCCAGTATGCAGTAGCCATCAATGTCCCACAGGAGCAGTGTCAAAGTGGATTCACCCCCCAAAACAGACCCTTTCTGATAAATGACCCATCAGGAACAGTTAAACCTCTCATACAACGTGACAGCACGACTGTCTACAGAGGCCGTCAAGTCATCGCTGCAGGGTTTGCTGCAGGGGCACATTCAGAGTCTTTACTGATGAATCCTCCAAATCATTCTCCTTTGACAGACTTGATGAATACAAACAGAGATGGATGTGTGGTTTTCTACACCTTAAATAGTCCCTGTTTAAACCGTTGTCTCAATAACAATAACATAAACAATATTATACAAAGTCTTGTTGAATTAAACGCGTACAATGGAATTAAAGCCTTTGTTTACACAAGTATCTACACAATTGACCAAAATAGTCCAGATCTTAGAAATGGACTACAGAAGATTGCTAATCGTGTGCCGCTTTACCGCTGTGACCGTGGTAGTTGTATCCTTTGTGGAAGACCAGGTTCAAATATACCAGTGATAAACCAATGTTTAACAGCATAGGTCTCACTTGCTCACTGGTGTTGAGTTTCTTGTTTGACAGCGATGCTTTAAATGAACCGATGAGCTAGGTATCTGCTGAGACTTTTGAAGATACACTTCAATGCTTAAATAGCCTTTCACATGCAGCTTTTTGCTTTTTCTTTCAAAAAGCACAATTCTTACAAATTAGTAAACTGGCAGGGGAGAGTAAATGTTCTTTCATGATTATAATCATATCAAATTCAGCAACAATTGGAAATGTGAAGGTCTTGATAAAGGAAAAGTACCAGTAAATGAAAGCTTTTGTATTCAGAAAGTTACATCTGGCATTATGACCAGATGGGTTTAATGCTGTGTGAACCACAATGTTTTTTGATATTTTGTGATTAAAATGCTTATTTGTTTATGCTTAAATGACAAAATTTGTAATGGTTTCATAAACACTGCTTGGGGAAATAAATACATTTCTACGCACCACTTTCTGTTCTATTCTTTAATTTTACACAATACACACACAGTGGTTGAACTACTGGCTGTACAGGAGGGATGTTCACAGTGGGGCCTGTGAGGAGGTGGAATCAGGAGTGACATTCAGGCCCTTTTATATTTTTCCAATAAGGTTCCAAGCTCTCAAATTAGAAAAATGTAATACATGAAAAATTTAAATTATTTCTGAAAAAAAAAAAGAAAAAAAAAAAGCAAAACCAAATAGGGCTGTTTAGAATTTTTTAAAATAATATTTGATATATATTTTTTACTTTAGTTTAGATCCTTTATTATCAACAAGTGGAAATTTGTCTCACTATACACCATACACCACCACAACATAACAATGTACATTAAAAAAAAAGATATAAAACAATTAAAACAATGACATTCCCATGTGTATATAGCCTATACAGTATATGCATACATATCCACCCCTGCTCATATTCATTTCTCAACATTTAAAATTCTACCATCAGTTGGTACAAATGACATCTGGTACACATTTTTAATCACCCGAGGCTGTCTAAACATTTCGAATGTAAACATTGGAATCTGCAGCCATTAGGACGCCGCAAAGGATGGGACACATATTGTTCTCATTAAGCCGGACAACTTTCTAATTTACAGTCATTAGCTCTGACCAACAGGAAGTCCGATATTTTGGTTTGAATGTGGATTTTTTCACCCTCTCTCTCCCTCTGTGGTACCCCCCCTCCCCCTCACTCCCTCGGTCTGACTCTTTCTGTGTGTGTGTGTGTGTGTGTATGTGTGTGTGTCTCTGTCTGTGTCCCTGTGTGTGTGTGTGTTTACCCATTTTTTGATGAACTTATAAAAATATTGAACTGCAAATGATAACGTCACACTCATTAGAAATTGAGCCATGACATTATATCACTATTTAGACAGGACTACTTTTCAAATGTCATTTGAGTTACAATTATTATTACCAACACCCGTGATTTCATGTTCTGATTCATACAAGACTTAAATCTTTGTTTTGTTTTTACAGAGGAGAGTGTGTGTTTTCTAGACATTGGTGTTATAGAAAGTCATGTGCTGTGTTTGCAAACATCTTGTACAACGCATGTCTTTAAATTAATTGTCAAATTTATTAAAAATCACTATTTAAGTAAATTTCACTTGATTTTATAAAAGTGGCTGTTTAAAATAAACTTGCATAAGTGAGCAGAAAAATTTAGACATGTACCTTACTATTACCTGAGACTGATATTAAAATCGTCTTTGCAGGTTCTGTGATTTCGCTCTATTTATTAATTTTATTTTATTTTTTTCGTCGTATACCACACATATTGAAATTAAATGAAAGCATGCTTTTGGAGCATAAGACTGGTGCACAAACGATAGTTCAGGAAGGTCAAAAAACACACGAAGAGAAGTGTTAGAATAATACAACATCAGCAATCACAGACATTCGCATTAGACTGGATTAGTGTTCTCAGAGCACTGTGGAGTTTGAGCAAATAACAGTATATAATTTGCTCTGGAATTTTTATAGAGGTTGTCTGAGAAAAACATAGACATGGCAGATTAGGATGATATTCTACACTTATTTGGAATTGACCTATGACATTCTATGACATGAAATTCATCTATTAACTTTTATTAACTTTTTTTTTTTTTTAACCCAGGTCACCTGGCACCTTAAAGGATTAGTCCACTTTCAAATAAATTTTTCCTGATAATTTACTCACCCCCATGTCATCCAAGATGTCCATGTCTTTCTTTCTTCAGTCGAAAAGAAATTAAGGTTTCTGATGAAAACATTCCAGGATTATTCTCCTTATAGTGGACTTCAATGGCCTCCAAACGGTTGAAGGTCAAAATTACAGTTTCAGTGTAGCTTCAAAGGGCTTTAAACGATACCAGATGAGGAATAAAGGTCTTATCTAGCGAAACGATCGGTCATTTTCGAAAAAAATACAACTGTATATGCTTTATTAACACAAATGATCGCCTTGCACGTGCTTCCACTTTCCGTATTCTTCAAAAAGCTTACGCTGTATGTCTTATGCCTTCCCTATTCAACTTACGGAACGAACACGGCGCCAGTTCCGTTTTTTTTCCGTAAGTAGAATAGGGAATGCTAAAGACATATCTTTTTCGTCAACACTTGACCCAGTAATAGTAGCACTTACTTTTTATTTATCTTACTTTTCTTTTTTCGATTTCTATTCTCTTTCTCCATCTATTTGTGTATTAAGAAAAAACAATTTCCTTGCTACAAGCACTTTACTGATATAACTGTGACTTGACACAGCACTTACATACTGTTGTACTCATGTTGATTTGATTGCTTCTACTATTCTCATTTGTAAGTCGCTTTGGAGAAAAATGTCTGCTAAATGACTAAATGTAAATGTAATGTAAATGCAACAGCTTTCAGTGATGTTTCAGTTTTAGACAGTAAGGGTTACACAGACTGCATCGACTGGTAAAAAACTGCCATGCAGATCCTTCACATGGACCAAACCGAATGTCAAACAGTGTTGTCACATCTCACCATGAGCAAACTTTGATCTAACAGACATCTCTCCTCAGATAGGAAAATATACACTCATACATTTTTGTCTGCTGTGTACGCATGCGTTGTGGTGTGAGTGGCACAGAACTAGTAAAGTAGTAATCCGTTCGGGGGTGTGTGTTTCATAATAAATAGCTAACTGAACTACTCCAACATAACACTGGCGATGAGGATGGCTGAGTTTAGCTCACCGCCGGCCCCTTTTCTTCCCGTGTCTGGTGAACTGCCTATTCCATGGGTGAGCTGGATTGATGGCTTCACGGTGTATCTCGAGGCCATGGACTATGATGATATACCAGATCGGAGGAAAATCACTCTGCTTCATCACTGCCTCAGGGCTGAGGGACAGAGAATATATCGTGTATGAGGAAGCGGTCGCTCTTCTCACACACCACTTCACGGGCCAACAGTGAGTCATACTCCACTGATATAAGCTATGCAAGCGTCTTCAGTGACCGGGTGAGTCCGTGCAAGATTACGTGGCTAATCTGCGTGACATGGCGCGCTCATGCAATTATGGTACACTTAAAGATCAGATTGTTCGTGATCAGTTTATTGAAGGAATACTATGTGACAAGACTTGTGAAAATTGTTGTTAGAACCTGACGAATTGACACTAAACCAAGCAGTTGTAATTGCACTGCAAGTGGAGGCTGCTCTCAAATGCGCCACACTGCTTGCTGACGCGCGCCCCCCCTGTGGACGTTCCCATGGAACAGCTCTGATCTTCCTGCCATTCAGGCCACTGCCATTTACCCACAGAAAAGACTGAAGATGCAGGTTTTCCAGTGCAGTTTGCACAGTTACAGAGAAACCAACGCAGTTTGAGCTTTTGTGGCAACTGTGGCTCCAGTTCGCACAATTCAAGAGCCCAAAATTGCTCTGCACGTGGACAGACATGCAGGAAGTGTTTTTTTTAAAAAAAATCACTTTGCTAAAGTTTGCCGGTGGGCTCCCGCTACACAATGACTACACTGAGATCAGGCATGTATCAGCTGGCCAGGCAGCTTTTAGGACATGTACTGTGCTGCTGGAGGAGGTGAGCCTTCCACTCCTGATGGATACAGGAGCAGCGGTATTGTTGCTTAATGCCAGTACGTATCAAGTTTTTCTCACATCTGCCATTACAGCAGCCCTGCACCTCCCTCTGTGGTTACGACAGCTCCAAGATTGTGATGCTTGGCGTTCTCCGGGTCTCAGTACGTTATGGCTCTAAACATCTGCCATCATTTCCTTTCTACATTACTGAACGGGGAGCCAACCTTCTGGGACATGATCTATTTACAAGCTTGGGATTCACACTTCGAGATGAAAAGGGCTCTGATATCCACCTCCACCTGGCAACAGAGATGGACATCGCTGTTCGACGGACTGGGCTGCCTTAAAACATTCACCCATAGGCCTTTGGTTGACCCTGGTGTGCCGCCGGTCATACAGCCCCTGCGCAGAATTCCCCTAGCCCTGCGGGAGGAAGTTACTGCGGAGCTTCAAATGATACTGGACATGGGAGTTATTGAGCCAGTCAATGCATCCCCCTGGATTTCTAACCTGGTCATTGCCAAAAAAAATCGGGAGGAATACGAGTCTGTGTTGACCTGCGCTCTGTAAATAAGGCGGTTATCCCAGACAAGTACCCCTTACCCACAGCTGAGGAGCTGAATGCTTACCTCTATGGTTCGCCGGTCTTCTCAAAACTGGACCTGCACCAAGGTTATCTGCAGGTGCCGCTTCACCCGTCTAGCAGAGACCTCACAGAATTCGTCACACACGCTGGGGTATTTCGATATACTCGTATTTCGTTTGGCCTAAGCTCCACCCCCAGTTGCTTTCAAAAGGTAATGACCACCATTTTGGCTGGAATTCACGGAGTTGCAGTATTCCTGGATGTTACTAAAGAAAGAAGAGCCATGGAACTGGACTAGTGCGTGCTCCGAGCCGTTCGAACACTGAAGTCCCAGCTTACCACACCTCCTGTCCTAGCTCACTTCGATCCCGACAGTCAGCCTATCGTCACCTGCGATGCCTCCACACAGGCACTGGGAGCAGTGCTGTCGCAGATGCAGGACGGAGTGGAAAGACCTGTAGCATTTGCCTCCAGAGCTTTGACCCCCACAGAACAGCGCTACTCTGTAGGTGAACGTGAGGCCCTTGTGTCCCTTGTGCTTGTGTCTGGGCAACTGAAAGATGGCATCTCTTCCTCTATGGTCGGCATTTCACCCTCCGAACAGACCATCAGGCTCTGACCACGCTCTAGTCAGCCTCTAGCTCAGGTCATAAATCCCTGTGTCTGCACAGATGGGGTAAGCATCTAAGGCAGTATGACTACCAGCTCGAGTTCACGCCAGGGAAGGACAACGTGGTTGCTGATCTCTTATCTCGTTCAATTGATGCACCCACACCAGCAGCCTCGCCAGGCAATGATGACATGGAGCCAGACCTCATTCAGATGCTCCACACACCTCTGCAAGAATCGGTCTCCCTGGAGCAGCTGCAGAGGGAGTCCAAGTGTGACCCCACACTGACAACACTGCGCACATATATACGCTCGGGATGGCCAGCACGGGTGCCTGAAGAGCTAAAACCTTTTGCTAAGGTACAAAATGAAGTGTCATGTTGGGGCGATGTTTGTGTCTCTAGAGGCCTTTGTACAGTGGTGCCGGGCAGCCTGCGTGCACGCGTCTTATCAATGGCGCATGAGGGGCACTTGGGTATTGTAAAGCTCAAGCAAAGATGCCGGGACCTGGTCTGGTGGCCAGGCATTGATCGTGACACTAAAGGACTGGTCAGAGACTGTGAACCGTGTCTACTCAGTGGAAAGACTGGACAACCGGTCTCACCCCCTTTGCAGCCTGTTCCATGGCCATCTCATCCATGGGAGCACCTTCAACTGGACATTTGTGGGGAAATTCATGGCCATGGCATTCCCCACCATCAGCGCTTTCTGGTGGTCGTGTATGATCTCTGGTGGGGTCGAAAGATTCAATCAAAGCCTTAAGAACAGCATTCGTGTACACCAGGCCCAGGGGTATACATTCCAAACAGCACTCAACTTAACACTGATGCATTTCAGAGCTAGCCAGCACACCACCACTCAGGCCTCTCCTGCTCTGCTCATGCTTGGCCGAGAGATGGAATTGCCGTTGGACAGACTCAGACCACAAGAATTGTCAGCTGCAGCGGCAGGCGGCACCTGGGCAGCAGTCAAAGCTGCCGTAACTTCAAACCAGAGGCGAATGAAGGCCAACTTTGACAGAAGACACAAGGCCAAACCTAGTAAGATAGCAGTTCTAGACTGGGTTAGGGTCTAGAGACCCCACCGTTGCAACAAAATGGCATCGTTTTGGTCTAAACCCTTCCAGGTGGATCGTCAGTTAGGGCCTGCCACATTCTTGTTGAGCGATGGTTCTCGCTGGCATGCTAGCAGACTGCGAAAAGTGCCAAAGCCTTTCAACTCAAACATGTGCTCACAGGCAAGGGAGCCTAGTGGAGGACCAACACACAGCGTGGCTTTTGCACCACCATCACCAGGGCCAGTACAACCATGGACAGGCCAGGTGCTTCAAGGTTCCTCTGTCAGGGTGGTCCCGCAACAATCTCCACCAGCTGTGGGGCCTCAACCTCTTCAGCCACTGCATGATGAGAATCAGGAGGGCCAGGAGGTGCCGCAGTCGTCAGTAACTGAGGGTCGGCCGATTCGAGCAAGGGCTCGTCCCGCATATCTAAAGGACTTTATCACTTTATCACAGTTTATTTAGTTCTTTGAAGGGGGGGGGATGTTGTGTTGTTGTGTTCTACCTCTAGGTTTTCGGGGTTATGAGGGGGTTACGTTTTTGTCTGTGTGCACATGCGTTGTGGTGTGAGTGGCACAGAACTAGTAAAGTGGTTATCCGTTCAGCCGTGTGTGCTTCATGTTAAATAGCTAACTGAACTACTCCAACATAACATGTACCCTAAGAGCTTATATACACAAAACTAGATAATTAACAAAACTAGAATCAGGTGTGTAACTTAATCAGGAACCATGAATACTAACTATGAAACACAATGAAACAGCATGATGAACAATAATAATAATAAAAAATATGCTAGGTTCTTTAAACCCAATTTTTGGGTCGAATATGGACAAACCCAGTCATTGGGTTACATATTTTATTTAAATACTTATCAGTTGTGTTAGTCCATTTTGACCCAAATCAACAACCCAGCATTTTTTTTTTTTTTTTTTGAGTGAAGAAGGCTTAGGTAAACATACGAAAAATACATCAATAATTCCCTATATGAGCTAATTTTAGACTAACATGTATTGTTTTTAAAGTACCTGAGTCACACAACAGCGTGTAATACTGAACATGGATGTTTATTTCTCATTAAACCACGCATAAGAACGTTGCGATTATTGATGTGTACCAAAACAAACCGAAAGTTACATTTCATCACGGGGCATTCCTAACGGTGGAGACCTGGGTAGTGTTTCCCAAAAGCATAGCAAGCCTAAGTTGATCGTAGAACCATAGTCACCAATGGAGCTACGATCAACTTAGGCTTACGATGCTTTTGGGGAAGGCTACTATGGACTGGAGTTATTGCTTTACGACTTATTATTGCTTTGTCAAGACTAAATAAGTAATTAAAATGTTTCAAAAATACATACTTTCTTCGTTCTTGGCACTTTTTATCTGTTCTATAAGTTTTTTTTTGCAGCTATAGCCATGTCAAGACACGTTATCTCCCGCACGTCCGAGTTATTGAATAAATAGGTATAAATCATCATTATTAAAATATTTCCACATGACTCTGCCAATGTTTAGTCAACACCGCACCTGTCTGCATTTTATAAAGAAATATTCACATTATGGTAAATTACCGGCATGTTTATTGATGGGCAAGGGGCCCCCCTGGTGGTTCGGGGGCCCTACGCAACTTGCGCAGCTTGCGTATAGGGAGGATTGGCTCTGCTGAGTAGTCAGGAACTCACCACGCCATCAAACAAGTCCAAATGAAGTGCGTAGACAAAAATATCCAAATAGTGAATCATTTCAAAAGAGTACGCACACTCCACCAAAAAAGAAAAACATCAAATGACTCTTTTGAAATGATTCACACAGGACTGAAGTCAATGTAAACTTTTGAGTTTTTTTTTTAAAGTATTGGATAGTAATAACTCATGAGTTACTACATTGTTCTAAAGGAACTACTAATTATTTGGATCAGTATTCTAAAGTGAAGATCATGGTAACCCACTAGTAATTATTCAAGTGTTACCGAATACATCAGAAGGAATTACTGTACAAAACTGCACAAAAATGTACAAAAAACTCAAACGTTTACAATGACTTCAGTAGTTACTAGAGAGTTATCATGTTTTTCACTTTAGAATACTGATCCAAATAATTAGTAATTCCCAAATAATTAATACTTCAGTCATTACTAGTGAGTTACCATGATCTTCACTTTAGAATTAATTATATATTATGCATTATTCACATTAAAGGGTTAGTTCACCCAAAAATGAAAATAATTTCATTTATTACTCACCCTCATGGCGTTCCACACCCGTAAGTTCTTCGTTAATCTTCGGAACACAAATTAAGATATTTTTGTTGAAATCCGATGGCTCAGTGAGGCCTCCATAGCCAGCAATGTCATTTCCTCTCTCAAGATCCATTAATGTACTAAAAATATATTTAAATCAGTTCATGTGAGTACAGTGGTTCAATATTAATATTATAAAGCAACAAGAATATTTTTGGTGCGCCAAAAAAACAAAATAATGACTTATTTAGTGATGGCCGATTTCAAAACACTGCTTCAGGAAGCTTCGGAGTGTTATGATTCTTCTGTGTCGAATCATGATTCGGATCGCGTGTCAAACCGCCAAACTGCTGATATCACGTGACTTTGGCGCTCCGAACTGCTGATTCGACACACTGATTCAAAGCGCTGATTCATTACGCTCCGAAGCTTCCTGAAGCAGTGTTTTGAAATCGGCCATCACTATATAAGTCGTTATTTTGTTTTTTTGGCACACCAAAAATATTCTTGTTGCTTTATAATATTAATATTGAACCACTGTACTCACATGAACTGATTTAAATATGTTTTTAGTACCTTTATGGATCTTGAGAGAGGAAATGTCATTGCTCCCTATGCAGGCCTCACGGAGCCATCGGATTTCAACAAAAATATCTTAATTTGCATTCCGAAGATTAACGAAGGTCTTACGGGTCTGGAACGGCATGAGCGTGAGTAATAAATGACAGAATTTTCATTTTTGGGTGAACTAACCCTTTAAGTGTTTAGTAAAAGTGTCTAGATAAGATGCAGGAAAATGTGCAGAAGACTTTACATCTATTTTGCATAATGTCCAAGAGCAGAATAAATACGTTTGCTTTCACCACTCACTAGCTACACTCCAACTCATCATCTAAGAAAAGCTCTGAAGCATCTCTACATCTTCACTAAAATCTACAACAGCCATCATGGTAAGTAAAACCATTAATAGTCTAGTCTGAATGTTCATTTGACACTTTTGTTCATTTTGAGTTAATTGTAAAACTGAGAATGCACCAATGGAAAGAACATAGTGCAATATTTATGATCAATTGATGCATCCCACTTAAATAATAATTAATGGAATAATTTAGAAACTGAAATCATGTAGTGGAATGAACTATAATTAGTACATTCTCGAACTTAATTAGTAAACTAGATGATGGTCATGGTCAAATTAGATGACCATGACCAGGACTGTATTTTCTGCTTGGATTTTTGAACGTCTGCAAACTACTCTTATTGTCTTTGGACAGAAATCTTGATCACAGTCGGTACACGGCGTCTGCATTTTTAACTGTTTTTCTAAACAGCAAGTAAAAACAAAACAAATGTTTTTCGTTCATTTTATATGGTGTACAGACATTCTTCTCCTGTCTAAGTGCCTCATTCTTGGTATAATAAGAATAACCAGGCAATGTAGGCCAAACCTACTATGGTAGACTACTAGGTAGAGTGGAACATTTCTTATTTAATTGTCTTTGTTTTGTGTTTTATCAATCTAGAAATCAATGGCTCCACTCAGAGGACTGCTTCTGATTTTTCTTTTGACTCAAAGTGCAGAGCCACAGACTGTGGACATTAACACTCTTGGTCATATTGTAAGATTCTTTGATCAGAAGTAAGTATGTCTGTAAATGAAATTATCAGCAATAAAGAAAGTCAAAGTATGAAAAGTCCTCTGTCAACAACGTGTCTGCTTGAGTTTAATGTTTTGCATGTTTTCCAGCTATCAAACTCTCAGTGTGGAAAAGCATCCACAGCAATATGCTGTTGCCATCAATGTACATAAAAGTCAATGTGAAACGAATTTCGTGCCTACACATGAAAACTTCCTGGAAGATGATCCCAGTGAGAACGTGAAAAATTCCCGTCCACTTTATGAAGGTAAAGAGCTCATTGTAGCAGGTGTTAAAAAGATGGAGGGATTCGCTATACACGCAGAGCGTCTGTTACTCATCCCTACTGAAGGCCATCCCACTCCACCCATGACAAACCTGTTGAATAAACGTAAAGAGGAGAGCTGTACTATCTTCTACACCTACAAATCTCCCTGTGTTAAAAACTGCCTTAATGAGGCGAGCGAATATAACATTCTGACCGGCCTGGTGAACTGGAGCAGGCACAGTTCAATGAAAGCATTTGTCTTTAAGGATATCTTTTGGAATGAGAAAAACCCAGGAATACTTCAAGAGAACTTTAAGCAGATTGTGGCTCATGTTCCTCTCTTCCGCTGTGTGAGTGAGAATGAGTGTTATGCTTGTAAAGGAGAAGGAAACACTCCCATAGACGCGCACTGTCTGCCTTAAAGAGAGATCTAACAGTTATGTTTGTAACATTCACTTCTTTCCTATGTGATTCCTATGTGATCTACTATCCTTTGTTTCAAAAATTCAGTATGCACAGATGTAGAACAGTGCATTTGAAAGATAATCTTGCTTACTACTTGAACAAATAAAATACTTCAGCTTGGCATCTTTGTGTTTGGGTTTTATTTTATTTGCATTGTGAACAGTGCAGATGTTTGGGAGTTTGTATTTATTTGAGAACTCCAGCACATTGTTAACATTAATGACAAGAGAGAAAACAGGGTGAGTGAAGACAGACACAGTGGGTGTCAGTGTCAGGCCTCGGAGATTAAACTATTTTAAACAAACAAAAGAGAAATTGCAGAAGATTCCTGGTAACACACTGGAAATAGTGGAAAATGAGGCTAAATGCAGTACAGAAAATAAAGACAGACTATTCCATAGACATACTATGAGAAAAAGCAGATATGCAAATTGATGATGATCGCAACGGCTTTCAGTGATGTTTCAGTTTTAGTTTTTGAGGTTACACATGACTGTATCGACTGGTAAAAAAACTGCCATGCAGATCCTTCACATGGACCAAACTGAATGTCAAACAGTGTTGTCACATCTCACCATGAGCAAACTTTGATCTAACAGACATCTCTCCTCAGATAGGAAAGTATACACTCACTGGAAACGTTATTACACCTTGCTAGTACTGGTTGGACCCCATTTTGCCTTCAGTGTGTGACATACTGTAGATTCAACAAGGTGCTGGAAATATTCCTCAGAGATTTTGGTCCGTATTGTCATGATCACATCACGCAGTTGCTACAGATTTGTCTGCTACACATCCATGATGTAAATCTCCCTTTCCATCACATCCCAAAGCTGCTCTATTGGATTGAGATCTGGTGACTGTGGAGGCCATTTGAGTTTAGTGAACTCATTGACATGTTCAAGAAACCCATTTTTGTGACATGGTGTGTTATCCTGCTGGAAGTGGATGGGTACACTGTGGCCATAAAGGGATGGACATGGTCAGCAACAATACTCTGGTAGGCTGTGGTGTTTGAACGATGCTCAACTGGTACTAGGTGGCCCAAAATGTGCCAAGAAAATATCCCCCACACCATTACACGACCAGCAGCCTGAACCGCTGAAAAAAGGCAGGATGGATCCATGATTTCATGTTGTTTACACCAAATTCTGACCCTACCATCTGAATGTTGCAGCAGAAATCGAGACTCATCAGACCAGGCAATGTTTTTTCAGTCTTCTATTGTCCAGTTTTGGTGAGTCTGTGAGAACTGTAGGCTCAGTTTGCTGTTCTTATCTGACAGGAGTGTCACTAACTTCTGCTGCTGTAGATCATCTGCTTCAAGGTTTGATGTGTTCAGAGATGCTCTTCTGCAGACCTCAGTTGTAACGAGTGCTTATTTGAGTTACTGTTGCCTTTCTATCAGCTGAACCAGTCTGGTCATTCTCCTCTGACCTCTGACATTAACAAGACATTTTTTCCATTTTTTCTCTTTTTCGGACCATTCTCTGTAAACCCTAGATGGTTGTGTGTGAAAATCCCAGTAGATCAGCAGTTTCTGAAATACTCAGACCAGCCCGTCTGACACCAACAACTATGCCACGTTCAAAGTCACTTAAATCACTTTTCTTCTCCATTCTGATGCTCAGTTTGAACTTCAGCAGTTCGTCTCTACATCTTCTCTACAATCTACAATATTCATCATGGTAAGTAACAACATTAGTTATTCTAGTTTGAATGTGAATTTTTTGGGCATATTATTGGGATAATTTCTTATTTAATTGTGTCTTTGTGTTGTGTTATCAATCTAGAACTCAATGGCTCCACTTAGTGGACTCTTTCTGATTTTCTTTTAACTCGAAGTGCAGAGCCACAGACTGTGGCCATTCATACTGTTGGTCGTATTGTAAACTCTTTTGACTAAAAGTAAGTATGCCTGATATTACTGCAAATAATGAATGACCATTTACCCTTTAAAGGTAATATTAGCAAAAAAAGAAATGAAAGTTTCACATTTAACAGCTATCAGAATTTCAGTGCAGAAAATCATCCACAGAATCACGCCGTAGCCGTCAATGTACATGAGAATCAATGTGAAAAGGATTTTTCGTCTACACATGACAACTTTCTAACTGAGAAGAAAGCTGATGTGGAAAAGAATATTGAAAATAAGTTACATTTACAAAGGTACAGATTTAATTGTAGCAGGTGTTAAAAACATGGGATTCAGCATACAGGAGAGCGTCTCTTACTCACTTACTCACTGAAAACCTGTTGAATAAATGAAAAGAGGAGAGCTGTACTATCTTCTATACCTACAAATCTCCCTGTGTTAAATCCTGCCTTAATGAGTCGAGCTCTTATTACAGTCTAGCCGGCCTGGAGAACTGGAACAAACACAGTTCAATGAAAGCTTTTCAAAAATCTTTTGATCTAACTAAACCATGGAAGATCTTCAAAAGAACTGTGAGGAAAAGAAGATTGTGGCGCATGTTCCCCTCTTCAGCTGTGTGAGTGAGAATGAATGTCAGCCTTGTGAAAGTGAAGGAAACACTCCCACTTCTGGTACAGTTAGAAATAATCATCATTTTGGCATCTGTTGATATTTGATGGCTGACAGATGAGGGCTCACCTCAAAGGATGATGATAAATGGGGCAATAAAACGGTAAATACACAAACTCAGCAATCCAAGAGTCAAGGCAGAGTTACTAAAATGAGTCACGCACTACTAGCTACTACAAATAGCCTAACTTCATGAATTTAAAGTGTTGACATTCCATCTGGAGATCCTGTTTGCACTACCAACACAGCTAAGTAAATGTAAGTCCTCTAGATACAAGAAAATAGATTCTAATTACTAGAAACATCTGACACCAGCTTCCTTATTTATCTCATTTTTAGTATAATACAAGCAAGAAGTTGTATTAAAACCGTATTAGAAATCTACAGGTTGAATATTAATACCTATGATTATGATACTTTATAAAAATGCAAATAAATTATTTGTAATAAATAAAAACAAAGAAAGTGTTGAAATCTTTGTTTTTCTATACTAGGAAAATATGAAACCTCAAAACTCTCTGATCAGGTGCTGAACCCCCAACTCAAAGGAGATGAAAGATGCAGGAATTTACATCATATTAAATTTAAGCCATGGGAGACCACTTCTCTCGATAAATGTAGACTCACAACATTTGCCTTTCAGGGTGACTCGTTATGTTTGGCATGTGAATTAAACTTTCTGCTTGTGAAACCACCGAGATTCAAATTCCCAAAGAAATAGGCTAACCTTTCTCAGGTTAGAATGCATTGGTTTGTTTTTATATGTAGGCCTATTAACTCAATTATTACAGGTTTTTAAAATATGCTAACTTTTTAATGTGTTAGCTGATGCCTTCGCCTTTTATTGTGTTATTTTAGCAAAATAATCTGCTTAAGTCTATTGCAGATATATAGATATTAATATATGCATCTAACTATGGTTGCAGACGCTCAGTCAACTTGCTCTCGAATGTTCACGGACCGACTTTGACCATTCCAACATGGCGGACGGCTTATGTATAGCAACCTATAGAAACCGCCGCTAATGAGTCATCTATATATATATATGGTGGGACATATCAAACAGCTCCTCCCCTTTTTTTAAATAACCATTAGCATCAGTGTTGCCAAGTCTGCGGTTTCCCCTCAGAATTGGGCTACTTTTAAGTTGTTGTCGCGGGTTAGGATTTTTTTTTTTTTTTCGCATGTTGATTTCCACCCCTGTACGTACAATTTCGGCACTCCAACACCTCCAAAACAACTCCCAGGCGTACAAATTCAGTGGAGAATTCAGCCGCCTGACAGAGAAAAACGCATTGGGCTTGCGAAGAAAGTGTAACATCGTTGTGTCACTTACGTTTTGTAAGTTGAATACGGAAGGCGTAGGACATAGCATAGGCGTTTTGAACTACGTGAGGCGTTACACTTTCTTCTTAAGTTGAATACGGAAGGCGGTCTGGTGGAAGCTAGATATTTTACTTTAAAACGTGTTAAATATGGATATTTTTCTTACACAAACGCATCGCTTTGCTTCAGAAGGCCTTTATTAATGCCCGGAGCCGTGTGGACTACGTTCAATGATGGATGGATGCACTTTTTTCGAGCTTCAAACAGGTGGTTTCCGTACACTGCCATTATAAAGCTTCAGAGCATCAGGGTGATTATTAATACAACTCCGACTGTATTCATCAGCTCTTATGATGAGTTCCTGCAGGAATTTATGGGTTCTGTTTCTTATTAACCATCTTGAGGAAGTCATCTTGTGAGAAACTCACAAAGGCGTTTCAACTGTGAAGCATTTTAACTGGTTTTTCATGGTGTTGAAGAAGAGGGCTGGTCGAGTGTCAGAATAAAAACCATCTACTTCCTCTTCCTCATCACTCCTGCTTCACTGCAGACTCACACAGCATCTCTGAACATCCTGACTTGAGCAACAGATAAAATGGTAAGTCATACTTGTTCCTCTCTTAATACAATCATTAGTGGTGCTAAAGCAGCCTCACTATTGCTCATGTTGTTTAGAAAACTGGTCTCATCCCAAAAAAAAAAAAGAAAAAAAAAAGCTTTAAACCACAAAAAGAAGCTTGTAAAAAGCAGTAAGACTTTAAAGAAGCACAGAACACAGCAAACAGAAGTATTTACAAACAGAAACAGAAATATGTACAATATGTAGTCAACAAGTAAAAATAACAAAAGTATAGGGACCTGTTTAGCTTTTGTTTAATGCCAGGTTCTATTGTGACAACTTACCCCAGTATTGTGTACTTTCCACTAATTTGATTATGGTTTCAGCTAAGAGTGCTCCGATCAGGATTTTTGGGGTCAATCACCGATCACAGAAAGCAGTATCGGTCAATATACTGATCACTGTTACCGATCATGGGGTCTATTTGAAACTTTCTTTTTATCATGTAGCATTATTTACTCTTTTCTTGGCAACACAGATTAACACGTTTACATCCACTCTGACGAATTCCCAAAATCAATGCAAAAAATGTGAACAATTATCAGCTATCTCAAGCAAAATTAAGAACCACAAAATCCCGAGTCTAGTTAAATACTAATCAAATTTGTAAATTATAAACTTAACAGTTCGGTCCCTATATATGCCTCATTTCCTGCTAAACACTATCAGGAAAGACACAACAGCACTGCAGCTCTTAAAATATAACAATCTTCTTCCTCATAGTTCAAGCAGTCGCAATGGCAAGTTTGATGTCAACGAATAAACTTTCTTTTCTACTTTTAAACACTCTGGCTCTTCAGATCATCCCCTGCATGAATGTAACTCAAGTTTTGTGATGTTTTCACTTTAGGCACCCATGGTACCACTGAGGGGTCTCATCTTCCTCTGCCTGCTTCATCTCTGTGTTCAAGGCATTCAGGGTGTGAACACTGCCGTCCTTGCTAAAATGATCCAGTATTTTTATGACAAGTAGGTCCATTTGTACATGCAGTAGTAAAGTGCATGTAAATTTGCATGCAGTTTGGTTTGAATGTCAAAATGCACAAGAAGCAAGGCAAATACAATATTTCTTGAGAATTGTGAAAACCTTATGCTATTGTATGTCTTCCAGTGTCCAGCCAAAAACCCAATCGCAAACTGATGCTCAGTACGCAATAGCGATCGGTGTCCCACCGGATCAGTGTACAAAAGAAGAATCTGATATCCAGACTGCGTTTCCCCAGCAAGATGCAAAACTTATAAAAGATAAGCTCAAAAACGGAGAGAAATGTTTCCTCTGCACATCAAGCAATGTCATTGCTACAAGGCCAGATCTAAAAACAAAGGAACATTCTGAGCATATTCTGCTCTATCCTCTAGGTAATTCTCCCATTGACAAACTTCTAGCAAAGGCAGATCAGGATAGCTGTGTAGTTTTCTATTCTTACAACTCACCTTGTGTGAAAACATGCATTAAGAGTGATGACAATATTTTGGCTGGCCTTTCAAACTGGATAAATATAAGAAAAGAGGGAATGAATGCATTTGTCTTCCAAGAGATCTGGCAGAAGGACAAGAAGAAGGATCTGCAAGAAGAATTTCTAAAGATTAATGCGGTTGTGCCTCTTTATCGCTGTAAGAGAACCAGTAATGTGATGGCATGTCGGAAATGTGTGGAAAATAACATTATGGATTCTTTCTGTCTGCCTGAAAAGAAATAAATAATTTTCCTTTTCTTGAAAATGCTTGTGTCAGTTATCAAACTGTGGCATGTTAATAAATGATTTCCTCCTCATATCTTTTATTAAACTCTTTTTGCCCAGCACACATTGGGCTATGAAATCAGAAACAAAACTCAACTTACGGACACATCTTTGAAGTATCATTCTTGAAGTGCCTAATAAAAGTAATTCAATCATTTATCCTTCTGCTATAATATATACTGTATAATGTATGTACATTTTGCAAACTTAACAATAAATTCTGCTCATGCATATCTAGTTGATCTGCTCTTATTTGCTTCACACAATATTCTTGCGACCAAACAATGTCTGATTTGTTGACACTAATCTGATAAACCAGCGATTTATACAGTAGCTCACTCCTTTGTGATGCTTTACAAAAGCTTATATTGCAAAATATTGTTTATAAATAGGTTTACAGTGTATTTTCACCCTATTTTTATTCTAGTTCAGAGTGCAGCAACACGTAGCAAAAAATGGCTGCTTCTGCTACTCTTGCAGTGTGAATACTATAACCTGATAATATGGGCTGCTCACATGCTGCAGACGCAAGATCAAATGGAGTTTCTACATCAACAATTTAGGAAGAAAATCTATGAAGAAAAGGTACGTTTACACAACAGCTATGTACTAAAATGGAAAAGTTTTTTCTTTTTGCATTTTTCATGTACAGAAGACAATGTTGTCAAAATGATCCCCGTTCACACGGATCCATGAAATGCTGTATTATTCATGCCAGGCCAGTAGCTGGTGATGTCGCTTTGTAAAAAAAAATACTACGCGCCTATAGACTGAACACGTAATTATGGAAGCCCGTTTCTGCCACTAAATAAAAAAATAAAAAGAGTAATTGCGACTTTTTATCTCAGAATTGCGAGTTATAAAGTCACAATTCTGAGATATAAACTCGCAATTGCGTGATATAAAGTCAGAATTCTGAGATATAAACTCGCAACTGCGAGAAAAAGTCAGAATTCTGAGATATAAACTCACAACTGCGAGAAAAAAAAAGTGTTAATTGCGAGAAAAAAAGTCAGAATTCTGAGATATAAACTCGCAACTGCGAGAAAAAAGTCAGAATTCTGAGATAAAAACTCGCAATTGCGAGAAAAAAAGTCAGAATTCTGAGATATAAAGTCGCAATTGCGAGAAAAAAAGTCAGAATTCTGAGATAAAAACTCGCAATTGCGAGAAAAAAAGTCAGAATTCTGAGATATAAACTCGCAATTGCGAGAAAAAAAGTCAGAATTCTGAGATAAAAACTCGCAATTGCGAGAAAAAATCAGAATTCTGAGATATAAACTCGCAATTGCGTGCAATAAAGTCAGAATTCTGAGATATAAACTCGCAATTGCGTGCAATAAAGTCAGAATTCTGAGATATAAACTCGCAATTGCGTGCAATAAAGTCAGAATTCTGAGATATAAACTCGCAATTGCGAGAAAAAAGTCAGAATTCTGAGATAAAAACTCGCAATTGCGAGAAAAAAAGTCAGAATTCTGAGATATAAACTCGCAATTGCGAGAAAAAAAGTCAGAATTCTGAGATATAAACTCGCAATTGCGTGCAATAAAGTCAGAATTCTGAGATATAAACTCGCAATTGCGTGCAATAAAGTCAGAATTCTGAGATATAAACTCGCAATTGCGTGCAATAAAGTCAGAATTCTGAGATATAAACTCGCAATTGCGAGAAAAAAAGTCAGAATTCTGAGATAAAAACTCGCAATTCTGACTTTTTTTCTCGCAATTGCGAGTTTATATCTCAGAATTCTGACTTTATTGCACGCAATTGCGAGTTTATATCTCAGAATTCTGAGATATAAACTCGCAATTGCGAGAAAAAAGTCAGAATTCTGACTTTATATCACGCAATTGCGAGTTTATATCTCGCAATTCTGACTTTATATCATGCAATTGTGAGATGTAAACTCGCAATTGCGAGACAAAAAGTCAGAATTCTGAGATAAAGTCGCAATTACTCTTTTTATTTTTTTTTTATTTAGTGGCGGAATCGGGCTTCCATACGTAATACACATGTGCACAATGTCACCGTTTTCACAAATTCCCCTTTTTGCAATTCACACCGAGATGATAATGGTATCGTTTTCACTTTGGAAAGTTTTTGTTTTCAGGCCCCCAAAACGGCGTTGTTGTGTAAATGAACGGCCACCATGTGTCTCATCCTGTGGCCTCACAGTACTGTACTAGCGACTAGTAAAAATTGTGAGATCATTCACACGTACCAAACTGAGTGTCAAACAGACCACAAGAAGGCCGAAACACATTGCAGCACTGAACACAACTGCCGCTAGCACAAGGCCAAACACATCCTGTTGAGCCCGTCTAAATACAGTAAATACAGTAGATAGTGTAGTAGATGATACTGTAATATAAACATGTTAATGCATTTTTGTAAGCCATGTCAATGTCTGTGAATGATACTCGTAGCACGATGTAAAAAACACATTGAATAATCAACAAGTACTGCTGTCAAATCTTGTGACAAATAAGTTTAATGAACTACTTGGCGAGACTGTTTTTCCTCCACATTGTTGTCAATTGGCGACCCCTGCTGGACAGTTATTACTACATTACATTGTTATGTTATTTCTACATTGGATTCCATGTACAATTAATAGGTAATACATAAATATTATTCTTCATGCATGTAGATGAAATATTGTTTACTATTATTATTATTTCATTGTTTAAGTTACACTGGACTGTTAAATGTAAATTTTCTATTTTCTAGTGACATGTACAAGTCATCTCAATTATATTTGCATTTGTATTATAAACACAAGACCTTTATGATTATGTAGAAAAAATATATAGTAATACTATCTGCAAACTTTGTGTGTGTGTGTGTGCAGATGTATCCAATCGTGTGTGTGTGTGTGTGTGTACTTTGTGAACGGGATTTGATCTCAGGGCATGACGTCTCTTAGACCCCGCCTCTGTCTGATGTAATGGTAGCCTCTAACTACAGTATTTGGCTGGCAGCAAATGAGTGCTCACATGATAGAACTACAACGATGAAGAAATTTGGACGTGTCTACTACTTTACATAGGAATTTATGTTGATGTTGATTTTCTGTCTGGTGGTTCTGTTTACACGACTGCTAAGTAAATGTAATATGTCTTCTAGACAGAAATCAGCATCATTTGCCTAAATTTACCAAACCAAAGGGTATTATGGGGAAAACCATGGCATGATGGGATTCAGTGTCCACTGACTGAACACCCTGCAGATCAGGAGACATCACGTCACGGCTGCATTTCTCAAAAGAATCTGTCTCAGTAGCCCAGCGTTTCTCAAAGTGTGGGGCGCGCCCCACTGGTGAGGAATAGACACATGACAAGTGGGCAGAGCCGGCCCTCCCTAGAAGCGAACTAAGCAGCTGCGTGGGGCCCCCAAGAGCAAATAAAATGACAGCTTGATTTTTACAGCCCTTGTCCTTAAAGGGATAGTTCACCCAAAAATGAAAATTCTGTCATTATTTACTCACTCTCATTTCGTTCCAAACCTGTATTAATTTCTTTTCTTCTGCTGAACACAAAAGATATTTTGAAGAATGTAGGTAACCAAAGAGTTGGTGACCAGCAACCCACATTCTTCAAAATATCTTATTTTGTGTTCAGCAGAAGAAAGAAATTCATTCAGGTTTAAAACAACTTGAGAGCGAGTAAATGATGAGAGAATTTTCATTTTTGGGTGAACTATTCCTTTAATGTTAATACATTTATTATTATCTTCCTACAGGTCCATCTGAACTGTTAATTTTATGTCATTAAGTATTTAATTTAATATTGTCCATTTTGTACATTTACATTTATTTTTATATAAGAAAATACCGTTTATCTTAAGTTATTTTAACCGAGGGGCCCCCAAATAAAATTCTGCTTAGGGCCCCAATAAAAGCTTGAGCCGGCCCTGCAAGTGGGGCGTGACAAACAGGAGGAAATTTGGTCATTTTTGTGCCCATCTCTATTAGAGCGGTACCACATACGGGAATTTTATTTCTGTGCCCCTGAGAGTACGGTCCCACACATGTGATTTAGAACGTTCAGCAACGTCACATAACTGCCAAATTCAAACTGTGCTTTCGCGCTTTGGCTGGCACAGAGCCAGAGATGGACGCGCTCAGCAGCGCTTGTCATTTATCACAACTATGCAGTGTTTTCAGCAACATAATGTTTATTTTAGGTTTCAGACATTTAAATATACAACTGCTTTCAATTGAAAGTAGCTAAATCTGGTAGCTAAATGTCACTAGATGACATCATAATGGCAAAATCATTGATCTATATAAATATGAATAGATCAGTGGGCAAAATAAGAATCTAATGTTTGTCCAAGAAGTTGCTAGATTGGTCCCTAAACTTTTGAAAAAAAGTCTCAAAAGGGGCGGGGAAGTCACTAAATCTAGTGACAAAATCCCTAAATTGGCAAAATCCCTATAATTTGCTGATGTGTTTTATTCATATCAGATAACGTTAGCCTACACATAGTGTAAGTAACTATAAAGTTTACTCTATTTTTCTCCCAGATCACTGGCCACTTATTTACATGTATTTTGGGAGAAACCGATAAATACACGTGCTGTAAATTCGACTGACAGGACTCTCTGACCTGCTCCGCAAACAAACATGGTGGCGCCCATCTCGCGTTATAGATCAAGATAAAGATCATTTAGATCATTTAAAGGTTTTTAAACGACAAAACACACTCACTTACACATACTTGGAATCGGAATATCAGATAGCCTAGTTCAGGGGTCGGCAAGTAAGTTTGGCATCGGGCCAAAAAAAAAAATTTTGCCACTAGATGGCGGGCCAGAACATAGTCAAAAGATAATTTAAGAAATTAATTGAAAAATGCAACTAGAATTGCCTTTGACAGACTGTTACAGTGTCTTTTGTAACGGGTAGTGAGCTGTGTGGTGATGTTACTCTGGATAAATTAATAAAGCAGAGTAGTGACACGTAACCTGGCAAGTATCTTCATTCACCAACTTGCAACACAGACCGCCTTGCTAAAACACACGTGGGAGATGTGGAATGGATCAAAACAACTTGAATAAGCCCATTAATTATGGGGCGCCGTTTGTAAAATAAATTGTGTAAGAAAAACTGGTCAAATTCTGTTGGATTTAGCAACAAAACAGATCAATTTTGCAATATTTACCTAAAGCTTAATGCAATTAAATTACTTAAATAAAATATATAAATAAAATATCAAAGTTAAATCTAAGTGTTTTATGTAAATCTAAACCTTCTATTTAAATCTAAAAGTGTTAATATTAAATCGAAATATTTTATGTAAATGTTAAATCCAAATTCTAAATGTGAATCCTATGTAAATCTTATATACTATATATCTCACTTAACATTTAGATTTAGATATAGCCCTAAATCTAAATGTTGAACTAAACATTTATAGAACAAACCAGTGATACTGTGAAGGCAGAGTTATGCAAATTAAGACACCATTGGGCGGTGAGTCACATGCAACGGCGCGCATTACGTAACTCGATCGGTGTTTGGGGCAGCAGATTCAACATGGCGGTCTCGGGCGATCTGTCAGGGACCATAGAGTAGGCGGTAAGAGCCGCATTAAGGGGCGTTAGAGAAGCTGGACCGTCACCTTCGACATCTGGGGAGACTCCAACTCCAATCCGACCAGTAAGTGCTTTTTTTTAAGAATGTACATATTATATTATTTAATGTTAAAGTCATTTTTTTTTCTTGTGATGGAAATCTGCATAATCCAGTTGCATCGTACCTTGCTCCCGTGGCGTCTGCCCGATACTAAGCAACCATGAGCAGCGCTTTGCTTGACTACACGAAAGTTACAGCAGAGGATAAAACCATTGCCGGCACCGAAAATCGCTTCCAATAGTAAGATTTATTTAAAAACGGGTATCCTGCACAGCTGTGATCAGATATTCTTCCATCTTGGCTGAGCTTTCAATAGGTGTGTTCGACATCGGCTGCGGCTGGATGCAACCGATCGGCGAGAGTAGCCCAAGCGGCAACCTCCCCCAGTTTCTCGTGAAGCCAACACAGAAGTGACTTAAACTGCGATTCATCAACTGGCCGCTAGGGACAGGCTGCAAAAGAGAGCAGAATCTCATTGAGTCCAATGTTAAAATGGCCAACTTTACAGCAGAAAAAAAGATGTTTACAGCTTGGATCAAATTGTGGTTTTAGTCTATACAGCTAATATTGCCCTTCATGACAACTCTGAGGGGGGTGAATGTTTTTATAACTCATCCGTTTAAATTATATTAAGCCTTAAAGTTCTGCATAATTAAGGGTGTGGCCACTTGAGTGACAGGTGAACTGCGCTGCTGTCTGTGAGCCGTTACTTTACCTCAGCTAATTCCAGCCGCTGAATTTGGCATCTCTGCCGTATTTGTGCTTTTTTCTGGATTATTTTATACAATTATAAAATAATATGGCTTGCTGCGTTAATGGTGGAGATTCGAGACAGATGTGCGTCTGTGCATGTGCAGGCATGCGGAAGATAAACAGAACACAGGCTGTTGGATCTTGGCATTGGCTTAAAGTTTTGTTCGTGAGATTTACTACAACGACAATGGCGGGAGAATATTAAACTCCGACAGCACTGCTTGGATATTATAACTAAAACTGCTGCACTATTTTGAAAAATTATATTTTGGACGTGGGCTCATTTGTTTGTGAGAGTCTAATGTACGATCATATACAGTTTTACAACATAAACGCTGCTCAGGTGCATAATTTCTTGAAGAACGATGATGGAGAGCAGATCATTCAGAAGAAATGTGATGCAAACAATGGATAATATATCAATATTTCATGGATTTAACGCTTTTGTGGACAAAAAAGTTTTTTTTGTTTTGTTTTGCAATGGACACTCATGGAAATTTTACCCAATTAAGTGCCATGGATTGGATTCATCTCGCGATTGCTATTTTCATTATAAAAGTCCCATTTGATTTTGTGTGTTGATATTTGCACACCCGACACAAATTAATTACTGGTGTTGGAGCATCTATATCGTACAAGAGACACTATAGATTGACAGTAAACCTTTAGAACTTTCTAATGATATAACTTATCTTTATTAATATTTTAGATAGTATCTTAGATTCTTAGATAGATTCGCTCCTTTGCCTGCTAACATGATCATGTCGAGCTAGGTGGGCGTGGTTTCAGCAACCAGTCACCTCGGTTCCAACCAAGTCCCGCCTCTTTGCCCATTCAGTTATCCGGGAGTGACGTGCGGTGACATGCAGCTAAGATGGCAGCGGCCTCATTTTCGCTTCAAAAACGCTCTTCAGAAATCTACGGGTGACGTCACGGACACTACATCCATATTTTTTTACAGTCTATGGAGTAGCCGCGTGCAGGTGGGGAGGAGCTGAAAACGGAGACATGAAGTCAGACTCTTTCTGTTTTCGTAGTGACGCTTGCGCTGCGTTTGCATACTTTATCACAGCTGAAGTGAAATAAATGCAATATTTGACTAATACACTGATGTTTCAGAGACATTTTCATTCAATACTTAAATGTACTGCTTACAGTAGGGCTGGGCGATATGACCAAAATCTTATATCACGATATGAGTAATTTTATATCATGATAACGATATATATCACAATATAGTTATTTTTGCTTTAAATAAGATTTTTATGATATCAAAATGTTCCATCATAATTATCATCAATTTCAATATAATTTAAAAAAATAAAATAAAACTAGCCTAAAAAAACTCTCAAGCTTACTGAAGACAAATAAACTGTGATAAAGAAAGAGCAAAGAAAACAAACTACAATGGAACAAAGACAGATGAAATAGACCTACATGTAAAAACTTTAAGCACTAAAAAATGTATAAAGTAATCAAAGGTATAAAAAAAAACAATGCATAGTCTTTACTGTGTAAATTAAATATACATTTATTCTTATTAAAGTTACAAAAGTAAGCAGTGAGAGATTCTCTTTTTTGTTGTTTGATTAGCATTAATGATGACAGCAGGTAAATTTGGATGCTGTCCCTTTAAGACTGACTGCACCTATCCATTAACTCGAGCCTTGTCTTTCTCAACTGTACCTTCACTTAAGACATAAATGGCTCTGTTTACTTGCAAATACGTGGTCACTTTGACACATAGGTATGTGTATTTAACCGTTCAAGCCCAATTAGGCATCAAAAAGTACTCCGTTCAGCCCTCACGCACTCTTTGAGAATAAAGCAGGCTAACTACGTTACCTCAGATGGTTGAATGGTTGGATTCCACAAATGGTAAAATAAAACATATATAAGACAATACAACATTTACTGTAGGTGCCATAAAATTTACTGATGAAATTTACATTTGATGAAAATGTTCTTTTGCGCTTCTGATTTGGCAGTGAAATTGGCCGATTGTGGGTGTGAAAGATTCTATGGTCCAGTTAGTATTTTCACCCCATAATGGCGGCCGCGCTACCGGAGCGCCATCTAGTGGCTGTTGCCCAAAAAGTATCAGAGTGTCGCCTCTTGGGTTCTATACTCTTTGACAACACTCAACACTGCAAAAGCACGCTGTAATTTGAAACTACTGATTTAATTGTAATAAAACCATGTTTTTTGTATAACCACAGTTTACAAAAATCTTTTTTTTCATTTGTAATAAAAATAAACCACGGTTACATTTCGTAAGGGTGGGGGGAAGGGTGCACCTAAAACGCGTTTGTCCAGCCATTTTCAGATTAAATATTCATAAATTTAACAATCCTCGAAAAAGTTAATCGATTGCAATACACGAGGCAACTGGATTATGCAGATTTCCATCACAAGAAAAAAACGGACTTTTACAATAAATAATATAATATGTAGGCTACATTCTTAAAAAAAAAAAGCACTTACTGGTCGGATTGGAGTTGAAGTCTCCCCAGATGTCGAAGGTGACGGTCCAGCTTCTCTAACGCCCCTTAATGCGGCTCTTACCGCCTACTCTATGGTCCCTGACAAATCGCCCGAGACCGCCATGTTGAATCTGCTGCCCCAAACACCGATCGAGTTACGTAATGCGCGCCGTTGCATGTGACTCACCGCCCAATGGTGTCTTAATTTGCATAACTCTGCCTTCACAGTATCACTGGTTTGGCGTCAAGCATGAATTTGTATGTTCTGTAAATGTTTAGTTTAAATGTTTAGCTCAACATTTAGATTTAGGGCTATATCTAAATCTAAGCGAGATTGTTGAGCTTTAATTGTTGATAAGATTTAATATATATATATATATATATATATATATATATATATATACACACACACACACAATATATATGATTATTATTTTTATACATATATATTTATATATATATATATATATATAAAGATTTACATATAGGATTCACATGTATATTTAGTATTTGGATTTTACATTTACATTAAACATTTAGATTTAACATTTACATTTAGATTTTTAACAACAACAACAAAAAATTTATTTCGGTCCTTGCAGTCAATTATTCATAAGAAAAATATACATAAAAACAGAAAAAGGTGTAGGCTGAAGCCACTGCTTATTATGCCTTTATACATATATATCAAGTGAACGTCACTTTTTTCCCCTGGACTTGATTACTACAGGATAACACAAGACATTTTCCAAAAATATACATAGATAATTTCAAAAATACACATTTCAAATAATAATACAATAGTTTAAATATTACATACTCAAATATTTAATATTTAATTATATAATGATTTATCACCTTGTTTTTAAACATTTTCTTGAATTTACAAAGTGATGTACACAATTTTAATTCCTTGTCACAATTATTCCATAAATTTACCTCTTTGACAGATAATACACAAGTCACAATTGCCTTTTTTATTTTTTATTTCATGGCGAAAACAAGCTTCCATACTCTGGTGCCTATACAACAACAACACACACAACAGTAACATTCACAAAAGAACACCAAATAAAACATAAACATGTAATTGTTTGTTGTGCAACCTGAAGTTAAGAGCTGGTCACATTTAAATGACCACATTATGTTGTTTACTATATAAGTGAAGGCATTCCGTAGTAGGTGGCAAATTTAACTGATTTGCCCTCAAAAGTAAAGTTTGTTTTTGGTCATTTGACATTTGGGTGGGGGTGAATTACTCACATAAGGAGATGCTTAAACCCTGCCAAAGACCTGAGTGAAAAAAGTGTTTATGTGAACAGTTCCCATTGATCTTGTAAGGATGTGAAGGAAGGGTGCTGCTCAAGGGTCCAGGGTTATAAATAGTACAAACAGCATCAATACCTCACCATCATCTTCACTCTCGCCTCTGAAGACTCACACATCAACCCTGAACCTTCAGCATCAATGGTCAGTAATATTCAGATTTGTAATACTTGAAGGGATCGTTCACCTATTCTTCAAAATATCTTCTTTTGTGTTCAGCAGAAGAAAGAAACTCATACAGGTTTAAAACAACTTAAGAATGAGTAAATGATGACAGAATTTTCATTTTTAGGTGAACTATCCCTTTAATATGATTACCTTGATTATCATTTATTTTGTGTTAAAGGTAGTCGTTTATCTTCACAGTGATTTTTAATTTGTATTTTGTCATCTGATATTGATCAAGTCAGAGGACTGTCGATGAATGTGTCAGTAGCATATAGTTGTGTGTTATATGTGTGTGTGTGTGTGTGTTTAATCTCTTTAGAAGCTCATTGTGTTTGTGAGTGGACTCCTGCTGCACTTTCTGCTTCTTCACTGGACAGAAAGTGTGAAGAAAAAGGAAGTGCCCCTTGAATCTCTTGAAAAAATTATTGACTTCTTTGAGCAGAAGTGAGTAAATTAAAGGTTTAAAAATAACATTTTACTATATGATGTAGAACAAAGAGGACGTAAAAAATAAATGTCATTAGTAAACTGTTTAGTCTTACTCTTTTTATATTGCTCCATTTGATGTTTTACAGCTACACGATCAAAACTGCAGAAGGAAATCTTGAGCCGTATGCTATAGCCATCAATGTACCGAGGAATCAATGTGAATCATTTAATCATTCGAACTTCCTGAATCGGGACAACACAAAAACTGTGAAAGATGCCATTTATAAGAGTGACAGTCACTTTTACAAGGGTAATGACCTCATAGCAGCAGGACCTCATCCTTTAAAAGATTGCAAAATTAACCCAGTGTGTTACCTGCTCCAAAATGAAAGCTCATCATTTAACGAACTCTTAAAACGTAGAACTAACAGCTGTGTTGTCATCTACAGCGTCTACTCCCCCTGTCAAAATATGTCGGTCAGTTATAACATTACACCAGCCCTTGAAACCTTGAAAAATCACAGTGGGATTAAAGCCTTTGTCTTCAGTAAAGTCGATTTGGCTGATAAAAATGACCATACATGCTATGATCTTGCAAACTGTACAGAGATTGCGAAACATGTTCACCTCTGTCGCTTTGTGAATAAAGCTGTGTCAAAGCTGTGTCAAAGCAATGTCAGCGATGTACAACCTTAATAAGGAATAAGACTGATTTCCCCATCTATGTTCTCAACAAGTTCTCAACAAGTCAACAAGTTCTCAAACATTTCTTTATTTACTGTACTCTAAGTATATGAATTGCAGCTCATTTTGGTGCTGATAGTGTCTAAGGTAGCTGAAGTTTTTACTAGTGTAAAAAAAGCTGAGAGAGAAAGTTGTTTAGAAGACTTCCTGAAAGTCAATGTGCTTATACTGTATTTAGATGGCAACTGTCTTGTAATAATCAATATATATATACTGGATTACTGCATGTTGAAAAAATAAATATTCACTCAATAATTGTACAGTGGTTTCATTTCAGAATAATTCATGGACAAACGCAAACACACAACCCTTCACACCTTCTTTCCCAAAGAAGGCAAATTTATTAAGTGACTCTTAAAACTCTTGAGTTATAAGACATTTTTAGATCGTTTTAAACTCATTTCAGTTTCTGTTAACTGTGGATTACTAACTTTTTCACACATCATTTGTGTTGTACACTTCTGAATGGCAACAGAGCAAAAACCAAAGATGCGTTGTCTGTGCTGCAAAGTCAAATTGAAGTATTTTAAATGCAATAATTTGAAATGGTCATAGATATAAATGTCTGTATTATTAATATATAAACGTATTCAGAGTTAAATAACAGATAAAAAAACAGAACAATACTACAGTAATTTGATAGATTTTCACTATCCTTGATGTTAACAACCTTATGTTAAGCCAAGAATTCAGTCATGATCATCACACTAAGTTAAAGGTGTATAGACATTTAGCACATAAACATTTTATAGATTATCAGTCCTACAGGTCTTCAGGACCAAGGAATAGTTCAACCAAGAATGAACTTTTTGTCATAATTGTTCTAAAACATCATTTCTGTAACATGCTTTTACTTCAGAGCTCCAGCATATGGAAGGTTTACAGTGAATAATATTTTACATTTCAGTCTCATGATGGGCAATGCATTGTGTCATTTTCTGTGTCTGATTCCTTTCTATATGTTCTATAATAAAATCTTAAAAAACAGTTTGTTCATAAAGAGTAAATCACACAGAGAAATTACAGTCATAATCCATCTTAAGTGAAACCTGCTGCATGCTGTTTTGTTGTTTGATGCACAAGGATATTTGTAGTCTTTCCCAAACACTCTCTTTCAAAAGAAATGACAGAGAGCAATAACATGTTAAGCAGATAGAGCCAGTCACAAAAATAATCTTAGAATGTTCTGCTAACATTCCCATTAAGTTATGAAAACGTTATTTCTGAATGAAGGTCTGTGTGTCACTTCATATTTAGAGCTAAATGAAACAGAAGTCATGAGTTATCACTTAAGAGTTCCTGATCACTAAGATTATCTTAAAAACATAACATATGAATGGGGATATACTTCAGTTAGAGTTTTATTCATTAGAATTTGTAGGGGTGCCAATAATTGTGGAATACATATAGCCTATTTCAGAAACAATATTTGTTTTATGATAAGATTTTTTTTTTTTTTACTTTAATTAAAGGTTAGATTTTTGTGAATATTTTGAAAGAAAGACTAAGAGGAGAAATTGCAAAAACAAATTTTTACAGTTAGTTGTGCTCATATTTAGGAGCCCACAGTGTCATAAGACAAAAAGAGTCATCTTTAATAAAGTTGCCAGCAGCTCGTTATGGCAATTTTTTTCCAGAAGTTCCAAAAGTTTTGTGGATACTTTGGAATTTTGGAAAATCAATGAAACAAATATTTTCAATTAAAACAACAATAACAAACACTAAGAATGACAGACAACATATTATTCCTGTTTATTTCAGTGGATATAGTGTCCATAGAACAAGTTTTTTTTTTTTCATGTTCATACTTTTCAGTTGGCCAAGATTTCTAAAAATCCTTTCTTTGTATTGGTCTTAAGTAATATTCTAATTTTCTGAGATACTGAATTTGGGATTTTCTTTAGTTGTCAGTTATAATCATCAAAATTAAAAGAAATAAACATTTGAAATATATCAGTCTGTGTGTAATGAATGAATATAATATACAAGTTTCACTTTTTGAATGGAATTAGTGAAATAAATCAACTTTTTGATGATATTCTAATTATATGACCAGCACCTGTACATCGGAGGTCTACAATTTGTCACACCTTTAGTACAGTGGAGGAAGTTTTACAGTTTTTTTCAACTGCTTACACACATTTTCAAAACTTTGCCTCTTTTTTTCAGAACTTTACATACAAATCCAAGAATTGCACACACAAAATGCAAAATGCCTCACATCTCTTGCAAAATGAAGCACTGCATTCAAAATATCACAAACACATCTCAAAAGCAAACATTTGTCTTACTTTTCAAACACATTTGCCATAATATTAATATTATTTCCACCACAGAATAAAAAAAAGCATAAAAGGTAAATGTGACTTTTTGCAATTGTGAGTTTACATCTCACAATTCTGACTTTTTTCTCAGAATTGTGAGATATAAACTAGGAATTGAGAGAAAAAAATCTGAATTATGAGATAAAAAAGTCACAATTACCTTTTTTTATTTTCTATTCATGGCAGAGATCAGCTTTCCACATGTGTAAGGAGGAAAACCACAGAGATGCACAATCCAGCACACATTCTTCTCTCCCATACCTCTTCTTTTCCCTTGTCCTGATCCAACTTCTCCTCTCCTCCTTCATCTATTCCTCTCCCTTACCCAGATAATATTTTCTCTCTGCTCCTCTGTGTTGTTCTTTATAAACACTGAACAAATCCGATTCAAAGAGTCCTATTTTACTGTGTCCATGTAATGAAAATAACTTCAACACCTGACTATGCCTCCAACTGAGATTGGAATCTGCTGTTTCTCAATATTTCAGTGATCTGCTAATTAAAAATGCTTATCAATTGTTTCAGTATTTGTTTTATATTTTTTTTCCAGTACTGCTGTTGTTGCAAAAGTAGAGGTTTTATCCTATATTTAAAGATTGGAACATTAGGTCTTCATTTCTGACTTGCTGTGTTTAAGCATTTGCAAATAAGATGAGAAAGATCTATGATTTTGGTATGGGGTAAGCTTATATGTGAAAATGACATGAATTGTGTTAATGGTATGGCTACAACAGACGGATGCTAAATGTGTTTAGAGTTTTGAAAATGTGACTACAGATTGGACAAAAGTATGTTAGCAATTGAAAAAAACTGTAATGATATATTAATTAAAGTTATTACAAAGTGTTACCCTTGGAGGAATTATTCTTTGTTCTATTTCTTATTGGCCATTTTGAGGAAGTCCAACAAATACTGTACATGGTGAGACACAAAGATGCTCAGACATTATTAAAGGAGTCAGTGATGCAACTGTGAAGCATTTTAACTGGTGTTTTCATGGTGTTGAAGAAGAGGGCTGGTCGAGTGTCAGAATAAAAACCATCTGCTTCCTCTTCCTCATCACTCCTGCTTCACTGCAGACTCACACAGCATCTCTGAACATCCTGACTTGAGCAACAGATAAAATGGTAAGTCATAACTTCTTCATCACTTTATGCCACATTACTATTTTTCCTTTTCACTTATTTACTACTTACTACATATAGTTTTTTGTCAAAAATAATAATAATAGCAAATCTGTAGAATTTCTTAATTTCTTCTCAATTTAGCAATATACTGTACAAAGTTATGAGAGAAACAACTGAATACAAAAATCATGACAGTATTACAGTATTACAAGTAACATTTTATGTTATTTGATTAAATACTTGTGTAATGTGATGTAAATATAGTAACAATACTTTTAGTATCTATAAAGAAAGATTCATATTTTCAGCTCATTTGAATTGAAAATGCCTTTGATACATCAGCAGAATTTTGAAGATTTTAATATTAATGATTAAAAATGTGTCATTCTGTTTTGGAGACAGCAGGTTAGCTTTCACCAACACTTTTTTTTTTACCTGCTTGTCATTCAACCAGAGTTCATGAAGATCAGTACATGAAATAACAGACATCCTCTGTTAACAACTGTAACTCAAGTTACAAAAAACTAAAATAAATAAATAAGAACTCAAAGAATATTCAGTTCTTAACATTCAGGATGCTATTTTGGGGTTTTTGTGTACATAAGGGTTTGTGTTTTATGCGTTTGACCACTTTAGGTTTTCGCTGTACCACTGAGGATCCTCCTTCTGATCTGCCTGATTCATTTTTGTACTGCAGTAGATGAGAGTGTGAACCCAAAAACCCTCATGAATATTGTAAACAACTTTGTGACTCAGTAAGTATTTTAATATTTTTACTTGTACAATATGTAATAAAAATGATTTAATTTATCCATTAGTATATTGTAATCTAACAATATCAACATAAAGTCTTACACAATATTAAACTGTCAATGTTTCATGTTCTTCAGGTTGGCTGGTGGTCAATTCTCTGTGGTCACAGGAAGAATGACAAAGCCTGTATCTTTAGAAAACAAAAGGCTTTAATTCCACAAGCAGGCAGATATGCAACAGAGTGCTAACACACAAACAATAACCAACCAAGAACACAGAACAGGCAGAACTTAAATACAGATAATGACTACTAAACAGGAACAGCTGACAAGACTTAACTAATTAGAAACCATAGTGACTAACGAGAACTAATGCAGACAAGACAGAACTGAACTAATCTGAACATACATGTGACAGTTGTAGCCTTCAGAGTTAATAAGGAGAAATGTCTTGATCCTACATTTAAAGGTGTAACCTTAACTAATGACGCGATAAATACAATTAACAACAACCAGGTTTATGAGAGCGATAACCTCGTTGCTGCAAAGCCTATACAAGAGCCTCATCCAGAACATTCAGAGTTTCGCCTGATGAAATATTTGCAGAAAATCTTGGGTAAAGGCGATGACTGTGTGGTTTATTTCACTGTTTGAACACAGGCCTTGGAGCATACAGCATTCTAGACAGTCTTCAACAGTTAGAAAAATATAATCGAATTAAAGCCTTTGCATTCAAAGACATCTGGCGCTTTGATAAAAGGAATGAGGTGATTGCAAAACTGAAGGAAATGGCACCTGGTTTGCCATATTATGAGTGTAAGAGAAACAAAGCTAATTGTGATCGCCTGTAGGAAGAAGAGTAATGCTAATGCTTGACAGTTGCTTTCCTCATACAGACCGTTTTATTTAGTGGAGGAACTTTTTGTTTCTTTTCAATTGCAGTACAACATTAAAACTGGCAAATAAAATATATAATCTGTAAAATGCATAAAATCTGAAATTGCACACTTGGTTAGATGGCAATTATTGTTAGAGTAAACCAATGACAACATGTCTGCTTACTGCTGGAGCAAATAAAAATACATTTCATTGAGCATCATTTGTGGTTCAAGTATTACATTCAAACACACTCTAGATTTATGTTATTCAGTCATTTCTCTTTTTACTATCCTGTTATCTTAAAGCTGTGACATGAATATGAAATGCTACACATATATTATTCACAGATGTAGATTATACATAAATATGAAACCAGAAGTTGGGTGTGACTGAATTCTGTTGCCTTACATGACTGTAAAGACTTATAAAACTTCCAGATCATTCACATACACCAAACAGATAATAAAGGTAATCTGTCACAAATTTGACACAAGGCGTTGACAGATTGCACACAATATTACATATATAATTCACAAGTTTGCCTGCCCATTCAGTCTTAATAGTTAATGGTAAACAAACTTGGCTTGCTGTCCTCGAAGGAGGCTCGAATCCGAGGCTCGGCTCGAGCTCCGAGCTAAACCCCCCTATAATGGTACTGCGCAGAGGAAGAATGCCGGAAGAATTGTTGCTGGGATGACGCAGTGACTGCTGCTTATATATGCTCATAATGATGATTGACAGGACTGAATGTTTAGGCTCCTCTCGAACATTTATATCGATATATAAAGCACTATTAAAACAAGGTAATGTTTATTTTATTCTTATTTATATAATAAAAACATATGATATATCTTACCTTTCAAATCTGTAAACACAACCCCTAACGCATCATTTGTATTATCTACGTAAATGTTAAAAAGGGTGTTTTCACACTTGAGTCCTCTTTAAAAGAACCAAACTCAGACCTCTTTAAGTGGACCAAGAGGTGAACCAAGTGTAAAAGGACCCAGTTCTCTTTACGTTCACACTGTCCCTGTCCCTGAAAGAGGACTCAGATCCTTTTTTGGTCCACTTACTGTAAGTAGGAATGTGGTCTCAGACCTCTTTGTGTTCATACTGTTGCTTTTTGGATCTAGTCCAGTTCAGTGTTTGATGGCTTGACCCTATGGCCTTCAAAATATGATCCCATTCACTTACATTGTATGTGCCTTACTAAACAAGAAATTTGTGTGTAAAGATTATGATTATTATTAAAGGCAAAGTCCATCAAAATTATTATCTGTGATCATTTCATTTACAATAACAGCTTTAGGTGTGAGCGATCTAATGTTTAGGAGCCCAAGCTTTATAGAGATTGTTCACTAATTTTTTGATTTTCTTGTTTAATCACGATCAGATTTTTTCTAGATCCTGTATAGTAGATTTATTGTTTGACCCCGCTATTCGGGGAAAAGGCAGTTTCTATAGTCTGTACTACACTCGCATTACTATTACAGTTTTTTACAATTGCTAACAAGCGTTTACCAATACTTAAAGTACTTTTTCTAAACTCTTAACACAGCAACACACCTACATCACACAATTAGCCAAATAGTTCATTTTCTGCCCAAATTTTGTTAAATAAATACAAACTCTACATTGCTAAAATTGCAAAATGCTAAAAACCTTTTTCTACATATACTAACTCTATCAAAACACAGCAAACCTGATTCAAAATCGAGTCATTCTGTCAAAACACTCGCACTAGTTTTCCATTCTACATGAACATATAGTCAATCAAAGCGCAATGACTGTCAAAATACTAACAGCTGATGGCATTACGAAAACTGCATTACTTGTCATGTTTCAGTTCTGCCTGCAGAAAATATGAAATCCATCGTTTTTATAATTCAGTTTCCTTTTACTGCAGTAAAGGTAGAATGCTTACATGTAAGCCATTCTACATTTTTGGTTGAGTGTTGAATGTGTGCATTCTTGGCAAAATAGCAACTATCTAAAAGTGAATGAGTCTTTACTTGCTGACTCACAGTTGTTCAACATACAGTTGAAAAAAAGAAGTAAAGAAGTATAAAAAAGCATTTTTTTTTTTTATCTCACAATTCTTTTTTTTTTTCCTTGTAATTTGTAACATCTCACAAATCTAATTTTCTCAGAATTGTGAGATATAAACTAGGAATTGAGAAAAAAAAAATCACAATACCTTTTTTTTATTTTCTATGCATGGCAGAAATAGGTTTCATATGTTCTACATGTGTAACACAGAGATGCACAATCCAACACACAATCTCCCTCCTCTCCTCTTCCTCTTCTTCTATAGATATAAAAGATAAAAAATATTGAAAGAAATAAAGTATATATAACTCAGACTCAGATCCAGAAGACAGGAGGACGTAAGACGAGACGAGGAAGAGGTAAATCAATCAAGACTCCCAATCCAAGGCAGATACACCAGGAGTCGAACAAGGGAGATGATGTGATAAATATTTCAAATATTACTCTACCGACAAGTTGCACTTCTGTTTTATCAAAAGGCCTGACCTATGCACCAATAAATGCAGCGAAAGAATTTCAGACCAAAGTGGACCTATTTAAGTTTCATCGGAGCCTTCAATTAAAAGCTTGGTATTATACATCTGAAGCGGCTATCTGTACTTACGATAAGAAAACTACATCTTTTAAGCCCGAGTCAACATTTATGCCATGTGCATCCAATCCAACGTTGAATTTCTTCTACAAAAAAGTAATGTATGAAATTGACAAAATTTTCGTCTCAAAAAGAAGAAGGAGAAGCTCTGAACTGGCTTTCCAATAACGATGATCTTGTAATAAAAAGAGCGGACAAGGGAAGCGCAGTTGTTGTATGGGGCAGAGATCAGTACATCAAAGAATATGCTTCCAAAAGTACATAAAAATCTTGAAAATCCACCAGGGAGACCTATAATTAGCGGTAATGGGTCTATTACAGAGCCGGCTTCAAAATTTGTGGATTATTTTACTAAACCATTGGTTAATGAACTTCCTTCATTTATTCAAGATACAACTCATGTATTGAATATCAGTAAAGAAATTAAAACTACATAATCATCTATATTGGTGACCATGGATGTTGAATCGTTGTATACGAATATAGACCATAAAGATGGGCTGGAAGCATTATCATTCTATTTAGATATGAGATCATCTACTGAAAGGCCACCAGCATGTTTCATTGTGCAATTAGCGGAATGGACATTAAATAACAACTTATTTTTTGTTTCAAGATGAATTCTATAAACAAATTAAAGGTACAGCAATGGGTGCCTGTTTTGCCACAAATTATGCAAATTTGTTTTTAGGATTTTGGGAAAAGAAATTTGTATTTTCTGATTCAAACCCATATTTAAAGAATGTGATGTGGTGGGGTAGATTATATATATATGATATCATTTTGATATGGACAGGTTCAGAGGCAGATCTGTTAGCTTTTCACTCATATTTAAATAATACCAATGCGAATTTGAAATTGAATCTTGATTTTTCATATACTTCATTTTCATATAGATAAATTTCTTGGATTTAAAATTTTTTAAAGAAGGTAATGGTGTACTACATAGTACTATTTTTAGGAAAGAAACTGATAGAAATACTATTTTAAGAGCAGATAGCTTTCACCCCTCATGGTTGACCGATAATATACCCTTTGGACAGTTTCAGAGGTTAAAAAGAATTTGTGACAAGGAAGATGATTTTGATTTTAGGGCTCAAGAAATGACTCAAAGGTTTCAGGAACGAGGGTACAAAAATAGAGTGATTAAAAAAGCTTTTAATGAAGCAAGAAACATCAGTAGAGATGAGTTACTAGTACAAAACGTACGTAAACCACAAGATTTTGACAATTCCGTTTACTTTGTTACACAGTATAGTACAGAAGCGAATAGAATTAAGAAAATAATAAAAAATAATTGGGAAATTGTGATGAGTGATCCTCATCTCAGGGAAGTCATGCCTGAGTCCCCTTCCATTGCCTTTCGGAAAGCACCTACGATTAAAGATAAATTAGTGAGAAGTCATCTGCCCTCTAAGAAATCAAGTACTTGGTTATGCCTGAGTGCAGGAAATTACAGATGTGGCAATCACTGTGATAATATGATTAAGACTAAAATGTTTGAAGATGTAACTTCAGGCTTTGAATTTAAAGTAAAATCATTTATTAATTGTAATACCTCATTTGTGGTGTATCGGTTGGAGTGTCCATGTGGTTGCTTTTATATAGGGATGACGACTAGGAAATTAAAGATCAGATTAGCAGAACATAAGAATGCCATTCGAGTTTGTAACCCTTTATATCCTATGGCTCTTCATTATAAAGAGAAAAATCATGGTAGCCCAAGTACATTGAAGATAATCAGTATAGAACATGTTCCTAGGTCAATAAGAGGAGGTGATAGGGTCAATAAGCTTTTACAAAGAGAGTCTTTCTGAAACTATACATTGAAAGCAACTAAATTTCCCGGCTTAAATGGGGAATTAGACTGTACCCTTTTTGTAATAGGATGTTAGACTTGGAAACAATATTTTGTTGATATTGGAATTTTTTTTTTTTTTTTTTTTGAAATATAAATTACATTGGTTATTGATTTGTGATATTTGTGACATTATTAAAATTGTGTTTTTTTTCCCTCAGTAATTTAAGTTACTATGTATATTATTGATTATATTCATTGAGTTGTGGAGTCTGAGTTATATATACTTTATTTCTTTCAATATTTTTTTATCTTTTATATATATATATATATATATATATATTTATTATTGATTATACTGTATTTGATTTAATTTGATATGTAACTGTCGAACTTCCTCTCTTCTGTCTGCCCTGTATAGCACAACCAGGTGTGCAGTCTGTGTACGTGTCACCTGTTTTTAAGATTCAGCCAAGATGAAATAAAGGCTTTTTAAAATAGTTTCTCTATTCGAGTGCCTTGGATCATGCTTTAGTTTATTATTTTTTCTCTCTCTGCTCCTCTGTGTTGTTCTTCATCCACACTGAACAAAACCAATTCAAAGAGTCATATTTTACTTCAACACCTGACTATGCCTCCAAATAAGAACGCAGCGCCAGTTCCATTTTTTCCGTAAGTAGAATAGGGAAGGCGTAGGACATACAGCGTAAGCTTTTTGAAGAATACGAAAGTACGGTTTTGGCGGAAGCACTTAGAAGGCGATCATTTGTTAAATATAAAGCATATACATTTACATTTTTTTCGAAAATGACCGATCGTTTCGCTAGATAAGACCCTTATTCCTCGTCTGGTATCGTTTAAAGCCCTTTGAAGCTGCACTGAAACTGTAATTTTGACCTTCAACCGTTTGGAAGCCATTGAAGTCCATTATAAGGAGAATAATCCTGGAATGTTTTCATCAAAAATTAATTTCTTTTCGACTGAAGAAAGAAAGACATGAACATCTTGGATGAAATAGGGGTGAGTAAATTATCAGGAAAATTTTATTTGAAAGTGAACTAATCCTTTAAGCTGTAATTACAATCTCCAGAGTGATACTGGATATGGCAGTAATGAAGGTGAGGGCACTTTATTACAGTTCATCAGAGTTGATTTACGGATATAAAGTTTACCAGTTTATTAAGCACCACCCGAAAAAGCATAATGTCTTTATATATTTGTTTACTGTTAGTTGTAATGAGTGTTTCTGTGTACTTCGCTGTGTATGTTGATGATAATGCAAGGGAGAGAGAGAGAGAGAGTTTATGGATAATATTTTAATGCACACTTGCACTGTGTTTTATGAAGCTCTTACAGTGATTTTCTAGAGTGAAAACAGCACTTCTTATTTTGTGTAAAGTACAATAAACATGACAAAACTCATCTGTAAAGTTCTGGCCATCATTCGGATGGTACAACAGGCTTGTACTAATATAGTGGATAAAAACAAGAAGACAACATAAGTTACCGTAATTAAACTAAACTATACCTGTTCTATCTCCATGCATAATATATTTCGCAGTTGCTGACATTATAGTGCGTCCTGACTGACTCGTGACACCGGAGAATCAGCTCGTGAAGCTCCGCCCTCTTAGGCTGAGTGCAGCAGCTCATTTGCATTTAAAGGGCCCACACTGAAACGGCACGTTTTTGGTCAACCATAAATTTTACCATGCTATAAAAAATTATCTGTTGGGTATTTTGAGCTAAAACTCACACACTCTGGGAACAACAGAGACTTATTTTACATCTTGTAAAATGGGGCATAATAGATCCCCTTTAATTGACTGCATTTTGTGTGAAAACGACATGAATTGTGTTAATGGTATGGTCACAACAGACGGATGTTGTGCTAATTGTGTTTAGAGTTTTGAATATGTCACTATAGATTGGACAAAAGTAGCAACTGAAAAAACTGTAATAAACTTTGTTTCTACTTTTACAGTTTTTCTCGATTGCTTAAACACTATAACCAGGCTTTTGAACTAAAATTTCAAAACCATAACGCCATTTATCAAAAAGCACACCCAATTCCCTAAACTATAAACACTATTTTGACACATGAATCAGATTTGTTGAACTGTCGCTGCAAAACTCTACACCAAATCTCTTCATTTCTCATTGCCTACACCATGTTGTCATTTAGAAAGCACTAGAATTCAATATTGTTCACTCAAGTCAGCATAGCTTGAGCTCACTTAGCACACAGTTACCCACGTGGAAACACTAAGAGTCAAAATGTATCACACACCAATCAGAACCTTCAACAGAGAGATAAAAGAGCCCGAGTTCATTCAGTTTTGGAACAATAGATCTAGAGAGACGAGATTGAAAAGGTCGAGGACACCAGAGAGGAGGAGGAGGAGGAAGAGGATGAGCAAGAGCAGTAAGGAGTGGAGGAAGAGGATGAGGATGAGGTGCAAGGAGACAAGGAGTCTCAGATGAAATTCGTGCCACTAGTTGACCATGTCCTTGTCCATGGTATGACTATGAGGGAGGCTGGGCAATGAGTTCAGCCAAACTTAAGTTGCTTCACCGTCGCCTCGATCATAAGAACCTTCGGGGGGGAAACAGGTAGGTGTACCTCAGTGTACTCTACTGTGGATCAGGCATGCAAGAGGATTTTCCCCTCGCTGCCTGGATAGGGCCAGTACAGCCTGTGATGTTTGACGAGATTCTCTGGCCTGTCCCAGACCAAAGATCTGATGCTGGGGCAGGATTTTTTTTTGTTATTTTTTGGTGTATTGTACGGTACAGTACATTAAGGAATAAAAAATGTGCAAGTGTATACACATGTTCATCATGTGAAAAGTTCCTTGAGGGGAAGAACCACAAGAACTTATTACTGGTTTTAGGTTTTTGTAGTATTGTTTTGAATTTATCTCGGCAGTGTGTAAGACTGTGTTGTAGTGTGTGTGATTTTGAGGGCTTGTGTGTGATGTCTGAGGGCAAAGTTTGGTTTTTCAGCAAGAGTGAATGGTTTTGAGTGTAGAGCTTCATTTTGACCTGAAAATAGGATGTTTGGGGAATTGTGTGAGACGTTATAGATTTGTGTTTACTGTTTTGAGAATATGAGGCATAGTTTCAAGAAATGTGTTTAAACAATTGAGAAAAACTGTAAAGTTTTGGTTGGATGTATTATGAAAACATTTGAGAATTTTGTGCGTAGTGTTTTGAGAAAAGGATTCACATGATTTGCAATTTGTGTGAAATGAATGAAAAAGTACAATCTGTTTAGGACAACTACAAAGTGTTCAGATCACTGTGTTAACTGTTTTGAGAACAGTGATCCGAGTTTGGAGAAACATGTCAGATCGATTGAGAAAAACTGTAAGTCTCAAAATAAGCTCTTTCCAGCATAACACAAGCAACAAATCTCACTCAGAAAGAGTGTCATCATTACACACTGACCTAAAAACAACAGGGAGCATTACATAAATTATGAACTTATATTTTATGTCTGGGCGAGGGAGAGGAATAGTTGTTGGAGGAGAGGAGTAGTTGGATCAGGACAAGGGAGAAGAAGAGGAAGAGGAGAGGAGGAAGATTGTGTGTTGGATTGTGCATCTCTGTGGTTTTCCCCCTTACACATGTAGAACATATGAAAACGTCTCGGGTTACTTGTGTAACCCTGGTTCCCTGAATAGGGAACGAGACGCTACGTCATATGACGTTATGGGAACCTTCTGCATGATTGCGTCGTGAAGCACTCTTGTATCTAACCAATGATGAAACGAGACGTCAGAGGCGGGTGACGTCACGGACCAGGAAACTATAAAGCATACCCAGAACAAAGAACGCTAGCTTCTGGATTATGGCTGAAGCAAGACGCTCACAGGTATGCCGGGGATACGGCAACGCGACGTAGCGTCTCGTTCCCTATTCAGGGAACCAGGGTTACACAAGTAACCCGAGACGTTCCCTTTCATGGGAACTGTCGACGCTACGTCATATGACGTTATGGGAACGCTGTCCCAACTACGCCGTAGAACCAAGTACCTGTCTGTTATCTTGTAGACAGAACTGACGACCCCAGAGTGGAGCCTACATCCAGGTTATAAAACCTAATAAATGTGTGCTGGGATGACCATCCAGCTGAATCACATATGTCATTAATGGATACTCCTGACATTAAGGCCTTTGAGGCCACCATACCCCTAGTAGAGTGGACACGGACAGCTAATGGAGATGGCTGTCTGGCCGCCTCATAAGCAAGTGAGATAGCCTCGACCACCCACTTGCTCATTCTCTGCTTAGATGCTGGGCCTTCTTTCTTAGGAGACCCGTAACACACAAACAATTGATCTTTTTCTACGCCACAGGGCAGCTCTGTGGACATATGCATCTAAAGCCCTCACTGGGCAGAGCAGATTGAGTTTCTCCTGATCCGAAGTTGTAAATGTAGGAGGATAGAAGGCCTGAAGTACGATGGGACCCGGGACGTTGGTGGGACCTAGGCACATAGCCTGGTCTAGTGTGCAGGAATGCTTTGACCATTCCAGGTGCGAATTCCAGACACAAAAGAGCAACTGAAAGTGCTTGAAGATCTCCTATTTTTTTAAGAGATGAAATAGCCAGTAGAAATATGGTCTTTAGGGTGAGGAGTTTCTCTGAAACTTCCTCTAGTGGTTCGAAGGGAGCCTCAGCTAACCCTTCTAATACCACGGCCAAGTCCCAGGCCGGAGTCCTTGTACGTACTGAAGGCCTCAGCCTCAGAGTACCACGGAGGAAGCGTATAAAAAAGGGGGGTCTCGACCTACCGAGGAATCCCCCAGAGGAGCATGGCCGAAATGGCCGCAACATAAACCTTCAAGGTTGAAGGGGATAAAACATCCGAGAACTTGTCTTGGAGAAATTGAAGCACAAGGCTAATAGAAGAGTGGACAGGGTCCACATTGCTTTGTCTACACCAAGTAGAGAACAGTTTTCATTTATACGCATACAACTTCCTCGTGGAGGGAGCTCTGGAGTGGAGTATGGTCTCCACAACCTCAGTTGGGAGACCAGCATCTATGAGCCTGGTCCCCTCAGAGGCCAGGCCCACAGTCTCCGTAGTTCTGGGCGTGGATGAATTATCATGCCGCCCGCTTGAGACAGGAGGTTCTGCCTGAGAAGAAGCTCCATCAGGGAGCCGTCTAGAAGTGACACTAGGTCTGAGAACCATATTTTGGTTGGCCAGTACGGGGCTATTAATATTAGACTGACCCCTTCCTGGCGTACTTTCTCCAGAACTCCCGGGAGCAGAGCGAACAGGGAAATGCATCCAGACGCAGCCTCGGCCACGTCTGTACCATGGCATCCAGACCCAATGGTGCTGGATGAGATAGGGAGAACCACAGTGGACACTGGGTTGATTCCCCTGAAGCAAATAGGTCGACTTCCGCTCGACCAAAGTTTTCCAAAGTGAGCTCCACCACCTCAGGGTGGAGTCTCCATTCCCCGGGCCTCGGCCCCTGCCTCGACAGGGCGTCTGCTCCCACATTTGATGCCCTGGGATGTAAGCTGCTCTCAGTGAGAGGAGCTTCCCATGGGGCCACAGGAGGATCCAACAGGCCAATTGCATAGTTGGAGAGACCGCAGACCCCCCTGATGGTTGATATGAGACCACCGACATGTTGTCCGTGCGGACCAACATGTGATGGGCCCTCAGGTCTGGGAGGAAGTATTTTATTGCAAGAAACACCGCCATCATTTCCAGCCGATTTATGTGCCAGGAACTCTGATGGTCCTCCCAGAGACCCTGAGCTGAGCGACCACTCATGATCGCCCCCCAGCCCGTGAGGGAAGCATCCGTCGTAAGCATTACGCGACGACAAGGAACCACCAACACAGGTACTTGGGACAGGAACCAAGGCTTTCCCACACGACCAGAGCACGAAGGCATCGCCGCGTGACTTTGAACGTGCAAAAAGGATTTCCCCTCGGAGAAAACCCCTTGGTCCTGAGCCACCACTGCAAGGGTCTCATGTGCAGCAGGCCAAAAGGTATCCCGTTGGACGCAGCTGCCATGAGACCCAACAGTCTTTGAAACTGTTTAACAGTGAGTGACTGGCCTAGTTTCACCCATTCACGGCATTGAGAATGGAACTCACACGAGCAGGAGACAGATGTGCCTGCATCGTGGTGGAGTCCCAAACTACCCCTAAGTAGTTGGTAATTTGAGCCAGAACCAGCACACTTTTCTTGGCATTGAGCCTCAGCACAAGCCTCTTCATGTGTGACAGAACAACATCTCGATGTTGAACTGCCAGATGTTCTGTTTGAGCTATAATCAACCAGCCGTCGATATAGTTCAGTACGCGGATGCCCTGGAGTCTCAGTGGAGCCAGAGCTGCATCCACGCACTTCGTAAATGTGCGGGGTGATAAGGCCGAAGGGAAGAACCCTGTACAGGAAAGCTTTGCCCCCGAAAGCAAACCTGAGGAACTTCCTGAGTTGAGGATGGATGGATACATGAAAGCAAGCATCTTTCAGGTCTATCGCAACAAACCAGTCCTCGGACCTGATCTGTGGGATAGCCCTCCATCCTTCTTTGGAACAATGAAGCACTGGTTGTAAAACCCTGACAGCTTGCTGGGAGGAGAACCCCTTCTATAGCTCCTTTTTGCAAGAGCGTCATAACCTCCTGTTCCATTACCAGAGACTGCTCGGGGGCCACCACTGTGGGAAGGACCCCATTAAACTGGGGCGGGCGAGACCCTAATTTGTAACCCTTTTCTATTGCGAGCAGCACCCATTTTGAAATATTTGGGAGAAGTTTCCATTCTGCCAGAAAATTTACTAAGGGAACCAGTCTCTCGAGACTGGCCTCTGGTGTTTTTTGAGCACTTAACTCGGCACCCTGAAGCGGTGAACCGGCAAGGAACAGCCGAATCAAGTGATGACCGGCCCTCCTCGGAGGGTCGGTGGAGACCGCTGCGCCCTGAAGCACACTGGGTGGCAGGGTTAGCAGAACGGCCCCCTGAGGGCGCCAAAGAGGGATGGGTACCAAGTATTTTAATACCCGACCCTCTCTGGAGGGGCTGCCCTCCAATGTCCCTCGCCACTGGCATCAGGACCTCTTCGAAGCCTTCTTGGTGATAATTACAGTCCGCAGATCTGCGTTACCCCACAAAGACTTCAGCTGTGTCGCCTGTCCCTGTCCCCAAGCTTTCTGCGGGGGAGCACGGGTGGCGACACTTTCTTTGGATGAACGGTCAGACCAGTGCCCTGAAACGGCGAGCCGGCAGGGAACATCTGAACTGACCGCTCTACAACCCTCCTCTTTCTTGGAGGAACACTGGAAACCACTGCGCCCTGAAGCACACGAGGTGGCAGGGTTGGCAGAACGGTCTCCTTTATTTTCTTTTAAATTCCTCAGAATTTAATGTATTCAATATTTCATTTAATCCTCAAATTAAATGCAGCCAGATTTTTTTTTTTTTGAACAGGCTGAATATATTTAGAATACAAAAAAAGAATTATAGCTCGTAATAATTCACAAGGTATTTTAGGGAAAGAGAGAAAGGGAAACTCCCGTTTACTCAGTTCCCTCCAAATATATATACATATATATATATATATATAAAATTACGGACACGTGATCTATGCGCAGCCTCGGCAAACGCGAGACCCGAGCCGTATATTCTTTCTTGCAGACTTAATCTACGCGCTGCCTCGGCAACGCGAGATCCGAGCTATATATTCTTTAATAAAAACTCAATCCACGCGCTGCCTCGGCAAGCGCGAGATCCGAGCCTTGCGTTAGACTTTTATTCCCTCGAGAATAAAGCCAACAGGAGTGGAGCTAAAAAACTCCCGCTAGTGCATGCTTCTCTTCGGGACATTTTTATGAATGAACACTGCTCACTGTCAGTTGTGAGCTGACGTGCATGCTCCACTCCCAGCAAACAACACATAAACCGTGTGTATCCCCACTCGCTTTATAGTGTAGCACAGGGGGAAACGCGATTCAAACTGCTGTTCACTATTGATTTGTTATAAACGTGTGATTTTTAAACACGATATGTGTGTGAGGTGGCGAGTCCTCAGATCGATATCACAATATCCACCTCCTCAGAGCTGGACATGTGAAATACCGGAGCCTCAACCCGGGGGAAGAAACCGCAGAGCGTGCTTCCACCTGGGAGACGGCACTGAACCTGGCAGGTAAGGGCAGAGAAAGGGCGGCGCCCGTCTCTAACCCCTCTGACAGATCCAATTGTGAACCCCACGAATGGAGCCTCCGCTCTGCCTCAGCAGAAGCGGGACTCGATCCGCGGGGAACACAGGAGCACAGTGTCCTGAGAGCGAGTTTTTTTTACAGTGCACACAGACAGCTCCCTCGAGAGCTGCCTGGGCATGCTCAACTCCCATTCAACTGCTGTTTTTCGCCATAATACATGTCTTTTCTATATATAAATATATGGATTGGTGTGAGATACTCTTGTCCTCAGACGAAGAGATTGTGACTTGTTTATGTAATAAGACAAACAACACCAAATAAGACACACGATAACACAGAGCGCTTGCTGAAGACAACAGAAGCTAGCGTTCTTTGTTCTGGGTATGCTTTATAGTTTCCTGGTCCGTGACGTCACCCGCCTCTGACGTCTCGTCTCATCATTGGTTAGATACAAGAGTGCTTCACGACGCAATCATGCAGAAGGTTCCCATAACGTCATATGACGTAGCGTCGACAGTTCCCATGAAAGGGAACTTATTTCTGCCATGCATAGAAAATAAAAAAGGTAATTGTGACATTTTTTTTTTTATATCTCAATTCTGAGAAAATTAGTCAGATTTGTGAGATGTAAACTCACAATGGCAAGAAAAAAAAAAAATAGAATTGTGAGATAAGAAGTCACAATTACTTTTTATACTTTTTTATTCTGTTCCACAATAACCAAAGACCATGTATGTTGGATTTGTTGTTGATCAATGGCAGCAATTTCATGTTTTCATTTCAGTAAAAGCTTCATGTAAAGCTTTTACTACGATTCCACTACCATTGTTCCATATATGCAGAATATGTGGTCTGCGTAGGGAACTAACTACCAAGTGGACACCATCCCAACCTCTATGAGGGCACCATCAACACCACACACCCAACCCCAGAAAGAGATTTCAACCAAGGGGCAACTGAAGTTCTGCATAGGGGACTCAATTGACCAGTAGCTGAATTGAGGAATTCTGTTACTTTCTTCTTCTTTTTTTCAACTGTATGTTGAAACAACTGTGAGTCAGCAAGTAAAGACTCATTCACTTTTTAGATTTGCCAAGAATGCACACATTCAACACTCAACCAAAAATGTAGAATGACTTACATGTAAGCATTCTACTGCAGTAAAAGGAAACTGAATTATAAAAACAATTTATTTCACATTTTTTGTGAACCAAAAAACAAAATAACAACTTTATTCAACAATATCTAGTGATGGACTATTTCAAAACACTGCTTCATGAAGCTTCGAAGCTTTATGAATCTTTTGTTTTGAATCAGTGGTTCGGAGCGTGTATCAAACTGCCAAAGTCACGCCCCCAACTGGTGAACCATTAGGTGTGTTCGACATCGGCTGCGGCTGGATGTAACCGATCGGCGAGAGTAGCCGCGTGCAGGCGGGGAGGAGCTGAAAACGGAGACGTGAAGTCGGACTCTTTCTGCTTCTCGTAGTGACGCTCGCGCTGCGTTTGCATACTTTATCACAGCTGAAGTGAAATAAATGCAATATTTGACTAATGTTTCAGAGACATTTTCATTCAATACTTTACAGCGTCTGTTTTTACAAGAATAAAGTTCAACATAAGCATATATTATTTAAATACCAATGTAGTGGGGTCTATGTTTTTTATTAGTTTTATTTTGATAAACATGACACAATACATCATCACGACTACATGAAAAGAGCTTTAACTGTTATAAAAATACAGATTTGTGAGCATTAGTGGAACTGCAGGCGTCACAATAAACACGAAACACACGTGATCGTTGTCATGCGGTGAATCCGGCCAATCATGAAACAGCTCTGTCGTCATCAGAGCTCGTGCAGCTCCTCTTGAGAAACTGTGCTGGCTGACTCAGGCGGCTGATCTCGAATCGCTCTCACGGTACTTTGAAATCATACGTCACAGTCACATGGCGTCGGCGCTGTCTCAAGTCGGCCAAACTTTCTTACCGGCATGCACTGCTTCAAGTCAGCCGCCAATCGGTCTGTGCAGCGCTGCATCAAGTCGAACAAGCCTATTGAAGTTTAGAAACACTTATTATGTAACGAAGCCTCATTTACTGAAATCATGTGACTTTGTCAGTTTGATACACTCTCCAAACCACTGATTCAAAACAAAAGATTCATAAAGCTTCGAAGCTTCATGAAGCAGTGTTTTGAAATCGCCCATCACTAGATATTGTTGAATAAAGTCGTTATTTTGTTATTGTTTTGTCAAAAATTATTCTTGTTGGTTCATAACATTAGGGTTGAACCACTGTCACATGAACTGTTTTAAATATATCTTTAGTAACTTTCTAGGCATTTTAAAGTGTTCATTTTCTTGCTGGCAATGAAGGCCTTACTGAGCCATCAGATTTTATCAAAAATATCTTAATTTGTGTTCCCAAGATGAACGAAGGTCTTACGGGTGTGGAACGACATGAGGGTGAGAAATTAATGACTGAATTTTGGGTGAATTAACCCTTTAAGAGTTTAGAAAAAGTACTTTATGTATTAACTAAATGCTTGTTAGCATAAAACACTGGGTTAAAGACAACCCAATTTGTTATAACAGAGTCTACCGAAGAAAGACAAAAAAAAAGCTATATATTTTCACACATTTGACCCTTTGCACTGAAGCTGAGTGTAAATACTTGCATGTCTCATCCCATTGCAACAACTGATAAAATCTGCCAGATCATTCATATGTACAAAGATAAGCAGATATGCTGCAACACATTGCAATATTGATCGCAACTGCTGCTTGCACAAGGCCAAACAGATCGTGTTGATAAATTTTACTGCTCAAACATTATTATTATTATTTCAGCCCTGGAATTTCAGAATTTTTTTTCAACTTTTTATTTTTTACAAGTAAATTGTACTATATGCAACAAGATATAGAAAAAACACATTGCAGCACTTCTAATTCATTCTTGTTACAACTGCTGTAGTACAGTCAGTAAAATGAAAAGATGTTATTCTTATTCTAGAATGAAATATTGATTTATGTGAAAAGTCCTATTATTTTTAGAAGCTTTTGGTCACTTACAGTTTCAATTGCTATCAAGCATCAGTCACTACTGAAACCACTGTTTCAAAACTCTTCACAAAGTCAACATTACCAACTTGAATCTTGGCCAAATAGTTAATAACACCTTCAAAACTCTCCTAAACCAACACAACACTTCATTTAAGTCTCAAAATAAGCTCTTTCCAGCATAACACTAGCAACAAATCTCACTCAGAAAGAGTGTCATCATTACACACTGACCTAAAAACAACAGGGAGCATTACATAAATTATGAACTTTTATTTTAGAAGACTGAAGGACTTTTCACATAAATCAATATTTCATTCTAGAATAAGAATAACATCTTTTCATTTTACTGACTGTACTACAGCAGTTGTAACAAGAATGAATCAGAAATGCTGCAATGTGTTTTTTCTATATCTTGTTGCAAATAGTAATTTACTTGTAAAAAATAAAAAGTTAAAAAAAGTTCTTTTTTCAGGGCTGCAATAATAATAATAATAATAATAATAATAATGTTTGAGCAGTAAAATTTATCAACACGATCTGTTTGGCCTTGTGCAAGCAGCAGTTGCGATCAATATTGCAATGTGTTGCAGCACCTTGCAATCTGCTTATCTTTGAACACATGAATGATCTGGCAGATTTTATCAGTTGTTAAGAGCAATGGGATGAGACATGCATTATTTAGCATTTTGAAATGTAGAGTGTGTATTTATTTAACAAAAAATGGTTTTGGGCAGAAAATTAACTATTTGGCTAATTGTGTGATGTGTGTTGCTGTGTTAAAGGGTTAGTTCACCCAAAAATGACAATTCTGTTATTAATTACTCACCCTCATGTCGTTCCACACCCGTAAGACCTTCGTTCATCTAAGGAACACAAGTTAAGATAGTTTTGATAAAATCTGATGGCTCAGTAAGGCCTCCATTGACAGCAAGATAATTAACACTTTCAATGCCCAGAAAGCTACTAAAGACGTATTTAAAACAGTTCATGTGACTACAGTGGTTCAACCTTAATGTTATGAAGCGACGAGAATACTTTTTGTGCACCAAAAAAAACAAAATAACGACTTTATTCAACAATAACTAGTGATGGGCGAATTCAAAACACTGCTTCATGAAGCTTCGAAGCTTTACGAATCTTTTGTTTCGAATCAGTGGTGTATCAAACTGCCAAAGTCACGTGATTTCAGTAAACAAGGCTTTGTTACGTCATTAGTGTTTCTAAACTTCAATGGTTCACCACTGGGGGGCGTGACTTTGGCAGTTTGATATACACTCCGAACCACTGATTCGAAACAAAAGATTCATAAAGCTTCAAAGCTTCAATTCTGACTTTATAACTCTCAATTCTGACTTTATATCTCGCAATTCTGACTTTATATCTCGCAATTCTGACTTTATATCTCGCAATTCTGACTTTATATCTTGCAATTCTGACTTTATAACTCTCAATTCTGACTTTATATCTCGCAATTCTGACTTTATATCTCGCAATTCTGACTTTATAACTCTCAATTCTGACTTTATATCTCGCAATTCTGACTTTATATCACACAATTCTGCATAGCCACTGCAAATTTTATAACTATAAGTTGATGAAAGCGTAATGCACTTACTGCCTTAAATGCAGCTGTTAATGACGGACAAAGCATGAATCTCTGAAGTGTCTGACTAAATTCATTCATTCATGCTGCCTTTTTTCCCCTGATAATTTGGCATGCAGTTTTCATACTCTGTTTTATGAAGGCCCACCCAGAGCGGCTCTGGGCCCACAAATTTGAATGTTTCTGGCCTCGCCCCTGGTTTATTTGCATATGGCTGATCCCAGAATAAATATTCTCTCAGTCGGACGGGACCCAACACATCTTCTCTGAAGAGCTCAGAAGCGTCTCCCTTCTTCTCTAAAATTCATCATGGTAAGCATGGTCATCAGGGCTTTTTTTGTTTTGTTGCACGTTCTTTTGTTTATCAGGTTTGTCATTTTAACTTTAGGCGTCTGTGGCACTGAGGGTGTTCGTCTTCTGCCTGCTTCATCTGTGTATTCAATGTGATCAGATGCCAGTGAACACTGAAGTTCTTGCTGAAATGATCCGGTATTTTGATAACAAGTAAGTCAAAATGTGCACATTTTACAGTAAAAATGAGTAAAATCCTGAAATGTGTTGATGTACAAAAGCAAGGAAAAATTAAATGAATTCTGTCTCAGGAACAAGTTTGAGGTTTTGAAAATGGTAATATTTGATATTTGCCTTCTAGGTTACAGCCAACATGGTACGGGGAAAGTCAGTATGCTGTCCTCATCAGGGTCCCATATCAACAGTGTACAGAACAGTTTAGTCTTGATTCAGTCTTCATCACGAACGAAGTGATAAATGCCTTCAATGATTTCAAGACTAATAGTCAACGAAGGTTTTATGAAGTCCCCCAAGGCTCAGTCAGACTCACCGCTGCAAAGCCGAGCTGACCTTTAGGTTCTGAAGAAAATGACCATGCTGAGTTTATTCTTATCTATCCTAGAGATGCCACAACTCCATCTCCTCTGGAAAAAATTTTAAGTATGAAGAATGATGATCAATGTGTCGTGTTGTATACTTACTACTCACCTTGCATAACAAAGTGCATTAACGGCGATGAGTATGACAATATTTTGGATGGTCTTTCATTCTGGCAAGTAACACAGACAACTGGGATTAAAGCTTTTGTTTTTGAAGAGATCTGGCCCAATGACTCGACTGGTGTGCCAGAGGATCAGGAAGAGCAGTTTACAAAGATTAATGATCGAGTGCCTCTCTATCGGTGTGTGAAGTATGATAATAATCAAATGCAATGTTATAAGTGTGGAAATGCTGGCAGTGAGACGTTACATCCACATTGTGTGTCTTAAAAAAGCATTTTATGGCAATAATCTTAATGCAGTATGTTAATGAATGATTTTCAAATCACTGTATGTCTTGCACCTAAATAAACTTTTTTTGTCCATGTGGCAGCACGAATAACATGACTGTTCGTGAACGATTCGTCACTCTGGCTGTGTTCGTCTGAAGAGTTTTGAGTGATTATAATGGTTTCTGTGCACCTGACTGTACATAAAATAATCTATCTTTATACAAGTTATGTTGTGTGTAACTTTACTTTTAGCCTACGCATGCAGAAGTAAAGATCCAATCATTTTACTGACATGACCTTTGAATTTCGTTAAGCAGAATGAACTAAACTTTCTTCAAGTTATTTTGTTATATATGCAAAGATAAAATGTCATATAAATGTTATATTTTCATTAACCAAGTACGACTGTCTGTCGACACTGAAAGTGACACAATAACAGCCCTAATCATGTGAAATAACCTTGATGCTGCTTCTATCAGCCAAAGGTTAAAAAACAACTTCAGTGAAACACTCAGTGAACTGTTGCTCTTTAGTGAAACTGAAGGTAAATAAAGAGCTACAGGTAAATGTTCATCTTTGTGGTTAGTCTTAATGTCACATTCAGGTCTACAGTGAGAAAATGTTCATGAACTGAGCAACATTCACTTAAACTAGTTCACTCAAAAATTTAAATTGTGTCATTAATTACTCACCATAAAGTCCTTCCAAACCCGTAATCCTTTCGTTCATCTTCGGAACACAAATAAAGATATTTGTAATGAAATCAGAGAGCTTTCTGTACCTCCAATGACAGCCTATGCAACTACCACTTAAGACATCATTAAAGTAATCCATGTGACTCCAGTGGTTTAACCTCAGTTTTATGAAGCAACACGAGTGCTTTGTTCGCGCAAAAAACATAATTTACCACTTTATTTACAAAATATTAATCTCCAATGTGCGTTCATGAGAGCACCACATCGCATACGTGTTGTATTGACACGAGAGCGGACATTGTTACGTTAACGAGCACTGGAAATTAATATTCATATTAACGGAAATTAATATTATTCATGAGAGCACCACAGCGCATGCGTAATGTATTGACACGACTTTCTATAAATGTGTGTAGACTGCAGGCATAACAGACGAGCTGAATGCAAGTGCACGTTCACTCTCTGACAGCAGAGGGCGCTGATGGAACAGCAGAAGGGCAGCGGTTACCCCGGAACAACAAAGCAGCTGCACTACTGAACAGTAATTAAAATGCTTCAAACAGCCATTCAGTTTTTTTTGTATTTGCAATGTTGTTCATCACAGCACCAAATACTTAATACTTAAAGACTTAATAGGCTATTTACTTTAAAACTTAAACATTTTTATATTTTAATCTGGACTACAACATGCCCTGATTATTTGTTATTGTTCAGTAACACTTAGTGACATAAGGCTCCATTAGTTAACATGTTAATTCATTATTACCAATCTGACAATGAAAAACACTTATAAAGCAATTATTAATGTTAATTTCTTAAAGTATAATAACATTACTAAAATCAAAAGTTGTTACTATTATTTAATGGATCTGAGCTAAAACTAACAATGATCAGTTGTATTTTTTAACTAACATTAACAAAAATAATACCTTCTGTAACAAATGGAGCTATTGCTCATTCTTAATCTTAGTTAATGCAACCGAACGTCTAACTGAACGTCTTGTACTTTTAGCGTCTAACTGAGCGGGTGACCCACGTGACGACCTGACGTGACGCCAGCGTCTTGAAATTAACCCTCTGGGGTCTGAGGATTTTCGGGGCCCTGGAGAAGTTTTGACATGCCCTGACATTTGTGCTTTTTTCAGTTGTTCATAAACATATTAATGGAAAAAGTGTCACTACACTGTATTCAGCACAAACTCGGCTACAATAATATGTGAGGAACATGTATGTACATGTTTGTGTTTTTGAAGGAATAACGTTTATGCGTGGTTATTGAAAAAACAAAAAAAACTTAAGTCACTGAAATAAAGCCAAAAAAATATATTAAATCTGTGTTCACAAGACTTCTGGGTATTGGAGGTTGTAGACTAAAGTTTTTGTTTCAAAATGATGTAAAAATTATCCTGCCTACTCGTTCATATAAAACAATATATTGATTTAGTTTTTGTAAGACACTTTTTGTCAAGAAACAGTATGCGTGGAGGCGTGAATCATCATGAATAATGCTGTGATTCACACCTGAGAAGACAAAAGATTTGCATAATGACCTGCATATTAATGAGCTCTTTCAGTCAGGTAGGCTGTGAAAAAACCCTCTGTGATCATGTCTCAAGCTCATCATGGTGTATATCAAACATACAGAAAAAACAGCAATACTGTGAAATATTATTACAATTTAAAATAATGGTATTCTATTATATACTTTAAAATATAATGTATTTCTGTGATGCAAAGCGTCTGAACATTCATGTTACCTCTATGGCATTTCATATAGCCTTTTAGCTTAAAAGCATGCACATTTGGAGAAATATTGATGGATTCTCATATGTTTATGTCAATTTTCTATACAGAGGAGTAATATTTATTTAATATTTATTGTCATCACTATGAGCGCTGGATACTGTGTTTTCAATTCATACTTGCAGCCGGAGGGCGCTCTGTGCACTTTTGGTCCACAAATTAATCTAAAGAAGAACAGGACATTCCAGGAACTCAGGAATTTCTGAACTCTGCTGGTCGTGTCCCAGCAGGAACTGAATTGTATAGCCTTGCTTTATACACCTTCTTCACCAGTTACTTTAAAAAAGTAATTAGTTATAGTTAGGCTACTAGTTTCTTCTCACAAATAGTAACTGAGTTAGTGAGTTACTTCATTATAAAAGTAATTAATTATCAGGGAAAGTAGCCTAACTATTGTGTTACTTTTTAATTTTCGTTTTTCAAATATGTCAAATAACTTGGATGCCCCAATATTAAATGTTAAATGAACACTAAATAGAATAAAATATTATTATGAAACATTGTACACTAATCTACACTATTTTAATGTTGCTGTGGGACAATATGAGAGACACCTATCAAATTCAATATATTATTGTAAATATTATCATTACTATGGAACAATAAAACACAATAGATGGTGTAGAACTTTTAATATTTATTGCACAGACCACAACTGACCTACAAATAATCTGGCTTGATCCGACTCGACTCATGATCCGCTCTTGCTCATGACATGACATTTCTCTGTACTGTATAGGCTACTGTTGGTAGCCATTAAAGAAAACGTATTTAGTTTCATATTTATGTTTTAATAGGCCTATTATAATGTTATTTTTTAATTTCATGTATTTGATAATGAAAAGTGAACAGCATGAGTAAGATGAGAGGATAAATCATAAGATGCGCAATATGGAGACATGGAGTGGGTCAGACATGATTTTGACCACTTCATTAAATTTTGTAGAAAGCCTTTCTTTAAAGTGAATTTCGTTTTGTAAAAACTGTATCTTAATTTTAATCAATGTTTCATTAACCAATTGCCTGGATTTAATAAATAAGCAAATATAGCAGACAATATAATCATGACATGGAGGCGCGGGCGCGATCACTTGCACGTGAACTGGAGCGCGTCTTATAGGCTAAATGAACAGAAACTCAGCTTATAGGCTGCTTGCCTCACAGACATGAGAAATATATCTATAGAAAGCTAGAAATGTCTACTTTTATGTAGTCGAATTGGTGTGGTTCTAAAAACAAAGTATGGTCACATCAAATATTGATAAAAAAAAATACAAATGCAAAATCAGAAAACATTTTTTTTGTTGTTGTATGCAGGGGCAGTATTTTATAATTAATTTATAATTGTTTTATGTAATTATAAATAGGGTTAGGGTCTCAATAATTAGATAATGAGCATTAAGGAATCTTGCAGCTATTCTATTTCTATAAGTTAAATAATATGATCAATTCACTGCTCTGTAACAAATTAGAATGAAAAAAAAAAAAAAAAAAAAATTGTAAAAGTTTTTGGCTAATCAAATCAAACTTTACTGTTTACAGAAGCCGAACACGAATTCCGATAATGTGTGTGCGAGGTAATATTTCCCTTAAATTCTAAGTTTGTCAGCTTTTTTTCAGTTTTTTTTTTTTTTTTTTTTTGTCATTTGTGTGATCTGTTGTTTACTAATGTGACTAATGCTTTACAGTGTAAGGCAGTTTCTCAATTTCAAGAACGCAGAAAACGGACTTGCGTTCTCGTGGAGTCCGGTCTTGCCAGGCGACCTTGAAAGAACGAACTTGGAAGGACGCGAGGACACAGAACGCATCCTTGTGAGAATTGAGATGAGCTGCGATCTTGACCGTCTCAGCATATTATACAGGTGCTGGTCATATAATTAGAATATCATCAAAAAGTTGATTTATTTCACTAATTCCATTCAAAAAGTGAAACTTGTATATTATATTCATTCATTACACACAGACTGATATATTTCAAATGTTTATTTCTTTTAATTTTGATGATTATAACTGACAACTAAGGAAAATCCCAAATTCAGTATCTCAGAAAATTAGAATATTACTCAAGACCAATACAAAGAAAGGATTTTTAGAAATCTTGGCCAACTGAAAAGTATGAACATGAAAAGTATGAGCATGTACAGCACTCAATACTTAGCTGGGGCTCCTTTTGCCTGAATTACTGCAGCAATGCGGCGTGGCATGGAGTCGATCAGTCTGTGGCACTGCTCAGGTGTTATAAGAGCCCAGGTTGCTCTGATAGTGGCCTTCAGCTCTTTTGCATTGTTGGGTCTGGCATATCGCATCTTCCTCTTCACAATACCCCATAGATTTTCTATGGGGTTAAGGTCAGGCGAGTTTGCTGGCCAATTAAGAACAGGGATACCATGGTCCTTAAACCAGGTACTGGTAGCTTTGGCACTGTGTGCAGGTGCCAAGTCCTATTGGAAAATGAAATCTGCATCTCCATAAAGTTGGTCAGCAGCAGGAAGCATGAAGTGCTCTAAAACTTCCTGGTATACGGCTGCGTTGACCTTGGACCTCAGAAAACACAGTGGACCAACACCAGCAGATGACATGGCACCCCAAACCATCACTGACTGTGGAAACTTTACACTGGACCTCAAGCAACGTGGATTGTGTGCCTCTCCTCTCTTCCTCCAGACTCTGGGACCCTGATTTCCAAAGGAAATGCAAAATTTACTTTCATCAGAGAACATAACTTTGGACCACTCAGCAGCAGTCCAGTCCTTTTTGTCTTTAGCCCAGGTGAGACGCTTCTGACGCTGTCTGTTGTTCAAGAGTGGCTTGACACAAGGAATGCGACAGCTGAAACCCATGTCTCGCATACGTCTGTGCGTAGTGGTTTTTGAAGCACTGACTCCAGCTGCAGTCCACTCTTTGTGAATCTCCCCCACATTTTTGAATGGGTTTTGTTTCACAATCCTCTCCAGGGTGCGGTTATCCCTATTGCTTGTACACTTTTTTCTACCACATCTTTTCCTTCCCTTCGCCTCTCTATTAATGTGCTTGGACACAGAGCTCTGTGAACAGCCAGCCTCTTTTGCAATGACCTTTTGTGTCTTGCCCTCCTTGTGCAAGGTGTCAATGGTCGTCTTTTGGACAACTGTCAAGGCAGCAGTCTTCCCCATGATTGTGTAGCCTACAGAACTAGACTGTGAGACCATTTAAAGGCCTTTGCAGGTGTTTTGAGTTAATTAGCTGATTAGAGTGTGGCACCAGGTGTCTTCAATATTGAACCTTTTCACAATATTCTAATTTTCTGAGATACTGAATTTGGGATTTTCCTTAGTTGTCAGTTATAATCATCAAAATTAAAAGAAATAAACATTTGAAATATATCAGTCTGTGTGTAATGAATGAATATAATATACAAGTTTCACTTTTTGAATGGAATTAGTGAAATAAATCAACTTTTTGATGATATTCTAATTATATGACCAGCACCTGTAAGTAGCGGCTAATGCACAACAAAAGCAACATAACATCACAAACAAATGTCATAACCTATTAAAAGACTTCTATCATATTATTATAGACATTTTCATAAACTTTTATATATTTTTATTTTACCGCGTGTATTTATGAAAATGAGTAGCCTTTGTGTTACCTATGCTTTGTCAATGTTAAGATTATTTTTTATATGTCAATAAAAACACTGCAGGCTTTCTTCAGGTTATCACTTTGTTACAAACGGACAAATGTTTACCTTCACGACTCACGAGCCGTCACATATTTGCGAGCTTGTAGCTGGAATCTCATAAGTGAGAACGAGAACTTTAAAGCTTGCAGGCTTCCGTACGTCGACCGACCGTCTTCTGGGATTTTTAATGGTTCGATTCTCTCAAGTCTGCATTCGATGCATCATCGATATCAAGAACACATCCGGGTACTTTCATGCGTCCTCTGTTCTTGCGTTCTTGAGTATTGGAACTGAACTTCGACGGTTGATGATGACGTAGAGCAAGAACACAAGGACGCAAGATCGCTGAATAACGCATATTGAGAAACAGCCTAAGACAATAAACCAAACCGAAGTTTTTAAATTTTTAAATTAAATTTTATGCAATATATCAATAGCTTATTTAATTTTTTATTCTAGCCTATAAAAAGCAGGTAGGCTATGCAGGTTGCAGATTTCGCTACTTTTGGTAAAGCATATTTCTACGAAATTTGAAACATTCCGAAATTAGATGTCTGTTCCTGAAACTTTTAATGGGAGATGGAGAAAATGTTTGTGGAATGTCTCGTGCTTTTCCAAATTAGCCGTCCAAGCATGGCCGGTTTGTTAATAATAGAATCTGCTGCTTTATTTAATTTTAATAATGCACTGCATACTTCTAAATCAGCCGTTGCAATAATCAAATGTGGTCGGACAAGGATACAATCGAATCATGAGTTAAGTTAAGGTAAGAAAAACACAAACGTGTTTCAAGGTGTCTTCACACGTAAACAACACTTTGGGAAGACGATCGGTTACTCGCACTTCCGACCGGTCGCCATAGGGACGCGTTAACAACACGTAAGCACATGTAGGAACATGTTACATGAAATAATGATATGATGTTATTCCGCTAGGTGTCTGATAAAATGTATTTGATGTATCATTGTATCATTCATTCAAGAGATCCGTTAAAAAAACTCAAGGCTGTGGAAATAAAATCTGTTGTTTATTATGGCGCGGTCTCCGTGCCAAAATCAAGCTTCCGAACGACTTACCGATTGATCGATCGTCAAACCGTTCGTCTATCCAAACGTCTTGAACTTTGAGCGTCTGAGCGGGTCGTCCCACGTGACTACCTGACGTGACGCCAGCGTCTTGAAATTAACTGATTTTAACCATGTAAGAAGCCAAGCTGATGTGTAAAGACTAATGGACATTACAGGCACTAAATACAGATATTTTATACCTAAATACTGAATTCTGGACATTACAGGCAATACACACCTAAAACAACACTAACATATTTTTTCCTGAATCCATGTGCTTGTGAGTGTTTTACTTTCAAAAAGCAGACTGTCCATACAGACATTCCATATTCTTAATTTGACCTATTATCATTCTAACTTGTTTTTATTGTTAATTTTATTGCCTGCTGTACAATGTTCACAGTCCATGCAAAACACTCTAAATTAATAAATTGTTAATTATTGTAATTGCCTATATATACCATCAGACCAGTCTCTTTATCATTTTTTCCCAGGAAATCAACAGAATATCCAGGTGATATCATGTGAAGTCTCAGGTGAGCCTTTAAAATGTTTTTGAATGAATGTTTAACATTACAATTCCTTTAGTGGACAGTTGGTCTTACCCTCTTTCCTTCATCTCAGTTGAATGAGATTTTGTGATGTAATTATCTGTAAAATTATCTATCTACGCACACAAATAAAAACTGGGATTGATGGTTGATTTAAAGTACCCCTCAGAAGTCAATATTGAGGCATGCCTTTTAGAAAATATATTATCTATATAACTTATACTTTACATTCTGTAGAAGTGTGTTGCTGTGTTTTTATTTTATTATCAGACATGACCTTAAAATACATACTAGTCTTGTGTAGGCTACATCATAAAAGCAATTTCTCATTCTCTTGAAAAAAACTGAAAATGCTTTGGTACACTCATGCAATTGATTATGTAAGTGTCTGCTGTTTCCTAATTTATCAATTGCTTATGTCATGTTGATCAAAATATATGATATGGTTCCCTGTTGAATAGTCTTACCCCTCAAAAGATCTAGGCATTAGTTCCTTGCATGAGTCATTTAATGCAAAATGGTTGAACTAGTTGCCATAAACTGTCAAGCATATTTTCTATACAGTTCTATTAGACTTTTTTTTTTTTTTTTTTTTTTGGTAAATGTGTCATGAATTGAAGAATTGCAGACGTGAATTGAATTTCACAAATGAAGGGAAATGTAAAGGGCTAGATCAGAACACGATAGACAGTCACTTTTTTAAATGAAAGATCAAAAGGATAAACAACATATTTTATTTCCACAGCCTTGAGTTTTTGAACGGATCTCTTGAATATATGATACAATGATACATCAAATTAGAGGTCTGCGTGGGACTTTTTTCCGTCCTGCTCCCGCCCGCTCCCGCAATGGTTCTATTCCACACGCACCCGCTCCCGCCTAAAATTCACCCTGTGTTCACCCGCTATCCGCATATAGTGATTTTCTTCCCGACCCGACGGGTCCTGCTAAAGATCGTTTCCAGAATCTTGCGTTTAAACTTCCCCTAAAGAAAGAGAGTGATTGGGGATAACAAATATAAAATGTTCCATATACAAGATTTGTATTTGTTATGTCTATGATGCTGTCAACACCCTAAAAAATGTCAGAGAAAAAATGTCCCTCAAAACTATAGGCTATGCCAAAATTACATAAACGAAAACTGTTGGTTTACTAGCTATACTGCAAAATGAAATATTTTTTTAACATCCACGCAAGAACAGAATGACGCTGACTGATGACCGTTTCAGAACATCTCTCCTCCAAAATCCGATCACAAATGTTGAATGTTCTCTGAAGGTGCACTTGCGCAGACCTCTAATGCAAAGAATATATCTTGCCAGGTTTCTCAGGACAGGGAACTGGGGACTGTGTGAATGCCACCACTGCAGAAAGTTTTGTTCACTTCAAGTTCAAGCAGATGCGCTGATGTCAAAGCATCTCGGGAGTGACCGGGTTATTGTCAGACCGCCCGCTCCCGCCTAAAGTACACTAAAGTTACCGACCGCAATCCGCCTTTCATTCAAAATTTAATCCCGCGCAGCAAGAAATCTTATCGGGTTTTGTTTTGTTGTTGTTTTGTTTTGAGCCGCGGGAATGCAGATCTCTAACTACCAACAGTGCAGTACAGAGAAATTTCATGTCGTGAGCAAGAGCGGATCGTGAGTCGAGTCGGATCAAGCATAATTTATTTTTAGACTTGTGACTATTTTTGGTCAGTTGTGGTCTGTGCAATAAATATTAAAAGTCCTAAACCATCTATTGTGTTTTATTGTTCCATAGTAATGATAATATTTACAATAATATATTGAGTTTGATAGGTGTCTCTCACATTGTCCCACAGCAACATTAAAATAGTGTAGATTAGTGTACATTGTTTTATAATAATATTTTTATTATTTATTTTTAAATATTTTCTATTTAGTGTCCATTTCGTTCATTTAACATATTTAATATTGGGGCATCCAAGTTATTTGACATATTTGAAAAAAGAAAATTAAAAAGTAACGCAATAGTTACTTTCCCTGGTAATTAGTTACTTTTATAATGAAGTAACTCAGTTACTAACTCAGTTACTATTTGTGAGAAGTAACTAGTAGCCTAACTATAACTAATTACTTTTTTAAAGTAACTGGTGAAGAAGGTGTATAAAGCAAGGCTATTCAATTCAGTTCCTGCAGGGACACGACCAGCAGAGTTCAGTTTAACAGCCCGCACTAAAGGCTCTCCTGAAGCACATCACCTGATTGGTATTCTGTAGATTTCCTGGGATGTAGGATAAAGAGACTGGTCTGATGGACTGGTATATAGGCAGTTGTACAGTAGGCAATAAAGTTAACAGTTAACATGATTATACGGGTCAAATTAAGACTATGGAATGTCTGTACAGTTACATGCTCTTAGTAAAACACATACTTTCAAGCACAGGATTCAGTATTTAGTATTTATGTATAAAATATCTGTATTTAGTGCCTGTAATGTCCATTTCTAGTCTTTACACATCAGCTTGGCTCCTTACATGGTTAAAAACCAGTTAATTTCAAGATGCTGGCGTCACGTCAGGTCGTCACATGGGTCGACCCGCTCAGTTAGACGCTCAAAGTACAAGACGTTCGGTCTGACGTTCGATCGATCGGTCGGTCTTTCGGACGCTTGATTTTGGCACGGAGTACGCGCCATAGGACGCTTGATTTTGGCACGGAGTACGCGCCATAGTCCGCGCCATACTTCGGTAGGTTATCCGTGGCACGATTTGCTCGCCATACTACTCGCCATAATTTTTTACTTTGCATCTGAATAACGTGCGTGTGGATAAGCGTCTGGATAACAGACGTGTGGATAACGTACGTGTGGATAACGTAGCCTACGTGTGAAAAAGCACACTGATAATCTTTTGGCTTTATCCCTATTTTACCCCAAGGAAGGCTTTATGGTGGTAATGACCATAACATTGCCTGGAGGAAGCATTACAAATCTGTCTCCCTATGATCATGAAGGCTTATTATATATCATAACATATCACAAAACATGAACAATAGACTACTATATGAGCTACTGCCAATAACATTTGACGAAAAAATGTCAAACTGTGGTAGACCAGTAACAAAACATTTTTAAATATGTATAAACATTTATTAATTATTTTCAATATAGGCTACAAACATGTAGAGCCCAAAAAATGCTCTTGTAATGTATGTATTGATGTGATATAAACCCAAACTTTAAAAAAATAACTCTGAAATAATAGACATTTGCTAATAATTATCTACTTCTCGTAACTGAAGTCTACTGTGCTATGAATTCTTTTTTTCTTTAGAGACATGTTGCATTAATTATTACCAGTAAGTTCACATGTGATCTTATTAACATTAAATAAAATATTAGAATATAATAATATAAACTGTAGGCTAGTTACTGTGAATGTTACGTGTATGAACGTCACTGTTGAGTTTGATTCATATGTTGTGTACCATATATTGTGTGGAGCAAGTTGTGTGTGTGAGTGTGCAGTGCTCTCTCTCTTTCTCGCTCTCCCCCTTTCACTCCATGCTCATTTGTGTGAAAGCAGGTGCAGTTTTATTCGTGGGCGGAGCTGAAGTTCATCTGCTGTGGATATAAGCTTTGTGGGAAGTCGGCTCGACGAGTTCTCTCTCCTGCTTCCTCGGCATTGTTGCATGTGTGTGAGCGTGCTTCTAGCAAAGTGTGGGTGTCATTGGTGGATTAGCCTTTAAAACCTCCTCGTGTGGACTACAAGTTGTTAGCGGTATAGGCCGGTGAATGTTCAGTTGCCCTTTTCCACTTTTTAAAGTGGGCCATTTGTAAGAAGTGGAAGGCCCTTTTTGTTTAATTACTTTTTTCTCCTGTTTACTGTTAAGAAGGGAGGTAAGACTTATGTGTTTTGTTTTGTTATCTTTTTCCAGGGAAGACCTCTAAAATTAGGCAGAACAACCCTCTTTTGTTTATTGTTTTGGCCGACCAAAACCCACTGACTCCAAGCCACCTCTTTCTTTCCTACATCAAAGAGAACTTAACCTTAATTTAAGAAATAAACATTTCCTCTTTGATTCATCCTGTGACATTGTGGTGTGTTTGTGGGAGCAGGAGATGGGGCTCCGGGCGACACACGTTATCATGTGTCGCTCTCTGTGTTACGTTCAAATGTTTGTTGGTGCAGTTCGTAACAGTGAATATATTTGGAGAAACGTTCCATGTTAGTCGCTGAATAGGCCTACATTATTTATTATTGTTTTATAGGTGATATTGCTTGGTAAGTGAATTAAAAACAGTGCTCACAGGGGGAAAAAAACACTCAGAGGTAATTGTTTATGCAGTTTATTTCATTATCAAAGCCTGTGTTAATATCACAGCCTTTAGCCTCAAGTTATGTTAACAGTGTCCACTAGAGAGAGCCACAGGATAAGGAATAGGCCTAGGCCTATTTTAAACTTATTTTTAAAATTAATTTCCATACATTTGATTGGAAATAAATGCATATAACTATTTCATTAGTTTCACTATGATGTACTGACATTGTTATATATAATCAGTGTACATTGAAATCTGTGAATGCTTATCCCAAAAATTTTACATTTATTTATGTTTTCTAATATGCTGTCTTGCAGTCTTTCTTGATTGCTAACACACAATTCACGAAATAATTCACCATTTTCTCATAACTATAAACACAATCTCATAACTACACATAAAACTGTACAAACCTCAAGCTTCCATGTCAAAATCAAATATTTCAGTCAAAACATTCCATCAATATCCAACTTTGGGTTCATATAACACACAAAACCTGCACATACACAGACTACCCAGCAAGCAATTGAATCATTTCACTGTCTCGGTTAACTATAGACCCGATATAGTCCGGCTATGAGTAACCCACTTTTAGCCAAAATCTTTAATTTGGTTACACTGTATTACATGTCGTTTTTGCCAAAATAACTTGCGAGATGTATGATATTCCTTCATGTAAGCAAAGTCAACAGCGATTACAAGGTGTTTGGTTTCATATCTTTGACATGTTCTATGCATAGGCTGTGCGTAGCCACGATTTAGCTCGTAGTCAGACCGGCTATTTGTAGCCCACCTATAGTCAATCCTGATTTATTGTAGTTTTTGGACAGAAAGTGCATGAGATGGTTGATATCCCATCATGTTCGCAATGTCAATGATATCTACAAGATGTAAGTGTCATTTCATGACATGGTCTATCTGTAGTCACGATTTAGCTCTGAATTGGATAGGCTATGTGCAGTCTGCTTTTAGTCCACACAAAATCGAGGCAATCTATAGTCTAATTTTTATGGCTTGGCTATAGTCCTGATTCAGACAAGCAATGAATGTAGCCAAAGTAGTGTTAAAATTGTTTACAAGTAATTTTCGCCCACAAAGCTTGTAGGATGCATGATATATCATCAAATGCAAGTAAACATTTGAAATTTGAAACAGCATATATTTGCTGTCACACAATCATACACATTATGCGATTTTATATATATATATATATATATACATACACATGTATATATATATATATACACGTGTATGTATGTATGTATATATATATATATATATATACATACATACATACACACACACACATATATGACCACAAATATGTCTTTAATTTTAAGTTTAATAAAAATGTAATTACAATTCTCAACCGCTAGATGGCAGCTGTGGCCTTACTGAGACATGACTACTGGCAACGCGAGACTTGAAAGTTAGTAGAGATCACTGTTGCCACATCTCGCGATAAACATTTCTGCCATTTTCTATTACAACTGTAGGAGAGCAAGCAACAGCAAACGTTAAAGCAAATTCTTTCCTGCTTTTGGTCTTGTAAGTATCTGTGTTTTTCGTTTTGACGTGTTCATTATTTATTTACATTATTTGTTATCATGTGTAGGAACCGTGACATTTTAGCAGGTAACAGTGCAGACTCAGAGTAAGCCATGTTGTGGTTAGATTAACATGCTACATGTATGTGTGCTGTAGTGTTTTCTTGTTGGTTATGGAAACAAAACCAACAATTAATCAGGTTGTTTTGTAAACCAAAAAACATTGTTGTCACAGTTCCCTCGTTTCCCGGACTCCATTTCCCAAGATCCTCCTGTTTCCACACCTGCACTCACTTCCTTGTCATCTCCCCATCATCACTCATCACCTGCACCTGGACTTGTCATCTGCACTCCCTTTATAATGGACTCACTCCCTGCACTACTGGTCTGATCTATTGTTTGCATATGTGTGTTTGTTGCTTTTGTTCTCCTTCGTTCATTAAAGTACCCGTTATTGTGGAAGTCCGTGCATCGCCACATCTATACTGCAACCTCACGTAACAATTGTTAACCTTTTCTATTTTACTTTTTTTGTCTGAAAAGAATCCTTTAGCCATTATTTTGTTGTCTATTACATGTAAATATGTAGTCATTCATTAGCTGTATATTTGATGACTATTCTTGGGCTGTGGTTAGACGTCTATTAAATTTTCACTGACAGCCCAAATTCAGCCTTGTTTTAGCCTAGACCCATATTCACTGTCTATTAGACATAAATCTGTAGTCGTTCAATAGCAGTCTAATTGATGATTAGTCTACTCTTGGGTTATGGTTAGATGTCTATTAGATTTTCACTGACAGCCCAAATTTTGCCTTGTTTTAGCCTAGACGTCAGGGCTGTGCTTTGACTGCTATTAGACGTCTTTTAGACATAAAATTGCTTGCTGGGGAAGCAGGTGACGTCAGGACCAGCACGCTCAAATGCTAGCTTCAAAAAGTCTGAAGTAGTCACTGACAGGTATGCTGAAAGTATGGCAGGGTGACGCAACCGAGACGTTCCCTTTCAAGGGAACTCGTGTTGCATCGAGAATGACGCTGTGGGAACATTAATACCCATGCAGCCATAGTGACAAATGTCTGTCTAGTGTGATTCGTCAACACTAGGAAGAAAGCACTGGGTCCTAGGAGTGGAGCTCAGGTCAAGGTCATAGAACCTCACGAATGTGTGCGGTGAGGACCGGCCCGCCGCATCACAAACATCTTGCAAAGATACTCCGGAGAGAAGAGCTTTAGAGGCCGCCATACTCCTAGTAGAGTGGGCTTGAACTGACATCAGGGAAGGTTGTCCGGCCGACTCATAAGCAAGCGATATAGCCTCAACTATCCACTTACTCATCCTCTGCTTGGATGCTGGGGACCCCTTGCTAGAAGACCCAAAACAAATGAACAACTGTTCCATCTTACGCCACAGGGCAGCTCTGTTGGATGTAAGCATCCAATGCCCGAACTGGGCACAGCAGATTATTCCGTTCCTGGTCTGGATCCCCAAAGGGAGGAGGACAGAAACCGGTTTCTCTGTCGGGAGGAAGTACATGTTCTATGGCTTCCTTCTCCAACAGAGTTTTTACCTTCTGTTCCATGACCAGAGCCTGCTCAGGGCCCACCACTGTGGGTAGGACCCCCATGAACCTGGGTGGGCGAGACCCAAACTGAATGGCATAACCCTTTTTGATTGTACGCAGGACCCATTGAGAAATATTTGGCAGTAGCTTCCACGCTGTCAGATATTCTACTAAGGGAACCAGTCTCTCGAGACTGGCCTCTGGTGTTTTTTGAACAATCAATTCGGTGCCCTGAAGCGGCGAACCGGCAGGGAACGACTGAACTAACTGCTCTGAGACCCTCCTCAGAGGGAGCGAGCATCCTAGTGGCGCTGCGTTTATAACGGCCCTCAGGTCCGTCTTACCCCTCGAAGGCTGTGGCTTAGAGCGTCCCCCCGACCCCCCTTGTTTCTGAGGGGGAGTTCAGGTGGCGACGCTCTGTTTCTTAATGGCACAGTGTTGTGAGGAGCTGGCTTTAGATGTTTGGGGCTGCTCCCGCTCAGCAGCCCCAGAGATATGAGAGCGACGGGGGAGGAGCTTCTGGAACGCCGCCGCCTGCTTATTGGCCTCCTGAAACCTCTCGACGACAGTGTTTACTGCATCGCCGAAGAGGCCAGGGGGCACAAGCGGGGTGTCCATAAGGAAATTCTTATCCTTATCCTTTATTGCACTTAAATTTAACCATAAGTGCTTCTCCATGGCTACCAGGGCTGCCATAGCACGACTGACAGATCTGGCCGTCTCCTTGGTGGCACGCCCATAGTGTGGAGACATGCTGCAGCCTGACCAGATGCCTGATAAGCTTTGCCCACCAAAGCTGAGGTGACTCTGGCTTGGTGGGCAATGTCGGGGCCTTTAGGGACAATGCTGACTGTGAGGAGAGATAGCTAGCAAGCGTCTCTTCCACTTTAGGCATCGCCCCATACCCATGCTTTTTAAGCCCCACTATCGATACATAGTGCGTGTTCTGAGCACTATGCACACGATAGGAGGCCGGTTTCTTCCACGATCTCGACACCTCAGTGTGGAGATCTGGGAAAAACGGGAGGCCCCGACGTGGAAGTTGCTCTCGCGAGGGCTCTTTGGACGAACATCCTGCCCCTCTGCTGGCCAGTCAAGATTTAATATGTGGGAGAGTGGGATGGCGAGTCCTCACTATCACCCGCATCGATGCTCTCCACATCCACAACTCCTCAGAGCTGGATACATTGAGCACCGGCGCTTCAATCAGTGCAGAAGGAACTGCAAAGCGTGCTTCCGAACACTGAGAGAAAGCGCTGGATCTAGCAGGTGAGGGCTGAGATAAGGCTGGGGCCGTCTCAAACCCCTCTGCTAAATCCATTTGCGATCCCCATGATATAGATCGCCACTGTGCCTCAGCAGCGGGACCCAAACCAAGGGGAATGCGAGCCTGAGCGCCCTCCTCAAAGAGTGCCAGGTGGTCCCAAACAAACCACACAAAGATTGTGTGTATCCCCACCCGTGATGTAACGTGGGCAGGGATGAACACACAACCTAAACTGCTGTTTGTCCGCCATAATATATATAAATGCTTGTGCACAGACAAAACAACACCAAATAAGACAAACGAGTCACATAGAGCACTACTGAAGACACAGAAGGTAGCGTTTCACTGTTTGAGCGTGCTTTATAGTTTCCTGGTCGTGACGTCACCCGCTTCTGACGTCGCGTCACACCATTGGACTGATTTCACATGTGCTTCATGGTGACATCACGCGGAGCGTTCCCACAGCGTCATTCTTGATGCAACTGGAGTTCCCTTGAAAGGGAACAATCTTTTCCTCACACGGTGGTATTGTACGACTTCTGAAGACTTGGAATAAAATGCACATAATAATAGACTACGTTTATGATCAGTTTATGGTGCGTTTTCATGTTATGGTGAGGAGCTGTCCCATAAAAAACAAAATAAAAATTAAATGATTAAGTGCTGATTAAACTGTGGCAGAGTGTTAATTTATTTTTTTTAAAAATGTAAAGTTCGGGCTTGGTTAAAGTGACGGAATGAGATGGATTATGTAACAGGAAGATCTGCAAATGATGTAGATTAGGGGATGCAGAAAGCGTTATAAATGACTTGTATACATATACAAATGATTTGTAACAGGTAAGAAAGATCTACAAATGATATGTAAGACATTTACAAGTGATGAATAGTTTACACTTTAGATTACACTTTAGATGCAGAAAGCTTTGTAAATGATTTATTCATGCGTTTACACATCATCTATAACAGGTGTTGAACATTTTGTAGTGTGCACTGCAGTGTAAGTGCTGACTGGTGAGGGTATAGACAGCTGTCTTCTCTGACACACATGGAGTCTTTAACTGCTGTGCACCTGATGTGAGCTTCAGTGGAAGGTAAAACTGGTTGAGAGGTTCACTTTATCACTAGATCCCACACACTCCACACAGAACACAAGTCTGTGCTGATGAGTGAAAGGATTTAACATAACCCACTGGAATCACCTGACTGTAAGGCATTTATAAATGTTTATCTACTTCAAAACAAATAAATTACTCTTCTTAAAAATAGTGCTTTAGCATACCTGTATGTTGTGCTTTTGAAGACAGACCAGCTTACAACTTCGGTAAATCATATACTGATCATTTACTAATTAACTGCTCAGAACAAACAAGGGACTTATGAACAACCGTCACAAAACAAAAAAACAGTCATAGATCATCCAGGTAACCACACACAGTATTAAGAATCAATGGTTCACAAACTTTTGAACTGGGTCATTTTAATAAATTCAGCTATTTTTTGTCTTGTGAATTATATTAACATCTTTTATGTAAAATATCTTACTCAGGACAGTACTAAATAAAAAAATAACATGCATTTTTGTATTATCTCTTTTATTTTGTTAAAATTTTTCACATTTTCACAGATTCTGCAAGGGGTTCACAAACTTTCAAGTGGCACTGTATGTTTTTTTTCTGACTGTATTTTTCTGTTTTTAAACAGACATTTTCTGGTGCCCTTAACACAAGTGTTAGTGGGAGTACTAGGTTTTTGTCATGAATGGTGATTTTTTTTTTTTTTTACTCTGCACATTGTATTTATGAATGAATGTATTTTGTTTTTCTGTGTGTGCTGTTTTGTGATTCCAGAAGTTAGCTGTGTTTCTGAGTGGACTGCTCTTGCTATCTGACTGGACAGAAAGTGTTGAAGACGAAACTGTGGACATCAATACTCTCACCCATATTATAAACTTCTTTGAGCAGATGTCTGTCTGCAGTCGCAGATAAACAATATTATCTTTGGGGGAGGGCGGCCTTCTTTTTACTAATTACAACTTTGCTAGTTCCTGCAGCGATGAGCTCTGCACCTTGGTACAGTGTGTTTGAGTCATCATTAATTGCATTTTTCACATTCAGTGCATTCTCCCCTGCAGGAAGTTCTGTTGACACTGATCCTTCAGCACATTGATGGCGGTAGTGCACTGATGGGGATGTCCATCTTTATAGACTCCCTTGTAGCTATTAATATTAAGGCAAGCCATTCCGAACTCACAAAACAAACTTCGTTTTGGCCTGATTTTGTTCGAAATGACGTAACATCAGTTCGTTCTTCGATTTAGTTTGAAGTATATCGGGGCCTTTAGCCTACCTGCACCCAGATCACGTCCATGCAAAAACAGCCAAGGAAGTGCCTATTTTTAGAAAAAGTGCCTCTAATTACTTGATTGGCCATGCCCTCTACTGGTAATTACTTCGCTGGCTACATATGTTTGAGCGGAAAATGTCAAATGGTGACGGAAAACACATCTTTTGGAGTGAAGAAGAGTGTTCAATTTCTACCTTTATATTCCGAAAAGTCCATTCAGAAAAAAACTTGATAGCAGTCGGCAAAGAGGATGCACAATGCTAGAGCCTTATGTAAAAAGGTTGTTTGTTGTGTTCATTTAATCAATGACATTGACGCTGCAAATATGATAATAAGAACGTTAACCCAGTATCTAGAAATGTACAATGTGAACAATCTGCTTAAACTTTGTCTGAAGATCTTCTTTTAATGTCAAACTTCCAGAAATTCTTGAAGACAAAATATTTAATTCCATCATGTTCTTTCCATTTCTAAGGTATAGAAGGTATAGAAAACAGAGCAGCTGTCTTTTCTTCTATTCAAAAGTTTGGTCCTGGGTGAGTTGTCAACAGGATTCAGCAAGAGAGACTCAGAATGCATGTTGTATTGCTTCTTTTTACTAATTACAACTTTCCTAGTTCCTGCAGCGATGAGCTCTGCACCCTGGTAAACTGCG
>CM077447.1:3435364-3494473 GCA_039654765.1 Mylopharyngodon piceus
TTATGACTAGCCAGCATAAATTTGTCTTTCAAACTTTTCAGTCTAGTTATTGTTTTTCTTGATTGCTAACGCACAATTCATGAAACAATTCAACATTTTCTCACAACTATAAACACAATCTCAAATACACCAACTTGTACAAACCTCAAACTTCCAGGTCAAAATAAAATGTTCTAGTCAAAAACTTATTCTTGTCTGACAAAATCAAGCTTTGGCCTCAGATGACACACAAAACTTAACAAATACACAGACTACTGCACTGCCCAGTGAACACTAGTGAGATCATATAACACTGTAACGAAAACCTCTTATTGGGATTCAGGAATTATTTTGCAGCTCAATGTCTACTACACCATACAAAGATACATTTACAGATGCAGATACAGTAAAATACAGCAATGAAGTTTTGGAGGGATTTTTTTTTTTTTCATTTTACTATTGTAAAGTGATCTTGCAGTAGATGAAAAGCATGAGAAAAATATGTATGAACTTAGTATGCACCACAATACAGTATACTGTCAATTACAGTAAAAGTAAATTCAGCATTTTTCATTAGGCTACAGTATATACAGTACTATAGCAGTGTATTGGTCTTCTGACACAAGACTATATCCCCAGGCAGTCATTTCTCAGTTCCTCAAAAATACAGTAACACATGGCTACAGAGAAAGTTGACAATCACAAGTTTGAGGGTGTACAACGTGCTACAGTTTACCAGGCACGTGCACACATAGACATAAAAGGGGGCTTGAGCACCTGCCCTTTTTCTTCCTTGAAAGTGCCCTTTTTTCTTTTTTTTTTTAAAAAAAAAATAAATAAATGAATATATATTCCTGTTTGCGCACAGCTTCCCTGTCAAACAAATATATTTACTGAATAAAAAATACTATATATATATATATATATATATATATATATATATATCAGTTCGAGTTCAGATGCCCTCCCTCAGTGACACGTCCTTCATTCCCGCATGCACGCGCGCCCCGCCCCACCTCGTGTTTGCTGCTGATAACTTGTGACAACTATGATCGGGAAAAGACAACAGCTGTCTGGCGATGAGAAGCGAAAAAGAAAAAAGCCCTAGAATGCCATGCATCTCTTTCAGGTAGCCTATGTATGTTCACAAACATGTGAAAGTTTTGGCTATTTAAGGGTGAGATTATTTATACGTTTAACGTCGCGTTAATAATTTGACCACCAGCAACGCATCTGCCTGATTTGATACTAATGCAATTTGTCATATTATAATTTCAATTATTTTAATGTGCTATGCATTGCGTTTTGAACCATGGTAAAGATATCTGTAGGGCTGTCAATACCGGAAGAGGAGCATTCCATGGACGCGAATGCATGAACTGCTTGGAACTGTTTTCTAAGCATGCACGATTTGTTAAAACCATTTAAAAATCATAATACAGCATTGTATAATGCTATCATTCCTAAATCTACGCTTAGTTACACAGGAGAATACGTTACATAAATAAAAGTTTAAACCCTCGCTCTGAGTGTGCATGTTTGATGTCCACATATTCTTGTTGAAGAAATTACAGTGGCTGTAGCATTTCTATAATAAAGTGGCCGAATATTATTATTATTTAACTAATGTTAAATAATAAAAACAAAAACAAGGATTTGATCGTGCTGTGTAACAACAACAATCACCAGGCTTTTGGCGCCCTCTGCAGGCATTTGTTATAATACATATTATGTACTTATAACATTTCAGGGGGAAAAAACTCTTGGGCCCGGTTTCACAGACAGGGCTTAGCCTAAGCCAGGATTAGGCCTTAGTTCAATTAGGATATTTAAGTAGCTTTTATAAACATACACTAGAAAAAAACATTACTGGTGTGCATCTTGAGATAAAACAATGGCTCTGACATATTTTAAGACATGTCAGTACAAGTTACTTTCAGTTAAAACAGCTCAAACATGCATTTTAGTCTAGGACTAGCTTAAGCCTTGTCTGTGAAACCGGGGGTCAATGTGTTTAAATATGCAGATTAGCTTGTTTTGGTTAATTTAGAAGAAATCTACAGATGCAAACAGACGGAGGGTAGTAGGCTTAAAACAAACACCATCTAAATGTGTATTTTGGAAGTTTTCTTTCCATTAGAGTAAAAGAAGACTTGGAAGCAAAAATAGACCAAAATCTTAAAATTGTCCACGACATGAAAGAAGTATTCCAATAACACCAAAAGAATTAAAACGATGTATTGATTTGTGCAAAATAAACAAATTATTAGTGAAACTATGTCCTTCTCCTTATGCAGTTATTATTCTAAATATATATAGCTACTTGAAAATAGGATTGTAGAAAACACACACTGTGGCATAGTTTCCTTTGCTGTTGCCTGCTCTTGTGATAAACCTAGTGAACACTAAAGAAGACCACGGTCTCTGTGTGAACTGATTATTCTGTAGAAATCTGTGGAGTATGAAACAATTGCTTGAGTGTGAGGGAATTAAAATAAATAAATAAATAAATATAATTAACGTTTTGTTTATTTTATTTTATTTTTTAAATAAATAATTATGAGAAGTGCCCTTTTTTCCACTTGAGCCCCTGCCCTCCAAAATGTCTGTGCACGTCCCTGCAGTTTACTGTACATAGAATAGTGAAATTTCCCTCATCTAAAGTACTGGTACTGTGTAAGTTTAAAACCCCTGTAAATGATTCTTTCAGCTCTCTCTCAGATTTTGACTGGTGTGTCATCAGTTTTGCTACCTAATGTTGTCATTGTTAAACGTTTTGAGAAGTGCCTTTGTTTTGAGAACTGAACGACTGATTTGGGAAACTGGGCCAACTGAATCACGTATAATGTGTTAGCAATCGAGAAAAGCTAAAATACGTTTAGATTCTTACCTAACCCTGCTATTATTTTCTGTGATCGGGATCTTCTTATTGATTTCATGTTATTGTTTCGTCGGATGGCAAAAAGACCTTTATCCATGATGAAAGTGGAGCGGGCGGTCGGAGAATCAGCCAAACAATTACGAAAATTAATCTCAGACATATTCCGATGGGATTACATTTCTCACAGGACTTCTGAGTTAGTCAAGAAGCAGTAATTTTCCGATTCATGAACAAATGGGAAAACATTTCGTAAGTGAACTTGGCTGCGCTGTGTGTTTTTGACTCCCAAAGAACCGGTTCATAAGAGTCATTTGTTAATGAAGCTGACTACACTGGGCGCGCTGCGTGCAACCATCATGCACAGTTTACTGAAAGACGTGTTTTCTTGACATTATTTTGCGTTACGCTGTCTTTTTTTTAGGTCATCACATTGAAGCGCTGCTGCTGAAAAGCAGTACTTGAAACACTGCTTACATTTATATTTTATTCTGTGATAATTCTAGGGTGGCAGATGGGGTGGCAAAGCTTTTTCTTAGGGTGGCAGCTGCCACCCCATGCCACCCCGGTAGATCTGCCCCTGTACCCATCACAGAAAACTTTCTGCATTTTTACATTTTTAATAAAACATTGTTTAGTATGTTTTTAAGGTGCCCTAGAACACTACTTCACAAGATGTAATATAAGTCTCTGGTGTCCCCAGAATGTGTCTGTGAAGTTTCAGCTCAAAATACCCCACAGATCATTTATTATACCATGTTTTAACTGCCTATTTTGGGGTGGAATTAAAAATGCTCTGATTTGGGGTGTGTACACCTTTAAATGCTCGTGCTCCCCGCCCCCAAGCTCGCGACTCCAATAAACATTGCATAAACAATACTGAAGTTCACAATATAACTCTCAAAATGGATCTTTACAAACTGTTCGTGATGCAGCATATCAGATCACGTAAGTATGGCATATTGTGGATGTTTACATTTGATTCTGAATGAGTTTGATAATGCTGCGTGGCTAAAGCTACACTGTTGGAGAGATTTATAAAGAATGAAGATGCGTTTATGAATTATACAGACTACAAGCGTTTTCGGGTTAAAAATGAAAATAACGACATGGCTCTGGTCTCCGTGAATACAGTAAGAAACAATGGTAACTTTAACCACATTTAACAGTACATTAGCAACATGCTAATGAAACATTTAGAAAGACAATTTACAAATATCACTAAATATATCATGATATCATGGCTCATAAACAGTTATTATCGATCCATCTGCCATTTTCGCTATTGTCATTGCTTGATGGCTTCACAATACCTGCAGAACGTCTGATGATTCGGCTGTGCAGCTCCAGACGTTAATACTGGCTTGAACATGGGCTGGTATATGCAAATCTTTGGGGGCGTACATATTAATAGAGAATTAGTCAATTACAGGCCGATCTCAAATCTCACTTTTCTGTCAAAAATACTAGAAAAGGCAGTATCATCACAACTATGTTCCTTTTTAGAAAGAAATAGTATCTGTGAGGATTTCCAGTCAGGATTTAGACCGTACCATAGTACTGAGACTGCTCTCATTAGAGTTACTAATGATTTGCTCTTATCATCAGATCGTGGTTGTATCTCTCTATTAGTGTTACTGGATCTTAGTGCTGCATTTGACACTATTGATCACAATATTCTTTTAAATAGACTCGAAAATTATGTTGGCATTAGTGGAATTGCATTGTCATGGTTCAAATCATACTTATCTGACCGTTATCAGTTTGTAGTAGTAAACGAAGAGATGTCATATCGATCACAAGTTCAATATGGAGTACCGCAAGGCTCAGTACTAGGACCGTTGCTGTTCACTCTGTACATGCTACCCTTGGGAGATATCATTAGGAAGCATGGCGTTAGTTTTCACTGTTACGCTGATGATACTCGGCTCTATATTTCTTCGCGTCCTGACGAAACTTACCAATTCACAAAATTAACGGAATGCATAGCTGATATAAAAAATTGGATGACCAGTAATTTCCTACTACTAAATTCAGAAAAAACAGAGATTCTAATTTTTGGACCAAAAACTTCTTCACGTAATAACCTAGAATACTGTCTAACACTTGATGGCTGCTCTGTTAAGTCTTCGTCGTCAGTTAGGAACCTGGGTGTGCTCTTTGATACCAATCTTTCATTTGAAGGCCATGTTACTAGCATCTGTAAAACCGCATTCTTCCATCTTAAAAATATATCTAAACTACGACATATGCTCTCAATGAAAAATGCAGAACAGTTAGTTCATGCGTTCATGACCTCAAGGCTAGATTACTGTAACGCTTTACTGGGTGGTTGTTCTGCTCGCCTGATAAATAAACTACAGCTCGTACAAAATGCAGCAGCTAGAGTTCTTACTAGAACTAGGAAGTATGACCATATTAGCCCAGTTCTGTCAACACTGCATTGGCTCCCTATTAAACATCGTATAGATTTTAAAATCTTGCTAATTGCTTACAAAGCACTAAATGGTTTAGCTCCCCAGTACCTGAGCGAGCTCTTAATTCATTATAGTCCTTCACGTCTATTGCGATCTCAGAATTCAGGCCAGCTGATAATACCTAGAATATCAAAATCAACCGCAGGCGGTAGATCCTTCTCCTATTTGGCACCTAAACTCTGGAACAATCTTCCTAGCATTGTTCGGGAAGCAGACACACTCTGTCAGTTTAAATCTAGACTAAAAACGCATTTCTTTAACCTGGCATACACATAACACATTACCAATTTATATTTTCAAATCCGTTAAAGGATTATTAGGCTGCATAAATTAGGTCAGCCGGAACTGGGAACACTTCCTATAACACCTGATGTACTCGTTACATCAGAAGAAGAATGGCATCTACGCTAATATTAGTCTTTCTGGTTATCCCGAGGTTCACCGTAGTCAACCGGATCCGGGCCGTATCCAGGTGAGACCAAGGACCTGCGCCTTGACACGACCACAACGCAGCCCTGAAGTATCAGCAGAGACTGAGTCAACTAGATCATCCACTGTGAGGGCCTCATCGACACGACAGCCACGACACAGTTCCTCAACAACCGTCCATACCGGCGTGATGAATACGATCCTCAATTGGATGGAACTGGAATAAATACTTTGAATGTTGCGATCCTATTGGACTTACGATGGCAACCTGAATCGTAACAAAGCACTGTTGGCCAGAGGAGAACTGGCCCCCGACTAAGCCTGGTTTCTCCCAAGGTTTTTTTCTCCATTTAAACACCTATTTGCCACTTGTCTGCCACCTGATGGAGTTTGGGTTCCTTGCCGCTGTCGCCTTTGGCTTGCTTAGTTGGGGACACTTGACATTTGACTTGACATTTGATATTCAACAGTGCTTTGATCTGCCTGCATTGACACTATTCTTAAGAGCTGCTGTGCAGCCAAATAATGTACCAGTTATCAATGTAAAGCTGCTTTGACACAATCTACATTGTAAAAAGCGCTATATAAATAAAGGTGACTTGAAAGGTGACTAATGATCCCGACTGTTGCGTCACAGTCAGTGTTATGTTGAGATTCGCCTGTTTTTCCGTGTTTTTCACGCACGAGATTTACATATGAAGGAGGAAACAATGGTGTTTGAGGCTCACTGTATGTAAATTCAATTTTCAATTCTAGGGCACCTTTAAAGCTGTTTTAAACATGAGGACTCATGAAATGTCCTCATATTGCATGTTTACGTCATAATACCAGTGTAATACTATGTCATTATACAAATGTGTCCTCATAAATCACAAAAACGCTAGCGCTCACACACACACACACACACACACTCACACACACATCATGTTTTGTGCTCTGTGACATTTTATATCTCAATTATCACACATATTGATTTGTTCTTTAAGTTTGTACTTTCTCTTTAATAACAGATTCACTGCTAAACTGATCTGATCTGAACTGAGAGAGTGAAGCGTGTGTCATTGTTCTCTACAGGTTGAGATATTGTGGAGTCACAGATAAAGGTTGTGCTGCTCTGACTTCAGCTCTGAGATCAAACCCCTCACATCTGAGACAACTGAATCTGTCATTAAATAAAATAGGAAAATCAGTGAATCTGCTGTCTGATGTACTACAGGATCCTCACTGTAAACTGGAGATACTGTGGTAAGATCATATTTGACTCTCACACATGAATCACAATGTAAAGTATATTTGAAGTGTTCAGCCTCTTTCTGCTGCTATGAGTTCAGCTGATTGAGCTGTAAATGATTGAACACATGAGCTGCTCCTCAGTCACATGATACTGCAGGACTGAGAGTCACACTGAAATACACACTTTCACACAATCAACATTTCAGTCTCTTGACTTTAAACAGACTCGAGCTCAACACAACTGAGAAATGAAGAACATGCTGGATTCATTCTTACTGTTCATCATGTTCATCTTTCTGCATTGATACTTTCTAAAGTATTGTTTTTAATTAAGTAAAATCACACACACACACACATCATGTTTTGTGCTCTGTGACATTTCAGATCTCAATGATTTATCACACGTATTCATTTGAGCTTTAAGTTTGTACTTTCTCTTTAATAATGGATTCACTGCTAAACTGATCTGAACTGAGAGAGTGAAGAGTGTGTCATTGTTCTCTACAGGTTGAGAGATTGTGGAGTCACAGATGAAGGTTGTGCTGCTCTGGCTTCAGCTCTGAGATCAAACCCCTCACACCTGAGAGAACTGAGTCTGATTGGGAATAAATTAGGACCTTCAGGACGTGAACTGCTCACTGATCTAAAGAATTCTCCACATTATAAACTAGAGACACTGCGGTAAGTAATAATTTCAAATAAATATTCACATTTTCATATAGCTGAACACTTTTATATTTATATGCATATTTGGTCCCACTTTATATTAGGTGTCTTTAACAACCATGTACTAACATTTAAATGAATCATTTAGTACAATGCAATGTTTTTACATTGTACTTATATTTTAAAAAATACCTCCATTTAATTACATCTGTAAATAATTTCTGTAATTACATTTATAATTACACTGTTGACCGTTCCCTTACACCTTAACCCACCCTTAAACCTACCCATACCTTACCCATATTCAACCTCAGTAGCAGCAAAAGTGTTTTGCAATACAATATGAACACAATAAGTACATTGAAATTATTTTTTGATGCAAGTACATAGTAGTTAAGGACACCTAATATAAAGTGGGACCGCATATTTCTTCATAAACAATGTACTATATAAGAGTATCCGATTCATCTTCAGTTTAGTCTCTATACTGTAAATTGTTTATTTCTGCCCATTTTGATGAAACTGATCTGATGTTTTCAGTAGAAATGTGCCACAGTTTTTGCCACCGAAAATCCCAGCTGATGGGAATATTTTTTTGAGTTGATGACACGTGCATTCGTTCTGTATGATGCGTGATCACATGCTCATGAGAAATCTAGATGGATTGTGATCATGACTTCACAACAACCTCATTGAAGAATTGAGATATTAGCGTATTGCAGATAAATTCAAACATGATCACAAATTCATTTTAAATTTGCTTTTCCTAATTGAGTGAAAACAATGTGATAATTCAAATATTACAGGTGCTGGTCATATAATTAGAATATCATCAAAAAGTTGATTTATTTCACTAATTCCATTCAAAAAGTGAAACTTGTATATTATATTCATTCATTACACACAGACTGATATATTTCAAATGTTTATTTCTTTTAATTTTGATGATTATAACTGACAACTAAGGAAAATCCCAAATTCAGTATCTCAGAAAATTAGAATATTACTTAAGACCAATACAAAGAAAGGATTTTTAGAAATCTTGGCCAACTGAAAAGTATGAACATGAAAAGTATGAGCATGTACAGCACTCTATACTTAGTTGGGGCTCCTTTTGCCTGAATTACTGCAGCAATGCGGCGTGGCATGGAGTCGATCAGTCTGTGGCACTGCTCAGGTGTTATAAGAGCCCAGGTTGCTCTGATAGTGGCCTTCAGCTCTTCTGCATTGTTGGGTCTGGCATATCGCATCTTCCTCTTCACAATACCCCATAGATTTTCTATGGGGTTAAGGTCAGGCGAGTTTGCTGGCCAATTAAGAACAGGGATACCATGGTCCTTAAACCAGGTACTGGTAGCTTTGGCACTGTGTGCAGGTGCCAAGTCCTGTTGGAAAATGAAATCTGCATCTCCATAAAGTTGGTCAGCAGCAGGAAGCATGAAGTGCTCTAAAGCTTCCTGGTATACGGCTTTGTTGACCTTGGACCTCAGAAAACACAGTGGACCAACACCAGCAGATGACATGGCACCCCAAACCATCACTGACTGTGGAAACTTTACACTGGACCTCAAGCAACGTGGATTGTGTGCCTCTCCTCTCTTCCTCCAGACTCTGGGACCCTGATTTCCAAAGGAAATGCAAAATTTACTTTCATCAGAGAACATAACTTTGGACCACTCAGCAGCAGTCCAGTCCTTTTTGTCTTTAGCCCAGGCGAGACGCTTCTGACGCTGTCTGTTGTTCAAGAGTGGCTTGACACAAGGAATGCGACAGCTGAAACCCATGTCTTGCATACGTCTGTGCGTAGTGGTTCTTGAAGCACTGACTCCAGCTGCAGTCCACTCTTTGTGAATCTCCCCCACATTTTTGAATGGGTTTTGTTTCACAATCCTCTCCAGGGTGCGGTTACCCCTATTGCTTGTACACTTTTTTCTACCACATCTTTTCCTTCCCTTCGCCTCTCTATTAATGTGCTTGGACACAGAGCTCTGTGAACAGCCAGCCTCTTTTGCAATGACCTTTTGTGTCTTGCCCTCCTTGTGCAAGGTGTCAATGGTCGTCTTTTGGACAACTGTCAAGTCAGCAGTCTTCCCCATGATTGTGTAGCCTACAGAACTAGACTGAGAGACCATTTAAAGGCCTTTGCAGGTGTTTTGAGTTAATTAGCTGATTAGAGTGTGGCACCAGGTGTCTTCAATATTGAACCTTTTCACAATATTCTAATTTTCTGAGATACTGAATTTGGGATTTTCCTTAGTTGTTAGTTATAATCATCAAAATTAAAAGAAATAAACATTTGAAATGTATCAGTCTGTGTGTAATGAATGAATATAATATACTATATATATACTATATATAAGTTTCATTTTTTGAATGGAATTAGTGAAATAAATCAACTTTTTGATGATATTCTAATTATATGACCAGCACCTGTATATCACATATTTCCAAGGTATTGTCTGACTAATAAAGATCATTTTCTGATCTTGAAAAAGATTGCACAAATGAACTTGTTAGATCCACACATTATACAGTCAGTGAGAGACTGACACAGCATCTCATGAAATATATTTTAGATGTGATTGTTTTTATAAAAAATCAGTTTTGAAAAATTAGTTATTGTTTTTTGCATATTGTAATAGTGAGTGTCCAAAAAAAGAGATAAAAAGCAAGAAGACTGTTTGAAAGTTTTTCAACCATTGATCAACACTGACACTTCATTGCAGGTTTTTTTAAATATACAATTTATTGGAGTCTATATTGTTATTGTACATTAACTTATACTGTATATACTATATATAACATTAGTTAGAACTGGTAGTATTGTTGTTTATATATTGACGTATTGTTTTTGGCTGGTTTTGGTCTGGTTAGTGCATAGTTTTTTGTTTCAGTCAATAAATTTTATTTTAGTGCATCATTCATTTTCAGCTCTTACAGTTTCATTTTGCATATTTTATAAGCAGAGAGATTTGGCTTGTTTATAATTGATCTGTATTAAAATAGTTAAGGCATGTTTCAGACTTTTATTATTTCAAATAAATTTCTGATTTTACATAATTGACTGTTTTATTTTTGGATTTACAGGTTATGAGGAAATTCCCATTTCCATTCAAATATCCGCTCTGAGTCCGGCTCCACACACTCTCCTCACTGACACTCTCTTCTTTCTCCACTCTAACTTGAGAAATTCACCACAGTGTTTATAAACTCCTCTGAGCTGAATCACGCAGCAGAAACCACAGGATCCTGAAGCAGAGAGCTGACAGAGAGCACACCGTTTGTGTATCTTGTTATACTGAATACAGACTGATAGATTAATAATTATAGCTTTTTTAAGACAGGGTTTCATAAATGTTAATGATGACTGTACAGTATGTGAGTTATACACTAACTCTGTTAACTTGTATATATGTATATATAAAATACTGTATAACTATATAAATAACACATTTCTGACTGCACTGTATTAAAGTCTCTTACTCACATAAAATGACACTATTGTCACTTTAAAACTACTTTACATCACAATTTGAATTTGTGTCATAATTGATCACTAATGTGATGTTGATGAAGCTCTAGTGTAAATGGAGATGAGAATATAGTAGTGCTGTAATCATGAAGTGTCTTTTCAAAGGTGTTGAGTAAGAAACTCCATTTCCATGTCAAATAATGTTTATCATTTTTTTTTTAAATGTAAACTGCAGACCTTGAACAACTAAGCAGCATTTTGTAAATTTAAAAATCACATTTTGTGCTGTCTTCTAGTCTGATTTGGCATTAGTATTACAAGAAATCAGTGTTATTTATATGTAAACACATAACAGTCTTTAAATCAGTAGAAATGATGATCAGCTCGTATTGAACACAGAGATCAACCCCAACACACATCCATAAACTGCTCATATTAAAGTGTGAATGATGGGTTGATTTAAACTGCTGACGTCATTATGTTTCTAAAAACTGCCTTATTGAGACGTCTTTCCATATGAACTTATTGTTCTTGCTTGCTGTGTTTACATGTATTACAGGACTGTGCTTCATAATAATAGTGATTGAGGATGTTTTGTAGACTGAAATAAATGTAGAAACAATTTGCTAGTGAATTTCTCAAACACTTACAAAGAAACGGCAAGTAACATTGAATTAAATGTGAAATTTTGATCTAGAAAAACTGAAATAACATTGTCTTGTAAAATGTGCTCTAATAATCTTTGTTTTATTTTTTACAGTGTATTGTATTTACAGTGTACTGACTAACAGTGAAAATTCAGACATTTGCATTATAAAGTAACAATTAATACACCACTGTTAAAATTATACAGAAATGTATCATTACTGGTTTAATCATATTCATTTGTGCTAAAAATGTAACCGACACCCTGACTGATGATGTCAAAGATGAACATTTCAAAGTTTAAAGCATTTTAACACTTTTCTCACTTGAGGTGATAAAGACACACAAAGCCTGTTACTGACAAATATGACAAAGATTGGTAAGTGTGAATGATGCCTCGATCCATAAAGCTTTAAACATTTACATTAACTAACATTAACAAAGACTAATAAAATATATTGTTCATTGTTAGTTCATGTTAATCAATGCATTAACTAATGTTAACAAATCAAACCTTATTGTAGTGTTACAAAGACATTTCAACAACAAATGATAGAACTAAACTTATAATTTAAAAATTAAACAGAAGTATAATTGTAATATAAAATAATAATAAATAGGAAATGTATCAACTTAACACTCTTGAAAAGAACTGTTTACTTTACAGTGCATTTATTTCATTGAATTATTACAAAAAAGACTCCATGTCTTCCCTAAATAAAAAAAAAAAAAGAAAAAAAGATTTTTGGATGGACTTTTCCTCGTCGTCCTCTTCCATTCTGAGGAAAAGAAGCTCTTCCACAGGGCGCCTGAACACGTCTGTTAGCATGTATCCATTTCACAGCCAATTTCATGTGTCTGAACTTTGGGAGTTCTTTCATTAAAAAAAATGGCAAAGAATAATTTTAATAATTGTAATATTTCAATTAATATTTGCATCAACACATATATACTGATAAATACCTCACTGCTGCTGGATGTAGCTTTTTATTCAAGTCTCCTTGGTTATAGCTTGTTGGTCGTGTGTTTTGGAGGTTTTCTGTCCTGTAACATTCATGTTTTGGTTGATTTAGTATTGTTGGGATAGGGTGTGATGTAGTGTGAGCTGGAGGAAATAAGGAGAGAAAACTCCAATGTTAGAGAATTAGTGACCACCATCTATTTGGAAAGTCATGCTTTGAGACAGAAATATAGAGAAAACTTTAAATATCAACTGTAACAACAGCATGAAATCCGTGCAATTATTGAGCTGGTAATTATTTACAGATTTAAAATCAAAGGAAGATCCAAACACAATGTGTAGAGCTACTGAAAAACAATTAAAAAAAAAAAAAATTCAAAACTTAGTTAAAATGAGGCACTTTTTTTCTTTTACTCAGAAATATAATAATATAAATATAACAGAATTAGGAAAAAGCATTATCTACAGTAAAAACAAAATGTATTCAGACACCTTAAACATCTATCTATCTATCTATCTATCTATCTGTGTATGTGAATATATACAGTACTGTGAAAAAGTCTTAGGCACATTAGTATTTTCACCCCAAAAAAATGTTTTTAAGCCAGTTATTTATATCTTTTGCTGTAGTGTCAGTAGGAAATATCAGTTTACATTTCCAAACAATCATTTTGCCATTAATTATAATAATCCAGTGAGATTTTTGAATACACAAGGAGTCTGACAACAGCCGGTATGATCCACACGGAGATCTGATCTCTCCATCATCGAGTCTGTCTGTGATTACATGAAGAAACAGAAAAAACTGAGACAGACTAAATCCACAAGAACTGTGGCAACATCTCCAAGATGCTTGAAGAAACCTTCCTGCAAAGATACAGTTCTGCAGTTCTGTGAAAAAATGCTGTAAAGTGAGGATGCTTTCAAAAATAATGTCATATATAGTTTTTATTTGTTAATTAAATTCAATCAAATCAATATTTGGTTTGACCACCCTTTGCGTTTAAAACAGTTTTTGTCCTGTACACTTGCAGTTTTTCAGGTAGATTTGACTGTGGGGTTTTAGTGAGCATCAGCTGAAGGGAAATTAAAGGTAGATTACTGTACATCTTCATGACTGTGACCAGTGTGTACAAGCTTGACAAATGATGAAAATAAGTTGATTATTAAAAAGAAAAGATGAACATTAGTTCACAAATAATATATATTGTTTAAATTGTTACTGCCTTTAGTTATTATTTTGGAATAAAAGTATACATGCGTAAAAACACTAACTTGATGAAATTAATACTTGGTTTGAATAAATAGAATATAGAATGAATAGAACATTACAAAGTGTAAAAAATAGAATTGTATTTGGTCTCTCTTTTTATGTAATGTTTATTTAACCAGGAAAACAAGAGAGCTCAACATCTCTGAGAGCTCAACAACATGCTCAAGAAACATTTCTGATTATCATCAATGTTGAAAATACATTTTTTTTCACTCTTACATTGACTTCACGGTTTACTTAACCCGAGTCAGAGCATTCATCCAGAGTGAGTACATGACTGTCTAGTGGTAGCATTCACTAAGCCATTATCTTTCACAAAAATACAAGATCCCTTATCTATATCAGGGGAAGTCCCGGCCTCAAGGAACCTTCCTTATCATTCTTCCCAGGCAGATTCGCACTATTTTATTAATACAAATAGGTGCAAAACAACAAAGAGGATTGCACCATCTCTCTCCTTTAATTTATTTCATTACAGTTACATTTTAAATGGGTGGTAAACAAATTACGGTTACATCTGAAAAGTATTTTAGATTACCAAAGAGATTACTTCGAATTTTAATGTCTTTTTTTTTTCTATTTAAACATTAATGTAAACTGTGACGGGCAATTAATGTAAACAGCAATCGGTGATTCTCTGACTCTGACAGTCTGCAAAAGCATCCTAAGCGACAGTTCTGCTCATAATTTTCATAATCCTTGCAGAATATGCAACATTTATGAGGGATCATAAAAACTGCATGTTATTTTTATTTAGTACTGTCCTGAATAAGCTATTTCACATAAAAAGTTTACATATACTCCACAAGACAAAATGACTGAATTTATAAAAATTGCCCAATTCAAAAATGTACACGGGGGAGACCGGGGATGGTTGTAACATGGGTTAGTTGTAACACTTCCAATTTCTCCAATCAGGAACAAGTTACAAATCACCTGATTCACGTCACACATGCTCGGTTTAGTCCTTATTCCACATGCAGGAAAGTAGAGCCCTGTGGCAGACACAGCAGATTTTAGAGGAGAAAAACTCATTTTAATATAAGAAAGTAAAGTGTTTGTTTTTTGTTATGGCAATTCCTGCTTTGTAGTTAAACTCATCAAAGTTAAATTGTTTATTGTGTGTCTTTGTAGATATTTTTCATACAAGTGCTAATGTTTTGGCTGTTAGCTGTAAGGTGAGCTTCATGGCTACAAGACTCTGGGTTAGTTGTAACATCAATGAATCATGTTACAGCATACCCCAAGTAAACTTTTAGTTGTATTTATGTTTTGTTTGTTTTTTTTATTTCAGTATGCCTAGGTCAGGGGTGTCCAAACTCAGTCCTGGAGCGCCACTGTCCAGCAAAGTTTATCTCCAACTTGCCTCAACACACCTGACTGGAAGTTTCTAGTGGACCTTGATTAGCTGCGTCAGGTGTGTTTATTTGGGGTTTTTGCTGAACTCTGCAGGACGGTGGCCCTCCAGGAGCAGGACTGGACACCCCTGGCTTAAGTCTTGGAAGAGAAAGACAAATTGAGGGATGTAAAATGAGCATTTGCTCATTTTATTCATTTTTGATACACACACGCACACACACACCGATTATGTTAAAAAGTCTGAGCTGAATAAAAAGCTTTCAAAACTGATTTTTTGTTATAATCCTTATTTTATAATGTTACATCTCACCCCAGGGTCTGTTACAACTAACCCAGACTATATGGGGTGAATTGTAACATTTCACTCCCCGTGTTTGAAACTAAACCACACATTTTCTGTTTGTGCTACAAAGATAACAGCTATGTCATTTAATAGCTGACACTTGTAACTTGTTTTAATCACATTTTGAACGCACTGGCTTAAAAGAACTCCAAGATACAGACAGAAATGTCAAAAATGTTACAACCATCCCCGGTCTCCCCTACCCTTGAATCTTAACTGTCCTGTCATTAACTGGACGATACACGACTGTTTTCATGTTTTGCATTAGTTGTTTGTGAGTCCCTTGTAATTGTAATTAAGGTAATTGTGAGTTTGCATCTCACAATTTTGACATTTTTTCTCAGAATTGCGAGATTTAAACTCACAATTTTGTTTTATAAAGTCAAAATTGGGAGATATAAAGTCACAATTGCAAGTTATAAAGTCAGAATTGTGTGATAAAAACGTGCAATTCTGACTTCTTTTCTTGCAATTCAGATTTTTCTTTTCAAAAATATTGCGAGTTTATATCTCACAATTCTGACTTTATAACTCGCAGTTGCAACTTTATATCACACAATTCTGAGTCAGAAATTGTGAGATAAAAACTCGCAATTACCTTTTTTTGGTGTTACATTAGTACAAAGTATTCTAAAGTATTTAGATTAAGTTACAGAACTTGGGTAATCTAACAAAATATGTTACAAATTACTTTTTAAATCTGTAGTGAAGTACATTTTAAAAGTAACTACCCAGCCCTGAACTCACTCGACTCGTTAGCAACTCAACTGAGGCTACTGTACATCTTCATGACTGACCAGTGTGTACAAGCTTGACAAATGCTGAAAATAAGTTGATTATTGAAAAGAAAAGCTGAACATTAGTTCACAAATAATATATATTGTTTAAATTGTTACTGTCTTTAGTTATTATTTTGGAATAAATGTATACATGTGTAAAAAACACTAACTTGATTAAATTAATACTTGGTTTTAATAAATAGAACATTACATAGTGTAAAAATACAAAATAGAATTGTATTTGGACTCTCTTTTTATGTAATGTTTATTTAACCAGGAAAATTAAGTGTAATGGACATAAATTTACATTTGATATATAAAAATGTGAGGACTTTGCCTCCTGATTTTAAAACAGCACCGCAGACCACTGATGGACAGACCCTCGACCCCTCGATTAACTGAGGAAGAGAGTCGACTCATATGAACACTTCAGACAGATCCATATATCACAGTGAAACACGTGTGTGACGTCAGCAGATTGTGCTTCATTTAACTCCTCCCTACACAACTCTAGTGTATGATATATTTATATATTTATTATATTATTTTGAGACTTATTTATTATTTTAAGATTTAACTGCATAATTATTTTTGCTACGTTAAGATGAATGACTTTTGTTACACAGTTAAAGTTTATTGTTTTGATATTTTGATTGTTATTGTAATAAATCCACACTGTAGCCGATTTCAAGAGATCAAGAGCTCAGGACTTTCCATTTCAACTTATTGCAAGTGTTCTGCCACTAGTGAGCTCTTGTGCAATGTAAGTAAGGACAAACATCAGTGTTAACGAGACTTAGGGAAGTTAGCGAGGGAAAGGCAAAAAAAAAAAAATTGGATTGCAACTGAGCCAGTGATTTTTAAATGAGCAGCCATTTATATCAATGGGAATAAGAGATGAAGTAATACTAATGTTGTCCACCAGAAGGAGACACAGGATAAGAAATCCTTTGTTCTCATAGATCAAAATCTGTGTAAATGGTTCAACTTCAACAGACTTGTAGAAATCCGTGATCTCCTACTTCATGATCATTATGAATGATTGGACATCGCATTGCTTACATTTTCCACTGTATTTGGATTTTTCAGACGGTCCCTTACGCTCCATATGTGAATATCCAGCGAATATTAAAACCAACTTTTCCACCCAATAAATTTGGCATGCTGTACTGCATACTAACATTATACGAAGCTAATGCATGTAATAATTTATTCAGGGACAAACGCACAAAACGTGCACCGCCGTGCGTATATATGGGGTTGAGCTCGAGCGCGTAACGTGACGTCATCACCGCTCGCGTCACAAATAAAAAGTGAAAGTCAATGTGCAGAGTTGATGTTTCGCCATTTAAACAACCAGAACCGATTCTACAACAGGAATATCAGTGTTTTATAAGAACCTTTATAAAAGCTAAGTCTTGAATTTACGTGTAGATACTTGATAGAAAATGTGGAGGAGTTTTTTTAATCGATGTTGATCAAGGTGAGTGTTCAGGTCTCGAGACTACGGGTGACTTCCGCATTCTTTGAAGGACGTAAATAGCTCTTTGAAATGCTTTTGATACTTTTCATTTTTAAGCAAATTAATATGGTTATATTGTTTCGTGTTTTCTGTGGTTTATTTTAGCATTTGTGTGAACATAAAACTAACATTGTGTATTTGAGTGAACGCTGCGTCTCTTGATCCTGTCTGAGGAAAAGCTGAATTATTGTGTTTGTACAAGGTCTTTCATCTAGAGTCAGTGTTGGAGATCAGATTCTGTTTCAACTGTTCAGATTCATCATGGATGACACACAAACATCCAGAGATGGAGTTTTTTCACTAGGATGCAGGTACTTCGAATAAACACTAGATTAAATCACCTTTAAATGATTGTTAAATGTTGAAGATGGCAAGATATTTTGTTAGGATGCAAAAAAATGTTTGATGATAAATGCTTGTAAGACCTTATCTTAAAGTGATTATAATCATAAAGGTTCAAATCTGTTCTGTTATAGTTCAGTTCATCAGAAGAGATCAGAACCAGAGCCCAGCTGTGTGTCTATGAGGAGTGACGAGTCTATGGGTCGTATAATACATTTTCCGAGTGGAGATACACAGACTGATCCGAAGTATAATGTTTCTGTAAAAGATATGCATTGATTATGATACAGAATGCTAAAAGACATTGTGCTTATGAACTCATGTAATAATGTGTTATTCTAATTTTACAGCCACAAAGTCCTCAACAGGTTTAGATCAAATCTGAAGAAGAAGTTTGAGTGTCTGTATGAGGGAACAGCACAGCAGGGAAACCCAACACTCCTGAATGAGATCTACACAGAGCTCTACATCACAGAGAGTGAGAGTGGAGAGATCAGTAATGAGCATGAGGTGAGACAGATTGAGACACAATCCAGGAGAGCAGCAACAGAGGACACACCGATCCAATGCAGTGACATCTTTAGACCTTTACCTGGACAAGACAAACCCATCAGAACTGTGCTGACAAAGGGAGTCGCTGGCATTGGAAAAACAGTCTCTGTGCAGAAGTTCATCCTGGACTGGGCTGAAGGGAAAGAGAATCAGGACGTCCAGCTCATATTTCCACTTCCTTTCAGAGAGCTCAATTTGATGAAGGACAAAACACTCAGTCTTTCAGATCTTCTTCATGTCTTTTTCCCTGAAACAAAAGAAATGGAAATATCCAGTAATGAATATAAAGTGTTGTTCATCTTTGATGGTCTGGACGAGTGTCGTCTGTCTCTGGATTTTCAGAGCGATGGGAGGTTGTGTGATGTAAGTGAATCAGCCTCAGTGGACGTGCTGCTGATGAACCTCATTGTGGGGAATCTGCTTCCCTCTGCTCTCATCTGGATCACCTCCAGACCAGCAGCAGCTGATCTCGTCCCCTCGGAGTGTGTCCATCGAGTGACAGAGGTACGAGGCTTCAATGAGCCACAGAAGGAGGAATACTTCAGGAAGAGAATCAGTGATCAGAGTCTGGCCAATACAATCATCTCACACCTGAAGTCCTCAAGGAGCCTCTACATCATGTGCCACATCCCAGTGTTCTGCTGGATCTCAGCCGCTGTTCTAGAGAAGATGTTGAGCGAAGCAGAGAGTGGAGAGATTCCCAAGACTCTCACTCAAATGTACACACATTTCCTGATCCTTCAGACCAACATCAAACATGAGAAGGACTATGAGAAGAACGTGACAGATGAAGACATGATCCTCAAACTGGGGAAAGTGGCTTTTCAGCAGCTTGTGAAAGGCAATGTGATCTTCTATGAGGAAGACCTGAGAGAGTGTGGCATTGATGTGACAGAAGCATCAGTGTACTCAGGATTGTGCACTCAGATCTTCAGAGAGGAGTTTGGCTGGTATCAGGGGAAAGTCTTCTGCTTTGTTCATCTGAGCGTTCAGGAACATCTAGCGGCTCTATATGTGCACCTCTCCTTCACTAACAACAACAGAAATGTGTTTGAACAAATCACCAAACAGAGTTTGCTGTCTAAAGTTAAGGATTGGTTTCAACACAATTCACCAGAACATGTTTCATTATCTGATCTCCATCAGAGAGCTGTGAAGGAGGCTCTACAGAGTAAAAATGGACATCTGGATCTTTTCCTGCGGTTTCTTCTGGGTCTGTCAGTGGAGTCTCATCAGATTCTCCTAAAAGGACTAATGAAACAGAGAAGAAGCAGATCTGACAGCAGTGAGGAAACAGTTGAGTACATCAAGAAGAAGATCAGGACCATTGACTCTCCAGAGAAATCCATCAATCTGTTCCACTGTCTGAATGAACTGGGTGATCATTCACTAGTGGAGGAAATACAACAGTATCTGAAATCTGGAAGAATAAAGGAAGCCAAACTCTCTTCATCTCAGTGGTCAGCTGTAGTTTTTGTGTTGTTGACCTCAGAGAAGAAGCTGGATGTGTTTGATATTAATACATTTGTTGGTGGATACGATAAATTTGAAAAACTGAGTTTATCTGAAGTTTATCTGAAGCTGCTGCCTGTGATTAAAGAATCCAGATCAGTTCAGTAAGTATCTTTGAGAACAATCACTTCACTGTTAAAACATCAGGAAAATAAAAGTTAATAAATCTTCAGTGTTGCAGAAGTCCAGAGTTTATTGGTCAGTATTTTGATGTTTTCTAAACCGTCACAATGTAAAATTCCTTCAGATATTCAAACAAAGTCAGAGAATTTGCGTATGAATAAATAATTCAGGTTTACCAGTTGAATGTTCTTGCACATAAAGAAGGAATTTAAATATTTAAATATTTGTTTGTAAATAGATGACATAAAAGAAATTAAGACCAAATTGGAAAAACGGCTCATTTTATCAAGTAGCTCAAATCTCCTAAAACACATTGATGTATGGTTAACATAGAGTCATACATTTAATTTTACTAGTCAGGTGGACAATTAAACGTTTATCTGAACTTCAAGTTTATTACAAATTCACATTTTAATTTTACGAATCACTGAGTATCTGAAACTATTGCAGGTTCTCTAGTAAAGAGCAGATGTAATGTGTATCAGCGGCTCCACCATAACAAGAATAACAATGTACAGTGAGACATTTAAGATTATTTACCAGTCATTACTTTTACAAATAATTGGAATAGAATTTTAAGAATTTATTGATACAAATATTTTTCTAGTAATCTATTAGTCTGCTTTTACATTGCACATATCTATTTTGAGATGCTGTTTTACAGTGTGTAATTGGCATCGCTCCTCTCAGCAGCAAGAAAAACAAAACTTTTATTCAGTGGATTATGTATAACCTCAAAAGAGCTTCCTTTACAATCACTAAAAAGCTGTCACTCATCTCAGTTCACGATCTCACAAAGTTCCATTAATATCAATAAAGTTGTCTACACTGAATAATGAATTTCTTACTTGCATCGTGTCTTTGTTAATGAGAGGATTCGTGAGCGTGCAGAACTCAGCTCTGAACAAAAACTCCAGTGTTTTGAGCAGTGAGTGGATTCTGACTAGATGAAACACCTCTGATTGGCCATTGAGTTCAAGAGATCAAAAAATTATCTGTGATCAAACATTAATTGTCGGACCCCTGCAGTACCGCTGTGGACCCCCGGTTGAAGACTTGGTTTAAAGTTAATAAATACATAATATTAATTTAATTCAATTTGAACCTTTTTGATTAGTGCGACTTTGACCATGAAACTTGGAAAAGAATTTGACACTGTTAAATTATATTGGAATTGAAAGTTGTTTGATGGTTTTTTTGATAGCTATTTGATAGTTTAACTATTTATTATGCTATTTGATTTTCATCTCTCTACATGAGGCCCCTGATCTGAACTGAGAGAGTGAAGAGTGTGTCATTGTTCTCTACAGGTTGAGAAATTGTGGTCTCACAGATGAAGGTTGTGCTGCTCTGACTTCAGCTCTGAGATCAAACCCCTCACACCTGAGAGAACTGGATCTGACACTGAATAAAATAGGAAAATCAGTGAATCTGCTGTCTGATGTACTACAGGATCCTCACTGTAAACTGGAGAAACTGTGGTAAGATCACATTTGACTCTCACACATAAATCACAATGTAAAGTATATTTAAGGTGTAAGAGAAATGAAGAACATGATGGATTAATTTTTTTTACTGTTCATCATGTTCATCTTTCTGCATTGACACTTTCTAAAGTATTGTTTTTCATTTTGTAAAATCACACACACACACACACACACACACACACACAGGTTTGTTTTGCTATCAAAGTAAGGACATTTCATAGGTGTAATGGTTTTCATACTGTACAAACTGTATATTCTGTCCCCCTACACCCCTAAACCTACCCATGCCTGGTTGGCCAAAAACAAGGATTTGATCGTGCTGTGTAACAACAACAATCACCAGGCTTTTGGCGCCCTCTGCAGGCATTTGTTTTAATACATATTATGTACTTGTAACATTTCAGGGAAAAAAAAAAAACTCTTGGGCCCAGTTTCACAGACAGGGCTTAGCCTAAACCAGGATTAAGCCTTAGTTCAATTAGGATATTTAAGTAGCTTTTATAAACATACACTAGAAAAACACATTACTGGTGTGCATCTTGAGATAAAACAATGGCTCTGACATATTTTAAGATCTGTCAGTGCAAGTTACTTTCAGTTAAAACAGCTCAAACATGCATTTTAGTCTAGGACTAGCTTAAGCCTTGTCTGTGAAACCGGGGGTCAATGTGTTTAAATATGCAGATTAGCTTGTTTTGGTTCATTTAGAAGAAATCTACAGATGCAAACAGACGGAGGGTAGTAGGCTTAAAACAAACACCATCTAAATGTGTATTTTGGAAGTTTGCTTTCCATTAGAGTAAAAGAAGACTTGGAAGCAAAAATAGACCAAAATCTTAAAATTGTCCACAACATGAAAGAAGTATTCCAATAACACCAAAAGAATTAAAACGATTTATTGATTTGTGCAAAATAAACAAATTATTAGTGAAACTATGTCCTTCTCCTTATGCAGTTATTATTCTAAATATATATAGGTACTTAAAAAAAATAGTATTGTAGAAAACACACACTGTGGCATAGTTTCCTTTGCTGTTGCCTGCTCTTGTGATAAACCTAGGGAACACTAAAGAAGACCACGGTCTCTGTGTGAACTGATTATTCTGTAGAAATCTGTGGAGTATGAAACAATTGCGTGAGTGTGAGGGAATTAAAATAAATTGGTAAGGAAGTCAGAGTTGTGTTAATATATTTAACGTTTTGTTTATTATTTTTTTTAAATAAATAATTATGAGAAGTGCCCTTTTTTCCACTTGAGCCCCTGCCCTCCAAAATGTCTGTGCATGTCCCTGCAGTTTACTGTACATAGAATAGTGAAATTTCCCTCATCTAAAGTACTGGTACTGTGTAAGTTTAAAACCCCTGTAAATGATTCTTTCAGCTCTCTCTCAGATTTTGACTGGTGTGTCATCAGTTTTGCTACCTAATGTTGTCATTGTTAAACGTTTTGGGAAGTGCCTTTGTTTTGAGAACTGAACGACTGATTTGGGAAACTGGGCCAACTGAATCACGTATAATGTGTTAGCAATCGAGAAAAGCTAAAATACGTTTAGATTCTTACCTAACCCTGCTATTATTTTCTGTGATCGGGATCTTCTTATTGATTTCATGTTATTGTTTCGTCGGATGGCAAAAAGACCTTTATCCATGATGAAAGTGGAGTGGGCGGTCGGAGAATCAGCCAAACAATTACGAAAATTAATCTCAGACATATTCCGATGGGATTACATTTCTCACAGGACTCTCTTGTGTCCCCAGAATGTGTCTATGAAGTTTCAGCTCAAAATACCCCAGAGATCATTTATTATACCATGTTTTAACTGCCTATTTTGGGGTGGAATTAAAAATGCTCTGATATGGGGTGTGTACACCTTTAAATGCTCGTGCTCCCCGCCCCCAAGCTCGCGACTCCAATAAACATTGCATAAACAATACTGAAGTTCACAATATAACTCTCAAAATGGATCTTTACAAACTGTTCGTGATGCAGCATATCAGATCACGTAAGTATGGCATATTGTGGATGTTTACATTTGATTCTGAATGAGTTTGATAATGCTGCGTGGCTAAAGCTACACTGTTGGAGAGATTTATAAAGAATGAAGATGCGTTTATGAATTATACAGACTACAAGCGTTTTCGGGTTAAAAATGAAAATAACGACATGGCTCTAGTCTCCGTGAATACAGTAAGAAACAATGGTAACTTTAACCACATTTAACAGTACATTAGCAACATGCTAATGAAACATTTAGAAAGACAATTTACAAATATTACTAAATATATCGTGATATCATGGATCATAAACAGTTATTATCGATCCATCTGCCATTTTCGCGATTGTCATTGCTTGATGGCTTCACAATACCTGCAGAACGTCTGATGATTCAGCTGTGCAGCTCCAGACGTTACAGTTTTTTTCAACTGCTTACACACAAAATCTTTACTTGTCACACAATTTCTGAAACCTGACACTCAAACAGCAGAACCACACACCAAATCTGCAAAACCACACACTAATTCGCCTGTTTTTCCGTGGTGTTTTTCACGCACGAGATTTACATATGAAGGAGGAAACAATGGTGTTTGAGACTCACTGTATGTCATTTCCATGTACAGAATTCTTATTATTCAACTATGCCAAGGTAAATTCAATTTTCAATTCTAGGGCACCTTTAAAGCTATTTTAAATATGAGGACTCATGAATTGTCTTCATATTGCATGTTAATGTTGTAATACCAGTGTAATACCCATGTCATTATACAAATGTGTCCTCATAAATCACAAAAACGCTCGCACACACACACACACACATATCATGTTTTGTGCTCTGTGACATTTTATATCTCAATTATCACACATATTGATTTGTGCTTTAAGTTTGTATTTTCTCTTTAATAATGGATTTACTGCTAAACTGATCTGATCTGACCTGAGAGAGTGAAGAGTGTGTCATTGTTCTCTACAGGTTGAGTTATTGTGGAGTCACAGATAAAGGTTGTGCTGCTCTGACTTCAGCTCTGAGATCAAACCCCTCACACCTGAGACAACTGGATCTGTCGTGGAATAAAATAGGAAAATCAGTGAATCTGCTGTCTGATGTACTACAGGATCCTCACTGTAAACTGGAGAAACTGCGGTAAGATCATATTTGACTCTCACACATGAATCACAATGTAAAGTATATTTGAAGTGTTCAGCCTCTTTCTGCTGCTGTGAGTTCAGCTGATTGAGCTGTAAATGATTGAACACATGAGCTGCTCCTCAGTCACATGATACTGCAGGACTGAGAGTCACACTGAAATACACACTTTCACACAATCAACATTTCAGTCTCTTGACTTTAAACAGACTCGAGCTCAACACAACTGAGAAATGAAGAACATGCTGGATTCATTCTCACTGTTCATCACGTTCATCTTTCTGCATTGACACTTTCTAAAGTATTGTTTTTAATTTTGTAAAATCACACACACACACATCATGTTTTGTGCTCTGTGACATTTCAGATCTCAATGATTTAACATATTAATTTCAGCTTTAAGTTTGTATTTTCTCTTTAATAATGGATTCACTGCTAAACTGATCTGATCTGAACTGAGAGAGTGAAGAGTGTGTCATTGTTCTCTACAGGTTGAGTAATTGTGATCTCACAGATGAAGGTTGTGCTGCTCTGGCTTCAGCTCTGAGATCAAACCCCTCACACCTGAGAGAACTGGATCTGTCATTAAATAAAATAGGACCTTCAGGACATAAACTGCTCACTGATCTAAAGAATTCTCCACATTATAAACTAGAGACACTGCGGTAAGTAATAATTTCAAATAAATATTCATGTTTTCATATAGCTGAACATTTATATATTTATATGCATATTTGGTCCCACTTTATATTAGGTGTCTTTAACAACTATGTACTAACATTTAAATTAATCATTTAGTACAATGCAATGTTTTTACATTGTACTTATATTTTAAAAAATACCTGCATTTAATTACATCTGTAAATAATTTCTGTAATTACATTTATAATTACACTGTTGACCGTTCCCTTACACCTTAACCCACCCTTAAACCTACCCATACCTTACCCATATTCAACTTCAATAGCAGCAAAAGTGTTTTGCAATACAATATGAAAACAATAAGTATTGTAATTATTTTTTGATGTAAGTACATAGTAGTTAAGGAAACCTAATATATAGTGGGACCGCATATTTCTTCATAAACAATGTACTGTATAAGAGTATCCTAATTCATCTCTATACTGTAAATTGTGTTTATTTCTGTCCATTTTGATGTAACTGATCTGATGTTTTCAGTAAAAATGTGCACAGTTTTTACCACTGAAAATCCCAGCTGATGGGAATATTTTTTCAGTTCACAACAACCTCGTTGAAGAATTGAGATATTAGTGTATTGCAGTTAAATTCAAACATGATCGCAACTTCATTTTAAATTTGCTTTTCCTAATTGAGTGAAAACAATGTGATAATTCAAATATTATATCACATATTTCCAAGGTATTGTCTGACTAATGAAGATCATTTTCTGATCTTGAAAAAGATTGCACAAATGCACTTGTTAGATCCACACATTATACAGTCAGTGAGAGACTGACACAGTATGAAATATATTTTAGATGTGATTGCATTTTATAAAAATCTGTTTTGAAACATAGTTATTGTTTTCTGCACATTGTAATAGTGAGTGTCCAAAAAAGAGATAAGAAGCAAGAAGTCTGTTTGAAAGTTGTTTCAACCATTGATCAACACTGACACTTCATTGCAGGAGTTTTTTAAATATACATTTTATTGGAGTCTATATTGTTATTGTACATTAACTTATACTGTATATACTATATATAACATTAGTTAGGACTGATAGGATTGTTATTTATATATTGACATATTGTTTTTAGCTTGTTCTGGTCTGGTTTGTGCATAATTTTTGGTTTCAGTCAATAAATTTAATTTTAGTTCATTCATTTTCAGCTCTTACAGTTTCATTTTGCATATTTGATAAACAGAGAGATTTGGCTTATTTATAATTGATCTGTATTAAACTTGTTTCAGACTTTTATTATTTAAAATGAATGTCTGATTTTACATAATTGACTGTTTTATTTTTGGATTTACAGGTTGGGGAAATACCCATTTCCATACAAATATCCGCTCTGAGTCCGGCTCCACACACTCTCCTCACTGACACTCTCTGCTTTCTCCACTCTAACTTGAGAAATTCACCACAGTGTTTATAAACTCCTCTGAGCTGAATCACGCAGCAGAAACCACAGGATCCTGAAGCAGAGAGCTCAGAGAGCTGACAGAGAGCACACCGTTTGTGTATCTTGTTATACTGAATACAGATTGATAGATTAATAATTATAGCTTTTTTAAGACAGGGTTTCATAAATGTTAATGATGATTGTACAGTATGTGAGTTATACACTAACTCTGTTAACTTGTATGTATAAAATACTGTATAACTGTATAAATAACATACATTTCTGACTGCACTGTATTAAAGTCTCTCACTCACATAAAATGACACTATTGTCACTTTAAAACTACTTTACAGCACAATTTGAATTTGTCTCAGCATTGTTTCTGTTTTCCTGTATATTTCTGTGAAGATACTTTGAAACAATCTTGTATACAGTATAAAGTGCTTTATAAATAAAAGTGACTGTGGTACCACTTTGTTACTCCAGTAACTTCTCAGAAATGGCCAAGATGTCACTGCCAGTACTAATGTGATGTTGATGAAGCTCTAGTGTAAATGGAGATGAGAATATAGTAGTGCTGTAATCATGAAGTGTCTTTTCAAAGCTGTTGTGTAAGAAACTCCATTTCCATGTCAAATAATGTTTATCATTGGTTTTTAAATGTAAACTGCAGACTTTATACAACTAAGCAGCATTTTATTTCACCTTCAGGTGTCTTTAAAATCACATTTTGTGCCGTCATCTAGTCTGATTTGGCATTAGTATTACAAGAAATCAGTGTTATTTATATGTAAGCACATAACAGTCTTTAGGTCAGTAGAAATGATGATCAGCTCGTATTGAACACAGAGATCAACCCCAACACACATCCATAAACTGCTCATATTAAAGTGTGAATGATGGGTTGATTTAAACTGCTGACGTCATTGTTTCTAAAAACTGCCTTATTGAGACGTCTTTCCATATGAACTTATTGTTCTTGCTTGCTGTGTTTACATGTATTACAGGACTGTGCTTCATAATAATAGTGCTTGAAGATGTTTTGTAGACTGAAATAAATGGTGTAGAAACAATTTACTAGTAAATTCCTCAAACACTTACAAAGAAACGGCAAGTAACATTGAATTAAATGTGAAATTTTGAACTATAAAAACTGAAATAACATTGTCTTGTAAAATGTACTCTAATAATCTTTGTTTTATTTTTTACATTGTATTGTATTTACAGTGTACTGACTAACAGTAAAAATTCAGACATTTGCATTATAGATCTTAAAGTAACAATTTATAAACCACTGTTTAAAATTATACAGTAATGTATCATTACTGGTTTAATAATATATTCAGTTGTGCTAAAAATGTAATCGACACCCTGACTGATGATGTCAAAGATGAACATTTCAAAGTTTAAAGCATTTTAACACTTTTCTCACTTGAGGTGATAAAGACACACAAAGCCTGTTACTGACAAATATGACAAAGATTGGTTAGTGTGAATGATGCCTCGATCCAAAAAGCTTTAAACATTTACATGAACTAACATTAACAAAGACTAATAAAATATATTGTTCATTGTTAGTTCATGTTAATCAATGCATTAACTAATGTTAACAAATCAAACCTTATTGTAGTGTTACAAAGACATTTCAGCAACAAATGATAGAACTGAAATTATCATTTAAAAATTAAACAGAAGTATAATTGTAATATATAATAATAATAAATAGGAAATGTATCAACTTAACACTCTTGAAAAGAACAGTTTACTTTTCAGTGCCATTCATTGAATTATTACAAAAAAAGACTCCATGTCTTCCCTAAATAAAAAAAAAAAAAGAAAAAAAGATTTTTGGATGGACTTTTCCTCGTCGTCCTCTTCCATTCTGAGGAACAGAAGATCTTCCACAGGCCCCTGAACACGTCTGTTTATCCATTTCACAGCCAATTCCATGTGTCTGATTATTGGGAGTTCCTTCATTAGAAAATGGCACAGAATAATTCAATTTTAGTATTTCATATAAATGTAATATTTGCAGCAACACATATATACTGATAAATACCTCACTGCTGGAGCTTGTTCTTCAAGTCTTCTTGGTTACAGCTTGTTGGTCGTGTGTTTTGGAGGTTTTCTGTCCTGTAACATTCATGTTTTGGTTGATTTAGTATTGTTGGGATAGGGTGAGATGTAGTGTGAGCTGGAGGAAATAAGGAGAGAAAACTCCAATGTTAGAGAATTAGTGACCACCATCTATTTTGGAAAGTCATGCTTTGAGACAGAAATATAGAGAAAACTTTAAATATCAACTGTAACAACAGCATGAAATCCGTGCAATTATTGAGCTGGTAATTATTTACAGATTTAAAATCAAAGGAAGATCCAAACACAATGTGTAGAGCTACTGAAAAACAATTTAAAAAAAAAAAATTCATAACTTAGTTAAAATGAGGCACTTTTTTTCTTTTACTCAGAAATATAATAATATAAATATAACAGAATTAGGAAAAAGCATTATCTACAGTAAAAACAAAATGTATTCAGACACCTTAAACATCTATCTATCTATCTATCTATCTATCTATCTGTGTATGTCAATATATACAGTACTGTGAAAAAGTCTTAGGCACATTAGTATTTTCACCCAAAAAAAATGTTTTTAAGCCAGTTATTTATATCTTTTGCTGTAGTGTCAGTAGGAAATATCAGTTTACATTTCCAAACAATCATTTTGCCATTAATTATAATAATCCAGTGAGATTTTTGAATACACAAGGAGTCTGACAACAGCTGGTATGATCCACATGGAGATCTGATCTCTCCATCATCGAGTCTGTCTGTGATTACATGAAGAAACAGAAAAAACTGAGACAGACTAAATCCACAAGAACTGTGGCAACATCTCCAAGATGCTTGAAGAAACCTTCCTGCAAACATACAGTTCTGCAGTTCTGTGAAAAAATGCTGTAAAGTGAGGATGCTTTCAAAAATAATGTCATATATAGTTTTTATTTGTTAATTAAATTCAATCAAATCAATATTTGGTTTGACCACTCTTTGCGTTTAAAACAGTTTTTGTCCTGTACACTTGCAGTTTTTCAGGTAGATTTGACTGTGGGGTTTTAGTGAGCATCAGCTGAAGGGAAATTAAAGGTAGATTACTGTACATCTTCATGACTGTGACCAGTGTGTACAAGCTTGACAAATTATGAAAATAAGTTGATTATTAAAAAGAAAAGATGAACATTAGTTCACAAATAATATATATTGTTTAAATTGTTACTGCCTTTAGTTATTATTTTTGGAATAAAAGTATACATGCATAAAAACACTAACTTGATGAAATTAATACTTGGTTTGAATAAATAGAATATAGAATGAATAGAACATTACAAAGTGTAAAAAATAGAATTGTATTTGGTCTCTCTTTTTATGTAATGTTTATTTAACCAGGAAAACAAGAGAGCTCAACATCTCTGAGAGCTCAACAACATGCTCAAGAAACATTTCTGATTATCATCAATGTTGAAAATATATTTTTTTTCACTCTTACATTGACTTCACGGTTTACTTAACCCGAGTCAGAGCATTCATCCAGAGTGAGTACATGACTGTCTAGTGGTAGCATTCACTAAGCCATTATCTTTCACAAAAATACAAGATCCCTTATCTATATCAGGGGAAGTCCCGGCCTCAAGGAACCTTCCTTATCATTCTTCCCAGGCAGATTCGCACTATTTTATTAATACAAATAGGTGCAAAACAACAAAGAGGATTGCACCATCTCTCTCCTTTAATTTATTTCATTACAGTTACATTTTAAATGGGTGGTAAACAAATTACGGTTACATCTGAAAAGTATTTTAGATTACCAAAGAGATTACTTCGAATTTTAATGTCTTTTTTTTTTTTTCATTTCAACATTAATGTAAACTGTGACGGGCAATTAATGTAAACAGCAATCGGTGATTCTCTGACTCTGACAGTCTGCAAAAGCATCCTAAGCGACAGTTCTGCTCATAATTTTCATAATCCTTGCAGAATATGCAACATTTATGAGGGATCATAAAAACTGCATGTTATTTTTATTTAGTACTGTCCTGAATAAGCTATTTCACATAAAAAGTTTACATATACTCCACAAGACAAAATGACTGAATTTATAAAAATTGCCCAATTCAAAAATGTACACGGGGGAGACCGGGGATGGTTGTAACACGGGTTAGTTGTAACACTTCCAATTTCTCCAATCAGGAACAAGTTACAAATCACCTGATTCACGTCACACATGCTCGGTTTAGTCCTTATTCCACATGCAGGAAAGTAGAGCCCTGTGGCAGACACAGCAGATTTTAGAGGAGAAAAACTCATTTTAATATAAGAAAGTAAAGTGTTTGTTTTTTGTTATGGCAATTCCTGCTTTGTAGTTAAACTCATCAAAGTTAAATTGTTTATTGTGTGTCTTTGTAGATATTTTTCATACAAGTGCTAATGTTTTGGCTGTTAGCTGTAAGGTGAGCTTCATGGCTACAAGACTCTGGGTTAGTTGTAACATCAATGAATCATGTTACAGCATACCCCAAGTAAACTTTTAGTTGTATTTATGTTTTGTTTGTTTTTTTTATTTCAGTATGCCTAGGTCAGGGGTGTCCAAACTCAGTCCTGGAGCGCCACTGTCCAGCAAAGTTTATCTCCAACTTGCCTCAACACACCTGACTGGAAGTTTCTAGTGGACCTTGATTAGCTGCTTCAGGTGTGTTTATTTGGGGTTTTTGCTGAACTCTGCAGGACGGTGGCCCTCCAGGAGCAGGATTGGACACCCCTGGCTTAAGTCTTGGAAGAGAAAGACAAACTGAGGGATGTAAACTGAGCATTTGCTCATTTTATTCATTTTTGTTACACACACATACCAATTATGTTAAAAAGTCTGAGCTGAATAAAAAGCATTCAAAACTGATTTTTTGCTATAATCCTTATTTCATAATGATACATCTCACTCCAGGGTCTGTTACAACTAACCCAGACTATGGGGTGAATTATAACATTTCACTTCTTGTGTTTAAAACTAAACCACAAATTTTCTGTTTGTGCTGCAAAGATAACAGCTGTGTCATTTAATATCTGACACTTTTAACTAGTTTTAATCACATTTTGAACGCACTGGCTTTAAAAGAACTCCAGGATACAGACAGAAATGTTAAAAATGTTACAACCATCCCCGGTCTCCCCTACCCTTGAATCTTAACTGTCCTGTCATTAACTGGACGATTTCTGACACACAATTCTGAGTCAGAAATTGTGAGATAAAAACTCGCAATTACCTTTTTTTGGTGTTACATTAGTACAAAGTATTCTAAAGTATTTAGATTAAGTTACAGAACTTGGGTAATCTAACAAAATATGTTACAAATTACTTTTTAAATCTGTAGTGAAGTACATTTTAAAAGTAACTACCCAGCCCTGAACTCACTCGACTCGTTAGCAACTCAACTGAGGCTACTGTACATCTTCATGACTGACCAGTGTGTACAAGCTTGACAAATGCTGAAAATAAGTTGATTATTGAAAAGAAAATCTGAACATTAGTTCACAAATAATATATATTGTTTAAATTGTTACTGTCTTTAGTTATTATTTTGGAATAAATGTATACATGTGTAAAAAACACTAACTTGATGAAATTAATACTTGGTTTTAATAAATAGAACATTACATAGTGTAAAAATACAAAATAGAATTGTATTTGGACTCTCTTTTTATGTAATGTTTTTTTAACCAGGAAAATTAAGTGTAACAGACATAAATGTACATTTGATATATAAAAATGTGAGGACTTTGCCTCCTCATTTTAAAACAGCACCGCAGACCACTGATGGACAGACCCTCGACCCCTCGATTAACTGAGGAAGAGAGTCGACTCATATGAACACTTCAGACAGATCCATATATCACAGTGAAACACGTGTGTGACGTCAGCAGATTGTGCTTCATTTAACTCCTCCCTACACAACTCTAGTGTATGATATATTTATATATTTATTATAATATTTTGAGATTTAACTGCATAATTCTTTTTGCTACCTTAAGATGAATGACTGATTGCAACACAACCAGTGACATCTGGCCAACGTGAATGAAGACATGCAGGAATAGGGAGCAAGTCAATAAAGTTGGAATAATTAGTGGTCTAAGCCCTGGGGCCGGTTGCATAAACCACTTAGACTAGTCTTAAAAGTTAAGACACTAATGTTTTTCTTGAAGAGTGGTCCTAATTTTTTGAAGTCCGTTACATAAAAAGGTAGATTGGTGTAATTTGAATTGGAAAAATAACATTGATTACCCCATGGTTAACTGTAAGTTGGTCAAACTAGTTCTTAAGACACAGTCTTAATATAGTGACTAAGTTTATGCAACTGGCCCCTGAAGGTGGAAACCGATTGTATTTGTACTGTTTTGCCATTTATTTATTTTTCTCACTAATAGCAATTTATAAATGAGCAGCCATTTATATCAATCAGAGAATGAGAGATGAAGTAATACTAATGTTGTCCACCAGAAGGAGACACAGGAAAAGAAATCATTTATTCTCATAGATTGGGGTGCCCAACCCTGTTCCTGGAGATCTACCTTACTGCAGAGTTCAGCTCCAGCCCTGCTCAACACACCTATCTGTAATTATCAAGTGCTCCTGGAGATCTTAATTAGCTGATTCTGGTGTGTTTTATCAGAGTTGGAGCTAAACTTTGCAGGTAGGTAGATCTCCAGGAACAGGGTTGGGCACTAAATGGTTCAACTTCAATAGATTGATTTGTAGAAATCTGTGATCTCCTAAATAGCCTACTTCATGATCATTATGAATGATTGGACATCGCGTCACCAACATTTTTCCACTGTGTTTGGAGTTTTCAGACGCTCCATATGGGAATATCCAAGGAATATTGACCAGAAACCAACTTTACCGCCCAATAAATTTGGCATGCTATACTGTATGCTAACATTATACGAGACTAATGTAGCCTATGCGATCATTTATTCAGGGACAAACGTTGAGCTCGAGCACGTAACGTGACGTCATCATCGCTCGCGTCACAAATAAAAAGTGAAAGTAAATGTGCAGAGTTGATGTTTCGCCATTTAAAGGTCTCGAGACTACGGGTGACTTCCGCATTATCTGTAGGACGTAAATAGTTCTTTGAAATGCTTTTGATATTTTTCATTTTGAAGCAAATTAATATGGTTATACTGATTCGTGTTGTCTGTGGTTTATTTTAGCATTTGTGTGAACATACAATAACATTGTGTATTTGAGTGAACGCCGCGTCTCTTGATCCTGTCTGAGGAAAAGCTGAATTATTGTGTTTGTTTGTCATTTCCATTCAGAGTCAGTGTTGGAGATCAGATTCTGTTTCAACTGTTCAGATTCATCATGGATGACACACAAACATCCAGAGATGAAGATTTTTCTCCAGGATGCAGGTACTTTGAATAAACACTAGATTAAATCACCTTTAAATGATGGTTAAAGGTCTGAAGATGGCAAGATATTTTGTTAGGATGCAAAAAGATGTTTGATGATAAATGCTTGTAAGACCTTATCTTAAAGTGATTATAATCATAAAGGATCAAATCTGTTCTGTTATAGTTCAGTTCATCAGAAGAGATCAGAACCAGAGCCCAGCTGTGTGTCTATGAGGAGTGACGCGTCTATGGGTCGTATAATAGTGTTTAAGAGTGGAGATACACAGACTGATCTCAGGTATAACATTTCTATAAAAATATGATTATAGTATGGCAAAATACTAAATAACTATAAACAATGTACAAGAATAATTATTCATTATCAGAATATTAATTTATATTTTTTCTTTATCTGATATTTTAAAGTATATAGTGTTGCTTACACAGAGACACATCTATGAGAGTGCTTAGTTAAATGTACAGTTTTTGTATCAACAGTGTAAATGAAAAACCTTGAGGTTTTTCTATGGATAAAAGAATTTAAGTGGTTTTTAATACAGTAATTTAAATCATTCACTTTAATCTCTCTTTGTTTTAGTTCAGTTCATCAGAAGAGATCAGAACCAGAGCCCAGCTGTGTGTCTATGAGGAGTGACGAGTCTATGGGTCATAAAATACATTTTCCGAGTGGAGATACACAGACTGATCTGAGGTATAACGTTTCTGTAAAAGATATGCATTGATTATGATACAGAATGCAAAAAAGACATTGTGCTTATTAACTCATGTAATAATGTGGTATTCTAATTTTACAGCCATGAAGTCCTCAACAGGTTTAGATCAAATCTGATGAAGAAGTTTGAGTGTCTGTATGAGGGAACAGCACAGCAGGGAAACCCAACACTCCTGAATGAGATCTACACAGAGCTCTACATCACAGAGAGTGAGAGTGGAGAGATCAGTAATGAGCATGAGGTGAGACAGATTGAGACACAATCCAGGAGAGCAGCAACAGAGGACACACCGATCCAATGCAATGACATCTTTAGACCTTTACCTGGACAAGACAAACCCATCAGAACTGTGCTGACAAAGGGAGTCGCTGGCATTGGAAAAACAGTCTCTGTGCAGAAGTTCATCCTGGACTGGGCTGAAGGGAAAGAGAATCAGGACGTCCAGCTCATATTTCCACTTCCTTTCAGAGAGATCAATTTGATAAAGGACAAAACACTGAGTCTTTCAGATCTTCTTCATGTCTTTCTTCCTGAAACAAAAGAAATGGAAATATCCAGTGACAAATATAAAGTGTTGTTCATCTTTGATGGTCTGGACGAGTGTCGTCTGTCTCTGGATTTTCAGAGCGATGTGAGGTTGTGTGATGTAAGTGAATCAGCCTCAGTGGACGTGCTGCTGATGAACCTCATTGCGGGGAATCTACTTCCCTCTGCTCTCATCTGGATCACCTCCAGACCAGCAGCAGCTGATCTCGTCCCCTCTGAGTGTGTCCATCGAGTGACAGAGGTACGAGGCTTCAATGAGCCACAGAAGGAGGAATACTTCAGGAAGAGAATCAGTGATCAGAGTCTGGCCAATACAATCATCTCACACCTGAAGTCATCAAGGAGCCTCTACATCATGTGCCACATCCCAGTGTTCTGCTGGATCTCAGCCGCTGTTCTAGAGAAGATGTTGAGCGAAGCAGAGAGTGGAGAGATTCCCAAGACTCTCACTCAAATGTACACACACTTCCTGATCCTTCAGACCAACATCAAACATGAGAAGGACTATGAGAAGAACGTGACAGATGAAGACATGATCCTCAAACTGGGGAAGGTGGCTTTTCAGCAGCTTGTGAAAGGCAATGTGATCTTCTATGAGGAAGACCTGAGAGAGTGTGGCATTGATGTGACAGAAGCATCAGTGTACTCAGGATTGTGCACTCAGATCTTCAGAGAGGAGTTTGGCTGGTATCAGGGGAAAGTCTTCTGCTTTGTTCATCTGAGCGTTCAGGAACATCTAGCAGCTCTATATGTGCACCTCTCCTTCACTAACAACAACATAAATGTGTTTGATCAGAGTTTGCTGTCTAAAGTTAAGGATTGGTTTCAACACAATTCATCAGAACATGTGTCATTATCTGATCTCCATCAGAGAGCTGTGAATGAGGCTCTACAGAGTAAAAATGGACATCTGGACCTTTTTCTGCGGTTTCTTCTGGGTCTGTCAGTGGAGTCTCATCAGATTCTCCTAAAAGGAGTAACGAAACAGAGAAGCAGATCTGACAGCAGTGAGGAAACAGTTGAGTACATCAAGAAGAAGATCAGCACCATTGACTCTCCCGAGAAATCCATCAATCTGTTCCACTGTCTGAATGAACTGGGTGATCATTCACTAGTGGAGGAAATACAACAGTATCTGAAATCTGGAAGAATAAAGGAAGCCAAACTCTCTTCATCTCAGTGGTCAGCTGTAGTTTTTGTGTTGTTGACCTCAGAGAAGAAGCTAGATGTGTTTGATCTCAAGAAGTTTATTCTAGCAAACAATAAAGCTGAAGATATGAAAGTTTTTCAGAAGCTGCTGCCTGTGATTAAAGAATCCAGATCAGTTCAGTAAGTATCACTGAGAACAATCACTTCACTGTTAAAACATCAGGAAAATAAAAGTTCATAAATCTTCAGTGCTGCAGAAGTTGTCCAGAGTTTAGTGGTCAGTATTTTGATGTTTTCTAAACCGTCACAATGTAAAATTCCTTCAGATATTCAAACAAAATCAGAGAATTTGCATATGAATAAATAATTCAGGTTTACCAGTTGAATATTTTTGCACAGAAAGGAATTTAAATATTTAAATATTTGTTTGTAAATAGACGACATAAAAGAAATTAAGACCAAATTGGAAAAACTGCTCATTTTATCAAGTAGCTCAAATCTCCTAAAACACATTTGATGTATGGTTAACATAGAGTCATACATTTAATTTTACTAGTCAGGTGGACAATTAAACGTTTATTACAAATTCACATTTTAATTTTACGATGAGATGGACAATTAAGACTCAAATCACTGAGTATCTGAAACTATTGCAGGTTCTCTAGTAAAGAGCAGATGTAATGTGTAGCAGCGGCTCCACCATAACAAGAATAACAATGTACAGTGAGACATTTAAGGTTATTTACAAGTCATTACTTTTACAAATAATTGGAATAGAATTTTAAGAATTTATTGATACTAATATTTTTCTAGTAATCTATTAGTCTGCTTTTACATTGCACATATCTATTTTGACATGCCGTGTACACAAGCGTGTAATTGTCCATCGCTCCTCTCAGCAAGAAAAACAAAACTTTTATTCAGTGGATTATGTATAACCTCGAAAGAGAAACACACACGGGGGGCGCTAGCACGCGGTGAATGGAGTAGACACTTTTTGAGTCTCCTCAAGTTGCTTCTTGTTTGTGTTTAAAATACCCGACAATATACCAGTTCACCATAAGTGTGATTACACTGTTCATTATTAAATTGTTGGAGATTGCAGCAGTGTGGTTAAAGTTTTTATTTTTGCACATTTAAATGACTTCCAAGAAGCTCTCGAAGGCTGCGCAGCAGAGTAAAGATGGCGACGCCACGGGTGATTCCCTCCCCTCAGCAACCGCCAGCGCTGTACTCGCTGCTATTGAGACACAAGGCAACGATCTGAAGAGGCTGATTGAGGATACGAAGTTGTCCATCAACAATCGCCTTGATGCACTGGATGCCGTGCTGGCGAATGTACAGTCTGAACAATCGGGTGTTAAAAAAAGGGTCGAGGAGCTGGAATTAGCCGTGACGGGCTGTGATTCGCGCTTGGAAGATGTAGAGAGAATCTGTGAGGAATTGCGTTCTGACAACAAATTTCTCCGTGCTAAGGTGAATGACTTGGAAGGCCGCTCTCGCAGGCTTTATTTGAAATTTGTGGGGATAAAAGAAGGAGCGGAGCAGGGTCATCCTACTACGTTTATTACTGAGCTGATCGCCACGCTGTTTGGCCAAGACAAATTTCCTAAACCGGTCAAAGTGGATCGCGCTCACAGGTCGTTGCGACCGAAGCCTTCAGATGATGAGAGGCCGCGTCCGATCATTGCGAAGCTTCATCATGATCGCGATAAAGAACTGATCCTCCGTCTGAGCCGCGAGAACGCTCCGTTACATTACATGGGGAAACCAGTGCATATCTTTCCGGATTACACAGCAGAGGTGGCCTCGAAACGACGCGCATTCGGATCAGTGCTGAAAGTTCTGAGGGAAGCGGGGGTATCCTGCTCTTCTTTTTCCTGCAAGATTGCGAGTTAAGCACAAGGACTCCATCTCTATGTTCGACTCGCCAGATGAAGCACTTAAAAATCATCTATGTAAATCTTTGAACTTAGTTGACATTTGGAGATTGCAACACCCATCTGTTAGAGACTACTCATTCTTTTCACCTGTACACAAATCCTATACTAGAATTGATTATTTTCTTGTTGATTCTAAACTTATTCCAAATGTTATACAGACCAAGTATAATAACCATAGCATTTCTGACCATAGCCCGCTTACCGTGGTGTTTAAGCTTTCTCTATCTCAGTCTAAGTACTGTTGGCGTTTGAACCCTGGTTTATTACTACGAGAGCAATCTCATAAATACATTTCTTTTCACATTAAGCAGTTTCTTGAATTCAACGATAAAGGCGATGTGTCCGATTCCATTCTGTGGGAGACCTTTAAAGTAGTATTGCGGGGTAATGTAATTGCCTATGAAGCGAGCAGAAATAAAGAGAAACGCAAACGTCTTGCCGAAATTGAAGCCTTGCTTCCACCCATGGAGCAGGCATATAGGCTATCCAAATCCCAGTCTGATCTTAATAACATGTTAAAACTGAAATACGAATATAATAATATTTTGAGTGAACAGGTCAGTAATATGCTTCTTAAAATAAAACGTAAACAGTTTGAGATGGGTGACAAACCTGATAGGTTACTCTCTCGGCAACTAAGAGGCATGCAGGCCAAAAGAGCTGTTTTTCAAATTAAGTCAGGCTCTGGTGTGCTGTTAACTAAGCCAAAGGAAATAAATGCTTGTTTTCTTGAATTTTATAAGCATCTTTTTACTTCAAAATGTAATGTGCTCGACTCCGATTGTAATGATGGGTCGACAGAATGTGGATCCATTTGCAGCTATTTTATTAAAAGAACTTACAGACCAGACAGGGCAAAGGCAGAGGAATAAACTGGGACAGGCAAAGGTCGAGGCAGGCGGCAGACAAACAGAGTCAGAGTACAGGCAGGGATCAGGGCAGGCAGCAAACAATCACAGTCCAGGAAACAGGCAAGGATCAGGGCAGGCAGCAAAGGGTCTCAGAGAATAAACAGTCCAAACGATAACAGGTAACAGTCCACAGGAAAACGCTCAGAAATGATCACCAAGGCAAATCAAGACTTCGCGATGTATGTGTGTGTGTGTGTGTGTGTCTTAAATAGTGTGAGTGTGATGCGGTGCAGGTGTGTGTGCAATTAGTCCCAGGAATGGGGGCCCATGGGAAACGTAGTCCGAATGAGAACTTGATCAATATTCCGGTGATGGCTCCCTCCGGCGGTCCGGAGGAAGGGCCGGGGAAGCCACATTCGTGACAGAGCCCCCCCCCGTGAGCGGCTCCCGACGCGAGGAAGCGGACGCCGGGGTCTACCACGTGGTCGAGGGGCCGGTCTCTCCGGGTGCGTCCGATGAAATTCCTCTGTGAGTGAGGGGTCCAGGATATCATCCGCATTGACCCAGGATCGCTCCTCCGGGCCGTACCCCTCCCAGTCGACTAAGTACTGTAGTCTCCTACCCCGGCGCCTGGAGTCGAGCAGCTCTCGTACTTGATAGGCTTCCTCGCCTTCGATCATCAAGGGTGGGGGGGAGCGGACCTCGGCTCCCTCTGGCTCCCCTCTCGGACCCCCGGAGGGTTTCAACAGCGAAACATGAAAAGTGGGAGAGACACGGTAATTAGCAGGCAAATCTAAACGAAATGATACTGGAGTTATTTGTTTGATGATTTGAAAGGGCCCTACAAACCTGGGACTGAGTTTTCTGCATGGAAGTCTTAGCCGGAGGTCTCTGGTGGACAGCCAAACCCATTGTCCTACGGTGTACTGGGGATTGGGACGTCGGTGACGATTGGCCTGCATCTCCTGCCTTCTTACGGCGCGTTGTAGGTGATGGTGAGCTTGGTCCCAGGTTTCCTCGCTTCTTTGCATCCATTCAGTAACAGACGGTAGATTGGATGGTTCCCCAGACCAGGGAAATAATGGAGGTTGGAAGCCCAGGACGCATTGAAAGGGCGTGACACCAGTGGCAGGTTTTTGTAGAGAGTTTTGAGCGTACTCCGCCCAGAGCAGATAACGACTCCAGTCAGTTTGGTTGCGTTGACAGTAGGTGCGTAGAAATCGTGTTAGTTCTTGGTTCATGCGCTCTGTTTGGCCATTGGATTCTGGATGGTACCCTGAAGTGAGGCTGACGTTGATGTTGAGATTCTTGAAGAAGGATGACCAGACTCGAGATGTGAACTGTGGGCCTCTGTCTGACACTATGTCCTCGGGTAGTCCATAGAAACGGAACACATAATTGCATAGGAGTTCGGCCGTTTCGAATGCTGTGGGTAGCTTGGCCAGTGGTATAAGTCTGCATGCTTTAGAGAAACGATCGATGACTGTGAGGATGGTGGTGTGGCCCTGAGATTCTGGGAGATCAGTGACGAAATCAATGGCAATATGGGACCAGGGACGTTGAGGAATGGGTAGCGGTTGTAGTAATCCGGCTGGCGCTTGATGTGATGCTTTGGTGGTTTGACAGAGTGAACAGTTGGTGATGAAGCGGGTGGTGTCAGATAGCATGGAGTCCCACCAGAACCGGTTCTGTAGCAGGTGGAAGGTGGCTGTGACACCCGGGTGACCTGAGCTTGGGAAATCGTGGACGTGATGAAGTAGTCTGTCTCGCAGCTGTGCTGGGACGAAAGTGCGGTCCGGTGGGCATGCGGGAGGAGGAGGGGTCTGTTCGTTGGCGTGTGTGATCTTGGTGATTATGTCCCATTGAACCGGAGCGAGCAGTAAAGTGTCGGGGATTATGTTCTCTGTGTTCTCTGTCCGTTCCACCTCATCGTGCTGTCGTGATAATGCATCCGCCTTGGTGTTTTTAGAGCCGGGTCTGTAAGTTACCGAGAACTGGAAGCGTGTGAAGAATAGGGCCCATCTAGCTTGCCGTGGGTTTAGACGCTTGGCGGAACGCAGATATTCCAGATTCTTATGGTCAGTAAGAATGGTGAACAGATGTTTAGCTCCCTCCAGCCAGTGCCGCCACTCCTCCAGAGCTGCCTTCATGGCCAGTAATTCCCGATTGCCCACATCGTAATTACGTTCTGCCGCCGACATTTTCCTTGAATAAAAGGCACAGGGGTACATTTTCTCTGGGTTACCTTGGCGCTGGGAAAGAACGGCCCCAATGCCCGTGCTGGAGGCGTCCACCTCTACAATGAAAGGGAGTTCGGGATCTGGATGACGGAGGATGGGTGCCGTGGTGAAGCGCTCCTTTAGCTCGTGGAAAGCCTGTACTGCCTCGGAGGACCAGATGAGGCGTGAGGACTGCCGCTTGGTCATAGACGTTAACGGGGCTGCAACGCCGCTGAAGTTCCGGATAAACCGTCTGTAGAAGTTGGCAAACCCCAAGAACCGTTGTAATTCCTTCAATGTGCGGGGTTGTGGCCATTCCAGTACCGCCCTCACCTTACTGTCATCCATGGCCACGCCATCAGGACTGATAATGTAACCCAGAAAGGAGGTGGAGGTCTGGTGAAACTCACATTTCTCGGCTTTTGCATATAGTTTATGTTGAATGAGTCTCTGCAGCACCACCCGTACATGTTGAACATGTTCCTTAAAAGAGTTGGAGTAGATGAGGATGTCATCTATGTAGACTATGACCCAACGATTGAGCATGTCACGGAAGACGTCGTTAATGAAGGACTGGAAGACAGAGGGACTGTTGGCTAGCCCGAACGGCATGACGAGGGTCTCGTAGTGACCAGTGGTCGTGGAAAAGGCTGTCTTCCATTCGTCCCCTTCTCTGATGCGGATAAGGTTGTATGCACAGCGAAGGTCCAACTTGGTAAAGTATGCGGCCTGCCTGAGTTGTTCGAGTGCTGGAGGAACTAGCGGCAAGGGGTACCGGAACTTGATGGTGATGTCATTTAGCCCACGGTAATCGATACAGGGTCTTAACCCGCCGTCCTTTTTTTTGACAAAGAAGAATCCTGAGGCTGCCGGTGATGTGGACGGGCGGATAAAACCTTTAGCTAGTTCCTCCTCGATGTAGGCTTTCATTGCTGCTGACTCGGGTTGTGACAGGGGAAAGATCCTGCCCTTGGGAGGTGTGGTTCCAGGCAACAGGTCGATGGCACAGTCCCCAGGACGATGAGGAGGTAGTTCGGTGGACTTGTTCTTACTGAAGGCCACAGCCAGATCGGAATATTCTTCGGGTATGTTAAGTTTCTCAGTGTCAGAATCGTGGAGTGCAGCAGCTTGAACTGGCAGGGGAGTGATTTGTTTCAAGCAGCTTATATGGCAGTTAGCGTCCCATTGTACGATCTGGCCTTCTTTCCAGGAAACGTGTGGGTTATGGGTTCTGAGCCATGGCAGACCAAGGATCACGGGGTTGTTGGGTGAGTGGATAACATAGAAGCGAATAAGTTCATGGTGGAGGGCCCCTACTTGCAAGGCGAGTTCGTCGGTGATATGGACCACCTTGCCTCCGCCGATGGGCTTCCCATCTAGCGCCTCCACTGTCAACAGAGAATTACAGTCTGTTAGAGAGATGTTATGGTCTTTGATGAACGTATCTGACATGAAATTCCCAGCGGCTCCAGAATCCAGCAGGGCGTGAGTGGATAGACGTTGGCCATTTACGGTAATTTGAATGGGAATTTTGAAGCAGTTGGAGGAAGAGTTAGAGTGGTGTAGAGAACTCACCGCTTTGAGATTGGAGGACTGAGGTCGTACGGGGCAGTTAATCTTGACATGCCCAGCCTGGCCGCAATAGAGACACAGGTGTAGTTGTCGTCTCCTTTCTCTCTCTTCGGGAAGTAGCGGAGTGTAGCCGAGTTGCATGGGTTCCAGAGGGGGTCCGGCTGAGGCGGATAGCCGAACGGGTCGTCGGGTACGTAGCAGGTTATCAATGTGAATGGTCAGTTCGATGAAAGCGTTGAGCGAGCTTCCCTCATCCCGGCACGCGAGTTCAGCCTGTAATTCCAGTGACAGACCCCTTCGGAAAAGCAGCTTTAATGTGTCCTCAACCCAGTTTGTTTGAGCGGCGAGAGTGCGGAAGTTCAGCGCATATTCAGCAGCTGTTTGTTTACCTTGGCTGAGAGACAGTAACTGATCGCCGGCGCTCTTGCCTCCGTCGGGATGTTCGAAGACTTCTTTAAAGCTTCGTAAGAAGTCCCGGAAGGTGGGGAACACGGAGCTGTCATCTCTCCACACTGCGGTGGCCCAATCCAGTGCTTTGCCAGTGAGCAGGGAACACACAAATGATATCCGACTGGATTCGGTGGGGTACAGAGACGGTTGCTGGTTGATGAACAGGGAGCATTGGAGAAGAAACCCTTTACATCTGGCAGGAGTGCCGTCGAACTTTTCTGGGAGCGCTAGGCGAGGATTGACTGCCGGAGAGGCCACGAAGCTTGGATTGGCGGGAACAACAGGCGGCGGTGCGGCGGCCTCGGCAGGGCTGAATCGGAGGCCTTGGAGCGTTTTCACCAGCTCTTCGGTGAGGGAAGTCAAGCGGTTAAGTTGATGTTGATGCACCGCTAGCTGGTTGGCCTGGGCAGTGAGTTCAGAAGAAATCTGCATGAGTGCTGCTGGATCGCTGTTTGGCGAAGTCTTCTGTAATGATGGGTCGACAGAATGTGGATCCATTTGCAGCTATTTTATTAAAAGAACTTACAGACCAGACAGGGCAAAGGCAGAGGAATAAACTGGGACAGGCAAAGGTCGAGGCAGGCGGCAGACAAACAGAGTCAGAGTACAGGCAGGGATCAGGGCAGGCAGCAAACAATCACAGTCCAGGAAACAGGCAAGGATCAGGGCAGGCAGCAAAGGGTCTCAGAGAATAAACAGTCCAAACGATAACAGGTAACAGTCCACAGGAAAACGCTCAGAAATGATCACCAAGGCAAATCAAGACTTCGCGATGTGTGTGTGTGTGTGTGTGTGTGTCTTAAATAGTGTGAGTGTGATGCGGTGCAGGTGTGTGTGCAATTAGTCCCAGGAATGGGGGCCCATGGGAAACGTAGTCCGAATGAGAACTTGATCAATATTCCGGTGATGGCTCCCTCCGGCGGTCCGGAGGAAGGGCCGGGGAAGCCACATTCGTGACACCGATATTACTGACTTTCTTGATACTATGGACATTCCGAAGCTTAGTGAGACTGCCAGAGAGGAGCTGGATAAAGAGTTCACTTTGGATGAAATTTTGAAGGCCATCAAGTCCTTTCCAAATGGGAAGGCCTCAGGGTCTGACGGGTTCTGTATTGAATTCTATAAAGCTCATGCAGATATAATTGCCCCATTATTACTTAGAATGATAAATCATTCTTTTAAAAATAAACTGTTCCCTAATTCTCTTTACGAGGCAAACATTTGTTTATTATTGAAAAAAGACAGGGATGACACTGATCCTTCCAGTTATAGACCATTAAGTTTGCTTAACTGTGACCAGAAGATTGTTGCAAAAGTGTTGGCCAGCCATCTGAGCAAACATATTGCCTCATTAATCCATCCTGATCAGACTGGATTTATTTTGGGTAGATTCTCTTTTTCAAATGTTCAACGTCTGTTAAATGTTATGTATAGTGTAGGCTCTCAGAGGTCTAAGGCAGCCATTATTTCACTTGATGCCGAGAAGGCCTTTGATCAGATTGAGTGGCGATATCTATATTCAGTGCTAAATAAGTTTGGGTTTGGTAAAAATTTTTGTACATACATTGAGATGCTTTATGCAAACCCAAAATCCGCAATACTTACCAATCTGGACAAATCGGACTATGTTCCTCTTTATCGTGGGACAAGGCAGGGTTGTTGCCTTAGTCCCTTATTATTTAATCTGGCACTGGAACCACTGGCCTTAAGCATTCGGCACCATTCTTCTATTAGTGGCATTACAATCTGGTCTGTAGAGACCAGACTCTCTTTATATGCAGATGATTTACTTTTATTTTTAAATGATGCTGTTGATTCTTTACCCCCCTTAATGGATTTGATAAGTCATTTTGGTTCTTTTTCCGGGTATTCAATTAACTGCAAGAAAAGCATTTTTGTTCCTCTTGGCAGTAATTTTCCTAATAATTTTTTGGAGTCCCTCCCTTTTAAAATTGTTCATGATCATTTTACTTATTTAGGATTGGTAATTCCAACAGATCCAAAAGACATATTTAAGCTTAATTTTATGGCTGCAATAAAGAGCCTTAAATCCACCATTGAAAAATGGAGAATCTTACCATTATCGTTGATTGGCCGTATTAATGCTATAAAAATGGTGGCCCTCCCGAGGTTTTTATATTTGTTTCAGAATTTGCCTATTTATCTCACAAAATCTTTTTTTAAACATCTAGACTCTATAATTTTTTCGTTTATTTGGGGTTTTAAGGCACATCGTATCTCTAAGGTACATTTAGAAAAGTCTAAAGCGCTGGGTGGATTGGCAATGCCAGTTTTTCAACATTACTATTGGGCAGCGAACATAAGGGCTTTGATGTATTAGAATTATGGCTCACCCTGTTTTGATCAGAGTGCAGTGGATACCCCTAGCTGGATTCACATGGAATCTCATTCTGTAAATAAGAGCTCTCTCCCTGCTTTACTATTATCCAATTTGAGTGTTCCTTTAAAGAACATTACTAAAAATTTTGTAGTGCATAGCTCTTTAAGGATATTAAAACAAATTAAGAAATTTATTGGTATCACACAGCCCTCTCTTTATTCTGCCATATGTGAGAATCATAATTTAATACCTGCTTTGAGTGATAGAATCTTCCAAATGTGGAATAATAAAGGTCTTTCTACATTTAACGAGCTGTACACAGATGGTCACTTTTCCTCCTTTGATCACCTTCTTAGTAGATTTCATCTTTCTCATTCTCATTTTTTTCGTTACTTGCAGATTCGGCATTATGTTCGGCAGGCTTTCTCTGACTATAGGATTCAGCAGGAAGAGCACTGTTTCTATAACCTAGTGCGAAGAGCACCAGACTCTAGGCATATGGTTTCAATATTTGTTTCCCTGTTCTCTTCGCACTTGAACACATCTTCTGATTATCTTAGGGTAGCCTGGGAAAAGGAGGCTGGTGTCAACTTATCTGTCAACCTCTGGTCTAAAATCTTGAAGAGAATACATAGCTGTTCCATCAATGCAAGACTTCAACTAATTCAGTTTAAAATTGTACACAGACTGCACTATTCCAAAACCAAACTCCATAAGATCTACCCAAATGTCTCTCCTTTGTGTGATCGATGTCAGGGTGCATGGGGTGGGGTGTGTTTGTTGCTGTTTGTGTGTTGTTATAAAACTAATAAAAATAATATTGAGAGAAAGAGAAACACACACACACACACACACACACATCATGTTTTGTGCTCTGTGACATTTTATATCTCAGTTATCACACATATTGATTTGTGCTTTAAGTTTGTACTTTCTCTTTAATAATGGATTCACTGCTAAACTGATCTGATCTGAACTGAGAGAGTGAAGAGTGTGTCATTGTTCTCTACAGGTTGAGAGATTGTGGAGTCACAGATGAAGGTTGTGCTGCTCTGACTTCAGCTCTGAGATCAAACCCCTCACACCTGAGAGAACTGGATCTGACTGGGAATAAAATAGGAAAATCAGTGAATCTGCTGTCTGATGTACTACAGGATCCTCACTGTAAACTGGAGAAACTGTGGTAAGATCATATTTGACTCTCACACATGAATCGCAATGTAAAGTATATTTAAGGTGTAAGAGAAATGAAGAACATGCTGGATTAATTTTTTTTACTGTTCATCACGTTCATCTTTCTGCATTGACACTTTCTAAAGTATTGTTTTTCATTTTGTAAAATCACACACACACACAGGGTTTTTTTTTGCTATCAAAGTGAGGACATTCCATAGGCGTAATGGTTTTTATACTGTACAAACTGTATATTCTCTCCCACTACACTACCCCTAAACCTACCCATCACAGGAAACATTCTGCATTTTTAAATATTTAATAAAACATTTAGTATGTTTTTAAAGCTATTTTAAATATGAGGACTCATGAAATGTCCTCATATTGCATGTTTACGTCGTAATACCAGTGTAATACCCATGTCATTATACAAATTTGTGTCTTCATAAATCACAAAAACGCTCGCTCTCACACACGCACACCCACACACACCCACACACACACATATGTTTTGTGCTCTGACATTTTATATCTCAATTATCACACATTTTGATTTGTGCTTTAAGTTTGTACTTTCTCTTTAATAATGGATTCACTGCTAAACTGATCTGATCTGAACTGAGAGAGTGAAGAGTGTGTCATTGTTCTCTACAGGTTGAGGGATTGTGGAGTCACAGATGAAGGTTGTGCTGCTCTGACTTCAGCTCTGAGATCAAACCCCTCACACCTGAGAGAACTGGAGCTGACTGGGAATAAAATAGGAAAATCAGTGAATCTGCTGTCTGATGTACTACAGGATCCTCACTGTAAACTGGAGAAACTGCGGTAAGATCATATTTGACTCTCACACATGAATCACAATGTAAAGTATATTTAAGGTGTAAAGAGAAATGAAGAACATGCTGGATTAATTTTTTTTTACTGTTCATCACATTCATCTTTCTGCATTGACACTTTCTAAAGTATTGTTTTTAATTTTGTAAAATCACACACACACACATATGTTTTGTGCTCTGACATTTTATATCTCAATTATCACACATATTGATTTGTGCTTTAAGTTTGTATTTTCTCTTTAATAATGGATTCACTGCTAAACTGATCTGATCTGAACTGAGAGAGTGAAGAGTGTGCCATTGTTCTCTACAGGTTGTATGATTGTGGCGTCACAGATGAAGGTTGTGCTGCTCTGGCTTCAGCTCTGAGATCAAACCCCTCACACCTGAGAGAACTGAATCTGTCTGGGAATAAAATAGGAAAATCAGTGAATCTGCTGTCTGATGTACTACAGGATCCTCACTGTAAACTGGAGAAACTGTGGTAAGATCATATTTGATTCTCACACATGAATCACAATGTAAAGTACATTTAAGGTGTAAAGAGAAATGAAGAACATGCTGGATTAATTTTTTTTACTGTTCATCATGTTCATCTTTCTGCATTGACACTTTCTAAAGTATTGTTTTTCATTTTGTAAAATCACACACACACACACACAGGTTTGTTTTGCTATCAAAGTAAGGACATTCTATAGGCGTAATGGTTTTTATATTGTACAAACTGTATATTCTGTTCCTCTGCACCCCTAAACCTACCCATCCAGGGGCGGATCTAGAAAATTATTTATAGGGTGGCAAAGGGGTGGCATGAGGTCTATGAGGGGTGGCAACACCAAAGCAAGCGCACATGCATAGTTTTTGGAGATTTATGGCCTGACATACACAGTTGTGTTCACAAACATTGCATTACCACAAAGTAATCATCTATACTGTTTAAAATTAAAAATAAATAACAAGATTTCAATATCCATCATGGCACCAAGTAAAGACACTATATGAAAAACATCAACAGATTCTAAATGAGTCTGAGCTTGTATCACGAAAGGAGATGAGCAGTTTTATGGTATAAATCACATGTTTTAGTGCAAGTTAAAGAGCAACAAAAACTTGTTTTTTGCAAACAATGTTTGAGTTTCTGTTATTAACAGAGGTGGGAATGTCTGTGTTCACCCAGAACACCCTATCAACCACATACTCTAGCAAGAGAACTACCTAGCAACACTTTAGCAATCACCCAGAACATCTATATTCTGGCCTAACTGTCCAAACTATTTACGTTTTTTAAACAAGACTTTAAGTTGGCTTTATGACTAGCCAGCATAAATTTGTCTTTCAAACTTTTCAGTCTAGTTATTGTTTTTCTTGATTGCTAACGCACAATTCATGAAACAATTCAACATTTTCTCACAACTATAAACACAATCTCAAATACACCAACTTGTGCAAACCTCAGACTTCCAGGTCAAAATAAAATGTTCTAGTCAAAAACTTATTCTTGTCTGACAAAATAAAGCTTTGGCCTCAGATGACACACAAAACTTAACAAATACACAGACTACTGCACTGCCCAGTGAACACTAGTGAGATCATATAACACTGTAACGAAAACCTCTTATTGGGATTCAGGAATTATTTTGCAGCTCAATGTCTACTACACCATACAAAGATACATTTACAGATGCAGATACAGTAAAATACAGCAATGGATTTGGAGGGATTTTTTTTTTTTTCATTTTACTATTGTAAAGTGACCTTGCAGTAGATGAAAAGCATGAGAAAAATATGTATGAACTTAGTATGCACCACAATACAGTATACTGTCAATTACAGTAAAAGTAAATTCAGCATTTTTCATTAGGCTACAGTATATACAGTACTATAGCAGTGTATTGGTCTTCTGACACAAGACTATATCCCCAGGCAGTCATTTCTCAGTTCTGCAAAAATACAGTAACACATGGCTACAGAGAAAGTTGACAATCACAAGTTTGAGGGTGTACAACGTGCTACAGTTTACCAGGCACGTGCACACATAGACATAAAAGGGGGCTTGAGCACCTGCCCTTTTTCTTCCTTGAGAGAAAGTGCCCTTTTTTCTAGCGTGCTTTTTTTTTTTTTTTTTTTTTTTTAAATAAATGAATATATATTCCTGCGCACAGCTTCCCTGTCAAACAAATATATTTACTGAATAAAAAAATTCTATATATCAGTTCGAGTTCAGATGCCCTCCCTCCGCGACACGTCCTTCATTCCCGCATGCACGCGCGCCCCGCCCCACCTCGTGTTTGCTGCTGATAACTTGTGACAACTATGATCGGGAAAAGACAACAGCTGTCTGGCGATGAGAAGCGAAAAAGAAAAAAGTCCTAGAATCCCATGCATCTCTTTCAGGTAGCCTATATATGTTCACAAACATGTGAAATTTTTGGCTATTTAAGGGTGAGATTATTTATACGTTTAACGCCACCAGCAACGCATCTGCCTGATTTGATACTGATGCAATTTGTCATATTATAATTTCAATTATTTTAATGTGCTATGCATTGCGTTTTGAACCATGGTAAAGATATCTGTAGGACTGTCAATACCGGAAGAGGAGCTTTCCATGGACGCGAATGCACGAACTGCATTATTAGACAGTTTTCTAAGCATGCACAATTTATTAAAACCATTTAAAAATCATAATACAGCATTGCATAATGCTATCATTCCTAAATCTACGCTTAGTTACACAGGAGAATGTGTTACATCAATAAAAGTTTAAACCCTCGCTCTGAGTGTGCATGTTTGATGTCCACATATTCTTGTTGAAGAAATTACAGTGGCTGTAGCATTTTTATAATAAAGTGGCCGAATATTACTATTATTATTTAACTAATGTTATATTTTTAATTATGCTGGTTGGCCAAAAACAAGGATTTGATCGTGCTGTGTAACAACAACAATCACCAGGCTTTTGGCGCCCTCTGCAGGCATTTGTTATAATACATATTATGTACTTATAACATTTCAGGGGGAAAAAACTCTTGGGCCCGGTTTCACAGACAGGGCTTAGCCTAAGCCAGGATTAGGCCTTAGTTCAATTAGGATATTTAAGTAGCTTTTATAAACATACACTAGAAAAAAACATTACTGGTGTGCATCTTGAGACAAAACAAGGGCACTGATATATTTTAAGATCTGTCAGTGCAAGTTACTTTCAGTTAAAACAGCTCAAACATGCATTTTAGTCTAGGACTAGCTTAAGCCTTGTCTGTGAAACCGGGGGTCAATGTGTTTAAATATGCAGATTAGCTTGTTTTGGTTAATTTAGAAGAAATCTACAGATGCAAACAGACGGAGGGTAGTAGGCTTAAAACAAACACCATCTAAATGTGTATTTTGGAAGTTTTCTTTCCATTAGAGTAAAAGAAGACTTGGAAGCAAAAATAGACCAAAATCTTAAAATTGTCCACAACATGAAAGAAGTATTCCAATAACACCAAAAGAATTAAAACGATTTATTGATTTGTGCAAAATAAACAAATTATTAGTGAAACTATGTCCTTCTCCTTATGCAGTTATTATTCTAAATATATATAGCTACTTGAAAATAGTAGTGTAGAAAACACACACTGTGGCATAGTTTCCTTTGCTGTTTCCTGCTCTTGTGATAAACCTAGTGAACACTAAAGAAGACCACGGTCTCTGTGTGAACTGATTATTCTGTAGAAATCTGTGGAGTATGAAACAATTACGTGAGTGTGAGGGAATTAAAATAAATAAATAAATAAATATAATTAACGTTTTATTTATTTATTTTATTTTTTTTTTTAAATAAATAATTATGAGAAGTGCCCTTTTTTCCACTTGAGCCCCTGCCCTCCAAAATGTCTGTGCACGTCCCTGCAGTTTACTGTACATAGAATAGTGAAATTTCCCTCATCTAAAGTACTGGTACTGTGTAAGTTTAAAACCCCTGTAAATGATTCTTTCAGCTCTCTCTCAGATTTTGACTGGTGTGTCATCAGTTTTGCTACCTAATGTTGTCATTGTTAAACGTTTTGAGAAGTGTCTTTGTTTTGAGAACTGAACGACTGATTTGGGAAACTGGGCCAACTGAATCACGTATAATGTGTTAGCAATCGAGAAAAGCTAAAATACGTTTAGATTCTTACCTAACCCTGCTATTATTTTCTGTGATCGGGATCTTCTTATTGATTTCATGTTATTGTTTCGTCGGATGGCAAAAAGACCTTTATCCATGATGAAAGTGGAGCGGGCGGTCGGAGAATCAGCCAAACAATTACGAAAATTAATCTCAGACATATTCTGATGGGATTACATTTCTCACAGGACTCTCTTGTGTCCCCAGAATGTGTCTATGAAGTTTCAGCTCAAAATACCCCACAGATCATTTATTATACCATGTTTTAACTGCCTATTTTGGGGTGGAATTAAAAATGCTCTGATTTGGGGTGTGTACACCTTTAAATGCTCGTGCTCCCCACCCCCAAGCTCGCGACTCCAATAAACATTGCATAAACAATACTGAAGTTCACAATATAACTCTCAAAATGGATCTTTACAAACTGTTCGTGATGCAGCATATCAGATCACGTAAGTATGGCATATTGTGGATGTTTACATTTGATTCTGAATGAGTTTGATAATGCTGCGTGGCTAAAGCTACACTGTTGGAGAGATTTATAAAGAATGAAGATGCGTTTATGAATTATACAGACTACAAGCGTTTTCGGGTTAAAATGAAAATAACGACACGGCTCTAGTCTCCGTGAATACAGTAAGAAACAATGGTAACTTTAACCACATTTAACAGTACATTAGCAACATGCTAATGAAACATTTGGAAAGACAATTTACAAATATCACTAAATATATCATGATATCATGGCTCATAAACAGTTATTATCGATCCATCTGCCATTTTCGCTATTGTCTTTGCTTGATGGCTTCACAAAACCTGCAGAACGTCTGATGATTCAGCTGTGCAGCTCCAGACGTTACAGTTTTTTTCAACTGCTTACACACAAAATCTTTACTTGTCACACAATTTCTGAAACCTGACACTCAAACAGCAGAACCACACACCAAATCTGCAAAACCACACACTAATTCTCGGCCTTTGACTCATTTTTCAATTTCATAAAACACTTTTTGCAAAACACAACACACAATTCTCTATGTAACACACAAAAATCTAACAGGAAGTATCTTGATTTCCTTTTTCAAACACAACCAATCAAAATGCCACACTAATTCATCAATGCCTCACACTAACTCCTCACATGTGCAAACACTCATTGCTTTACTTAACACCATCCAATCATGTCTTTAGAATAGGCCTATAAATAGGCCAAAGGTCAAGTTATAGGTTTTGAACAACTTTTCTGTTGTCTACTTGCTTCCATATTCATCATTTCTAAACCCTATTGAGGATTTTTTCTCCACATGGTGCTGGAAAGTGCATGATCGTTGTTCCTATGTCAACATAACACTTCTCCAGGCAATGGAGGGGGCATGTGGAGACACTGACGCTGCTTCCATCCAAGGTTGGATACGCAAGAGAGAACATAGCATGTGACATGGATGAAGTATTGTGGCCGGACCCAGCCAGGAGGAGAGATGGAGCCTAGATACACCCAAACATCTCGCCCACCAACAAACACACACACAACAAACACATGTTGGGTTTCCATGTTTTATGGGGACTCTCCATAGGCGTAATGGTTTTTATACTGTACACACTGTCTATTCTATCCCCCTACACTAACCTTACCTCTAGACCTACCCATGACAGAAAACATTCTGCTATTTTAGATGTTCAGAAAACATAATTCTGTATGATTTATGTATAAGCTTGTTTCCTCATGGAGACTTTAAAAATGTCCCTTACAAAGTCAAAATGCACTGGTATTACTTTACCTGTGGGGACATTTGGTCCCCTACCAGGACACACATACGCACCATTCCTTTGGAGTATTCACCTGTTTCAAAATTATGCTAGTTTTTCTGGTTGCTAGTTTTTTTTTGGTCCAACTACACATGGTTGATGTATTTTCTTTCGTACTGTGTAATACTGTATTCACAACCACAAATGCTTACAGTAAAAAAAAAATCTTGCTTTCATGCTTACCATGAATTTTTCAAAAATGCCAATTACTTTCAGTCTTGTACAGAAATGTACATAGCAGCTTATGAAAGAAGAGCTTTAGGTTTTGAATAACTGTGTGTATATGATATGTCCAAAAATAGAATATTATGGCAAATGTGTTTGCAAAGTAAGACAAATGTTTGCTTTTGAGATGTGTTTGTGATATTTTGAATGCAGTGCTTCATTTTGCAAGAGATGTGAGGCATTTTGCATTTTGTGTGTGCAATTCTTGGATTTGTGTGTAAAGTTTTGAAAAAAAGAGACAAAGTTTTGAAAAAAAGAGACAACGTTTTGAAAATGTGTGTACGCAGTTGAAAAAAACTGTAATACTGGCTTGAACATGGGCTGGTATATGCAAATCTTTGGGGGCGTACATATTAATGATCCCGACTGTTGCGTCACAGTCGGAGTTATGTTGAGATTCGCCTGTTTTTCCGTGGTGTTTTTCACGCACGAGATTTACATATGAAGGAGGAAACAATGGTGTTTGAGACTCACTGTATGTCATTTCCATGTACAGAACTCTTATTATTCAACTATGCCAAGGTAAATTCAATTTTCAATTCTAGGGCACCTTTAAAGCTATTTTAAATATGAGGACTCATGAAATGTCTTCATATTGCATGTTTACATCGTAATACCAGTGTAATACCCATGTCATTATACAAATGTGTCCTCATAAATCACAAAAACGCTCGCACACACACACACACACACACACACACACATACCATGTTTTGTGCTCTGTGACATTTTATATCTCAATTATCACACAGTTTGATTTGTGCTTTAAGTTTGTATTTTCTCTTTAACAATGGATTCACTGCTAAACTGATCTGATCTGAACTGAGAGAGTGAAGAGTGTGTCATTGTTCTCTACAGGTTGAAGGATTGTGGAGTCACAGATGAAGGTTGTGCTGCTCTGGCTTCAGCTCTGAGATCAAACCCCTCACACCTGAGAGAACTGGATCTGTCATGGAATAAAATAGGAAATTCAGTGAATCTGCTGTCTGATGTACTACAGGATCCTCACTGTAAACTGGAGATACTGTGGTAAGATCATATTTGACTCTCACACATGAATCACAATGTAAAGTATATTTGAAGTGTTCAGCCTCTTTCTGCTGCTGTGAGTTCAGCTGATTGAGCTGTAAATGATTGAACACATGAGCTGCTCCTCAGTCACATGATACTGCAGGACTGAGAGTCACACTGAAATACACACTTTCACACAATCAACATTTCAGTCTCTTGACTTTAAACAGACTCGAGCTCAACACAACTGAGAAATGAAGAACATGCTGGATTCATTTTTACTGTTCATCACGTTCATCTTTCTGCATTGACACTTTCTAAAGTATTGTTTTTAATTTTGTAAAATCACACACACACACACACGATCATGTTTTGTGCTCTGTGACATTTCAGATCTCAATGATTTATCACACAAATTGATTTGTGCTTTAAGTTTGTATTTTCTCTTTAGTAATGGATTCACTGCTAAACTGATCTGTTCTGAACTGAGAGAGTGAAGAGTGTGTCATTGTTCTCTACAGGTTGTATGATTGTGGCATCACAGATGAAGGTTCTGCTGCTCTGACTTCAGCTCTGAGATCAAACCCCTCACATCTGAGAGTACTGGATCTGACTAAGAATAAAATAGGAAAATCAGTGAATCTGCTGTCTGATGTACTACAGGATCCTCACTGTAAACTGGAGAAACTGTGGTAAGATCATATTTGACTCTCACACATGAATCACAATGTAAAGTATATTTGAAGTGTTCAGCCTCTTTCTGCTGCTGTGAGTTCAGCTGATTGAGCTGTAAATGATTGAACACATGAGCTGCTCCTCAGTCACATGATACTGCAGGACTGAGAGTCACACTGAAATACACACTTTCACACAATCAACATTTCAGTCTCTTGACTTTAAACAGACTCGAGCTCAACACAACTGAGAAATGAAGAACATGCTGGATTCATTCTTACTGTTCATCACGTTCATCTTTCTGCATTGACACTTTCTAAAGTATTGTTTTTAATTTTGTAAAATCACACACACACACACACACACACACACATCATGTTTTGTGCTCTGTGACATTTCAGATCTCAATGATTTAACATATTAATTTCAGCTTTAAGTTTGTATTTTCTCTTTAACAATGGATTCACTGCTAAACTGATCTGATCTGAACTGAGAGAGTGAAGAGTGTGTCATTGTTCTCTACAGGTTGAAGGATTGTGATCTCACAGATGAAGGTTGTGCTGCTCTGGCTTTCGCTCTGAGATCAAACCCCTCACACCTGAGAGAACTGGATCTGTCATTAAATAAAATAGGACCTTCAGGACATAAACTGCTCACTGATCTAAAGAATTCTCCACATTATAAACTAGAGACACTGCGGTAAGTAATAATTTCAAATAAATATTCACGTTTTCATATAGCTGAACATTTATATATTTATATGCATATTTGGTCCCACTTTATATTAGGTGTCTTTAACAACTATGTACTAACATTTAAATTAATCATTTAGTACAATGCAATGTTTTTACATTGTACTTATATTTAAAAAAATACCTGCATTTAATTACATCTGTAAATAATTTCTGTAATTACATTTATAATTACACTGTTGACCGTTCCCTTACACCTTAACCCACCCTTAAACCTACCCATACCTTACCCATATTCAACCTCAATAGCAGCAAAAGTGTTTTGCAATACAATATATGAAAACAATAAGTATTGTAATTATTTTTTGATGTAAGTACATAGTAGTTAAGGAAACCTAATATATAGTTTGGGACCGCATATTTCTTCACATAAACAATGTACTGTATAAGAGTATCCTAATTCATCTTCTCTCTATACTGTAAATTGTGTTTATTTCTACTGTCCATTTTGATGTAACTGATCTGATGTTTTTCAGTAAAAATGTGCACAGTTTTTACCACTGAAAATCCCAGCTGATGGGAATATTTTTTCAGTTCACACTTCACAACAACCTCGTTGAAGAATTGAGATATTAGTGTATTGCAGTTAAATTCAAACATGATCGCAACTTCATTTTAAAATTTGCTTTTCCTAATTGAGTGAAAACAATGTGATAATTAATATTACAGGTGCTGGTCATATAATTAGAATATCATCAAAAAGTTGATTTATTTCACTAATTCCATTCAAAAAGTGAAACTTGTATATTATATTCATTCATTACACACAGACTGATATATTTCAAATGTTTATTTCTTTTAATTTTGATGATTATAACTGACAACTAAGGAAAATCCCAAATTCAGTATCTCAGAAAATTAGAATATTACTTAAGACCAATACAAAGAAAGGATTTTTAGAAATCTTGGCCAACTGAAAAGTATGAACATGAAAAGTATGAGCATGTACAGCACTCAATACTTAGTTGGGGCTCCTTTTGCCTGAATTACTGCAGCAATGCGGCGTGGCATGGAGTCGATCAGTCTGTGGCACTGCTCAGGTGTTATAAGAGCCCAGGTTGCTCTGATAGTGGCCTTCAGCTCTTCTGCATTGTTGGGTCTGGCATATCGCATCTTCCTCTTCACAATACCCCATAGATTTTCTATGGGGTTAAGGTCAGGCGAGTTTGCTGGCCAATTAAGAACAGGGATACCATGGTCCTTAAACCAGGTACTGGTAGCTTTGGCACTGTGTGCAGGTGCCAAGTCCTGTTGGAAAATGAAATCTGCATCTCCATAAAGTTGGTCAGCAGCAGGAAGCATGAAGTGCTCTAAAAGCTTCCTGGTATACGGCCTTGTTGACCTTGGACCTCAGAAAACACAGTGGACCAACACCAGCAGATGACATGGCACCCCAAACCATCACTGACTGTGGAAACTTTACACTGGACCTCAAGCAACGTGGATTGTGTGCCTCTCCTCTCTTCCTCCAGACTCTGGGACCCTGATTTCCAAAGGAAATGCAAAATTTACTTTCATCAGAGAACATAACTTTGGACCACTCAGCAGCAGTCCAGTCCTTTTTGTCTTTAGCCCAGGCGAGACGCTTCTGACGCTGTCTGTTGTTCAAGAGTGGCTTGACACAAGGAATGCGACAGCTGAAACCCATGTCTTGCATACGTCTGTGCGTAGTGGTTCTTGAAGCACTGACTCCAGCTGCAGTCCACTCTTTGTGAATCTCCCCCACATTTTTGAATGGGTTTTGTTTCACAATCCTCTCCAGGGTGCGGTTATCCCTATTGCTTGTACACTTTTTTCTACCACATCTTTTCCTTCCCTTCGCCTCTCTATTAATGTGCTTGGACACAGAGCTCTGTGAACAGCCAGCCTCTTTTGCAATGACCTTTTGTGTCTTGCCCTCCTTGTGCAAGGTGTCAATGGTCGTCTTTTGGACAACTGTCAAGTCAGCAGTCTTCCCCATGATTG